>OW964835.1:26508652-26931287 GCA_943142095.1 Ophonus ardosiacus
TGGTGGTGGCGTACTACTATTAATTGCAAACAGATTTAAAACAAAGTTACAACAATCATGGTGTTCAGCAGCCGAGAATATTTGGGTTAACATCACTCATTCCAGTTTCACATTACATCTGTGCTGTACCTATATTCCCCCATCGTTCCCCTCTGAAATTTACTCTGATCATTTTAATAACATGTGTGATATCAAATTACAAAATTATTTACAAAAAGTGCACCTAGGTTTTAAATAACACTAAAAATTTTGACAAAAGCTAGAACGGCCGCATGCAAAAGAAGAAATTAGAGAAAGAGTGAAGAGGAAAAACGTAGAGTGAAAAAATGTGACTAACGGTAATCTTAAGGGCGCAGCAATTAACCCGATAATAAAAGAAGCCAAAATGGGCTTACAAACCACAAAAAAAAAATGCAGCGCGAAAAGATTAATAACCGGACAAATACTTCGTCGAGTCGAATGTAGCGCACAAACAGTTCCAAATTATCACAAAAAAAAAAAAAAAAAAATTGTAGCTACTACGGTAATTTAGAGGTAAATAACGATAAAAAAATTGACTCTAAGAAGTCGACTATTAAAGCGGAAAAACCGAGCCGAAAATTTGTCTAGTCCAAAATTGTATAGTCACGTCATGTACTCACACCCTACATTCGCCTACATTCATTCCAGGGTCTAGGAGGGGAAAGGTGTGGTTCGGTAGGATACTTTTACTAAATTTTGAATTCCCGAAATAATTTTTATATCCCAAAAGTTTTTCCAAAAAATTACCCTTAAATAAATTAGCCCAAAAAATAAATTACTAATGACGCAGAATTACTAATACTGTGGTATACCAGCAAAATTTGAATGCGAATCCCTTGCGCAAATAACCGGTCGAGTCAAGGTACAACTCGAGCATAAAAAGTTAAACAGAATTACTAAGTTACTTATATGGAAAAAATACAAGAAGGAAGGCGCACTCCGTACGCGGGGGGACCGAACAAGTCAAGGTACGACTTGAGCACGGGATTTACGTCGTATAAAAATTTTACAATTTTGCCCAACTACCATACCAAAAAAAGAAATCTAAGAATTTGAAATCGTAACGGAATTTGGTGCTAGCCTTGTGGCATTAAATCGAAACTCAAAATTTTGATCAATCGAAAAGAGGCTAGGCCCTTGAGACAAATTAGACGTTTCCAAGTTGCAAAGAAATCGCTGGGAAATTTAAGTAAGCATTTCCCCAACTCCACGGACAAAACCGCACGGTACGAAATCCAACGTGACTCATCAAAAGAAACTAAGTAGAACTCGACAAAAATACAATTCGAGTAAATACACCGCTAAATAAGTACAACAAAGATAGTGAAATGCTTACCTCATCTTCCACTAGCGAGGAACGAACACTGGAGACTAATACTCAATTTTCCATCATGGAAAAAATCACAAGTTAACGCAAAAAAACGTGTACAACCAAAAAACGTCTGATCTCTCTCAATATCCAACCGGGAAGCCAAAAAAATCATCTCGCCAACGCCTATTCAGTGTGCACAATCATAGACACAAAAAAAAATAATTACCACGTCGCATGAAAACTATCCTATTCTAATTTTAAAAAATTAAATAAATGCAGAAAATGAGATAATCCAACATCGCATGACTTTTAAAATGTCTATCCAAATTTAAACAATTTAAATAAATAAAGTTATTGAAAGTTAGTTACTTTTATTTGTTACTAAAAACTCTCAATATCAACTGTCAGTGAACAACTGTTTATCACTTTTAACCAACAAGATAATAACAACAATACAATGTAATTATAAAGAGAAAATTGATTAAAAAAAAAAAAATGAATAAAAGTCGGTCTTGAGGTAAGGTATAGTAACTATAGTTTACGTAAGTCAAATGCCAAAATTTTTAGGTGTAGAAAGGATAGCTTGTAGCACTTCCGGTTTGACCGGAAATTGACCTCAACTTTCTTATTTTAAATGGAATACGCTATATTTTATTTTACCATTGAATGCAGCGGAAAATTTTACATATGAAGCAATAAAAACATTTTACTCATGATCAACTACTTCCGGCGTTATTCAACTTTTTTTGATTTTTTGTCTGAAATCCGGCACATTTTCAAAACTCTGTATATCGGGAACGAGATCGAATTTTTATAATCTGAAAAAAGCCTTTTATAAAGGAGACTTTAAGCTACATTATCCATAGAAGAATCCTTGATTATTTATAAAAATGTGACGGGTACGTTACACCAAAATTACAGTTGACAAACTTCAAAAAAGACATTTTTTTAAATGGAACCCCCACTTTTTTATTACATAAATGTGTTCTACGGCAAAAAATAAGGGTACTTTATGTAACATGTCCTATGTTGAAAGTTGATAGAATTTCAGTAAATTAGAAAAACATGTAATCTGGGTACAGAGTTTTGAAAATGTGCCGGATTTCAGACAAAAAATCAAAAAAAGTTGAATAACGCCGGAAGTAGTTGATCATAAGCAAAATGTTTTTATTGCTTCATATGTAAAATTTTCCGCTGCATTCAATGGTAAAATAAAATATAGCGTATTCCATTTAAAATAAGAAAGTTGAGGTCAATTTCCGGTCAAACCAGAAGTGCTACTGCTTTGAAAATATTTTAGTTAAAACGGGCATGTTGGATAACCCCTAGATACCAAATTTCGTTAAATTACGAGGGGAGTTTTTTATGTTATCTACCTAGCTATGAAAACAATATGCTATCGCGACAATTTTCTTATTTCAAGTTACTGTGACATTTTCATGTCTACAAAGACACAATTAAGAACTTGAAAGCGGCTATACGCGAAAAAAAGACCCCACAATTATGCTCAGAAAATGCTGTTTCTGCACAACAACTGCATGGTGCATAAAGCACGGATTAGTCAAGCAGTAGTCATTGAATGCAGCTTTGACGAATTACAACATCCACCTTACATTCCTGACCACGTCCGACTATTATTTCTTTGCAAAACTCAAAAAACATTTGAGAGAGAGTCGCTTTTTATCGAATGATGACTTGGAAAACGCAGTGGAGTCGTATTTTGCAGAATTACCAAAAGATTTTTTTTGCAGGCGTAGCTTTATTAGAAAAACGTTTGAATAAGTGTGTTAGTGTTAACGGTTCTTACGTTGAAAAATAAAATTATATTTGTTCTCTATCTCGTTGTTTTCATAGTTAGGTAGATAACATAAAAAACTCCCCTCGTATATTAAATAGTATTTAAAATATAGATAGCGTAAGCTCGTCCTGAGACACCCTGTATATAGACGCAGGTATAAGAATATAATCTTGTTGCAACATTGGTAAAAAAATATTGTCGTAAGGGATTAACAAAAATTCCCATCAAACATGATGAGAAACTTATGAACAGATGTTCTCCACTCAGAAATTCTGAAAATATTATCGAAAGGGAATTTTTGTTAATCCCTTACAATGATATTTCATTACTAATGTTACAACAAGATTAGTTTATATTCTTATACCTGTGTCTATATATATTCATGTAATTCTTTTGTTCATTCCTCAGCCTTCTCAAGATATATATGCACTGCTGGACAAAAAAAAAAAAATCGGACACTTGGTTTCTTAAATGTGTATTTCTGTTATTATCTCGTGAAGTATAAGAGGTATGAACTCGGTTAATTAGACAAAAGTTATCCTATATTAGAATACCATTTTAGCAATGTATTGTTTATTCAGAAGAAATGCATGGGTCACTAGATACAGACATATATGCAAATTTTGTAGTTTTTGTTGTTTTTAAAAAAATTCTAAGTAGAAAATGTTTCCAGATTTTAATTTGCACTTCTGTAGGATACGTTTTTAAGCTCTTTCAAATGGCGATTCTCATTTTTTTTTGTCACTACTGTATTTCACTATACACTACCAAATAAAGCGGCGTGGAAAAACCCGTTTACAGTTGGCAGTTGATAGCTGACATTTGACAGTTAACCGTTCAAATTTACCTTAACCTTTGGAATGCGTCCACGTCTCTTTGTTTGGTAGTGTAGAGTGAAATACAGTAGTGACAAAAAAATGAGAATCGCCATTCAAAAGAGCTTAAAAACGTGTCCTAAAGAAATAAAACAAAATCTGGAAACATTACAGAAATTATTCAAAAACAACAAAAACTACAAAAATTACATATATGTCTGTATCTAGTGACCCATGTATTTCTTCTGAATAAACAATACATTGCTAAAATGGAATCCTAATATAGGATAACTTTTGTTTAATTAACCGAGTTCATACCTCTTATAGTTCTCGAGATAATAACAGAAATACACATTTCAGAAACCAAGTGTCCGATTTTTTTTTGTCCGGCAGTGTATATATATATATAAGTTAAATATCGAGACAATACAAGTCGCTTTTTAAAAAGTTTATTTATTGTTAAAAACCTTAATTTATGTCTTTACAATATAAGCTCTGAATACAGACTGACTAACATGCTACGATTCCTCAAAGAGGGGAAACTACATTATATAATTTATCTAAACTAAGCATAATATGATATATATGAAATGGGATAAATGTCTATTCAGCATAAAGTGGCACTGTAACTCCTCCACCCTTAGAAGGAAGCACCCCCTGGAAGTTGAACTTCGATGTCTTCAGTCTTCTTCGCTGAACTCCGGTTTTGTATTTGTATTCGCAGCCTTTTAGTTATTAAATAGATAATTATTATTATGGCTGCGACGTAGAGAGCTATCGTCCAAATGTTGGGAATGTGGATGTACTCGTAGGTTTCGATGTCCTGGATTGGTGTTATTTGATTTAATGTTATATCGTTGAGTTTTAGAGGCGATAGATTGATCGACAAGTTTGAGATTTTATTAATTTTTAGTTTATAGTTTAATTTAGGCGGCATTAAAGGTGATCCATGTGTTTTATCGAGGAATATTAGCTTTTGCTTTTTAAATATTATTTCACAATTGTTATCACTTTTAATTAAATAGATGCCGGTCAATGATTCGATGCTGGATCTTTCGGGACAAGTGATGGCGATTTTTTCTTCCTTGGGAAAGATGGCTAAATACTGGTTTATCTCTGGTAGTAGTTCGAAGTGGTTTTCCTGTATTTCTAATCGGATGTAGTGGCATTGGCTTGTATGTTGTTTATTAAATGTTTCTTTCTCGCAGATGGGGTTGATGTGGGCATTGAATTTATTTGGGCACTGGTATATTCTACTCTGAATGCACATGTCGCTTAGAGGAATGATGTCCTTATTTGTTTGCAAAATGTATTTTGACTCTGGGATAATAGTAACAAATTCTGAACCGTATTTGGTTGGGGTTGATATTAAATGATAAAGATCAAAATTAGTTTCAAAATTAATAGGAATAGATATGAAATAGATAATTCGTGAGGGTTCAATTTTACAGTTAATTTTTAATAATTGTTCGTATTCTAAAATATTTTCAAGTTTAGGTTCGAATGGTAATTGAGTTTTATAGTGATCTGAAATCTTTTGAATTTCTAATAATAATTTATCTGGTTGAATTATGCTTGGATGAAGAGTTCTTAATTTGCAAAATGTTATGGAATTTTCAATATCTTGTAATATGTTCAGTATGGGATTATAAAGCATAATTAATTGATTAAAAATGTCTCTAGCAAATGAAAAGTCATCGCTAAGCCATTTATTTATAAGGTTGGACAAGTGTATTAATTTTGTTTGCAACAAGTTTTCATTATGTTGTATATCCTGCAGAGTACTATTGAAATTGTTCATTATTTTATTATTAACTGAATAAGATAGTTTTAATTGATTTTCTAACTTATGTTGATTTTGTTCCAAATCTGATAAGATTTTATTATATCGCTTGCCGTCTTCGGCATCCAAATTTCCTGATATGAATTTAAAAACAGTTCCTAATCCATCTACTAG
This sequence comes from Ophonus ardosiacus, assembly GCA_943142095.1. Taxonomy (NCBI): domain Eukaryota; kingdom Metazoa; phylum Arthropoda; class Insecta; order Coleoptera; family Carabidae; genus Ophonus; species Ophonus ardosiacus. The sequence goes on from OW964835.1 coordinate 26,514,556, forward strand.
GCCCCTTTTATTTCGTTTTGTTAAGGCGGTTGAATGAAAGCCAATGTTTGCAATTTTATTGTTAATACTGGTTCTAGTGAAATCAATGATTTTTTTGTAATTTTTTGATTCGTTAACATAATGAGAATTATTTGAAATAATTGATTTGAGACTGTCGTATTGTTCGTTTAGATTATTGTACTGCTGGAAAAGTGGCTCTAATTTATAATAATGAATGAATGTATGTGAGGTTTTCTCAAGTTTTGCCTGCCCCAGTTTAATAGGAAGTATTCCCAAATTTTCGGTTATGTTTTGGATAATTGATCCGTTGCTGACCGCGAGGTACCTGAAAGAATTTTGAATTGATAATTTTTCTTTCTGGGACGTTTTATGTTAGATAAATGAATTTTCTCTACTGTATTGCCATGTGTTGGTTTTAGTTTCGCGGTTTTTATTTTTTTATTAATTACTCGTAAGTTTTCGCGCTTGTATTTATTTTTTGTTTTGGTTTGTTTCTGTCTATTTTTGACATAAATTTCGTCGGGGATTTCTGGTAGTTCTTCTCTTGTTTCATTAAACTTTCCGATAATTTTTTCTTTATTATGATCGATTTTATTTTTAATTGACTCGTATAAAAGTTTGGTTTTGTTTTTATGATTTTCTACGTAATTGTTTATGAGTTGTTTGTCTATGTCTATATTAAGGGGAGATTTAGTTTCTAGGTGGCCTGATATGATTTCTGCTGGTTTCAATTTTGTTACAGAATGTATCGTTTGGTTATATGCTAGAAGAGCATAATTTACTTTTGTTTCGATGGGTTCTTTTTTATAAACATCTTGATTATTAAATAGTCTAATATGTTCTATCAAGGTAGAGTGGAAACGTTAAATGATCCCATTCGATTCAGGATGCTGGGAACTTATGAAATGTATTTGAATTTTTTGCAGAGCTAACAATTCTGTGACGATTGAGTTTTTGAATTCTAAGCCATTATCTGAAATTATTTGGCCAGGAATGCCGTGATGGGTGAAATATTTGACTAAGTTATTAGCAATTTCGATACCTTGACTGGAATTTAGTTTATAGGCCTGTGCGTATTTTGAAAATGAGTCGATTATTGTGAGAAATTTGACCTTTTCGAGTGTTATGCTATCTACATGAAGTATCTCAAAAGGTTTTGACGCGGTGGGTGTAATGTTTAATTTTAATTTGAGTGGGTTTCTGTCATACTTTGTTAATTGACATATTTCGCATGAATTTATAAAGGTTTGTACGGATTTACGTAATTTGGGCCAGTAATAATTTTGTTTGACACGTGCTTCAGTGTCATTGGTTCCGCGGTGGTTCGTTTTGCTCTCATGGTAGTTGCGAATGATTTCTATTCTTTCGTCTTCGTCTGTTACATCAGTAAGGAATTGTCTACATTTGATTATGTTAATTTCGGAATTTTTGAAATAATTTTGTAAAATTAAACTAAAATTTTCGTAAAGGTCGTTTTTAAAATAGATATGGTATTTTATCTTAGGTACTATGAATTCTTTAATAAAATTAAATATTTCTTTTTCAAAATTGTTTTTAGATATTTCTACTAGAAATCTTTGTTTTTTGGTTTCATATAATTTTTGAATTATTGTCCTCTTAGGACTGTGTTCTACTTCCGAAATGATGATTTGATTTTTCCCGTAATTCACAGGACATTCCACTATCGGTATGCCTACTATTGGGTTTTCTTTATTAGAGTGAATTGTTATATTACTTTCACTAGGAGTTTCGTCGTCATTGTCAGATTCATCTCCTGTTTCTACGATTAAGGATTGGCTGTCTAGTTGTCCGCGTTTTAATTTTTCTAAGTCTTTGTTAAACTGTTCCATGTGTTTAATAAAACCTTCTATATCGTTTGAGTCGTTTTCTTTATTGTCTGATTCATTTTCTTTGTTGTCTGAGTCGTTTACATATAGTTCAATTTCTTGTAAGTCTGGCAGTTTAAAGACTGTGATAAATATATCAGTGTTATTAAAGATATGCTGTAGCATTGAGTTTACGTCGATCCATTTTAATTTGTCACATCCACAACCAATTTTGGGTATACAACGATTTTTAATTTTATTTTTAATGCAAAATGATTTTAAGTTTAGAAGTGTGTAAAATAGATCTTGTTTGGTGGGCTTATCGTAATAATGCTCCTTTGTAATTGGATAAATAATGTATCTGAATTTTGTTTTCAAATAAACTAATGAATGATGTTGGGGATTTTGATTTTTTAATTTTTCTACGTTTCCAAATTTATTTTTAAATTGCTTTGCAATTCCTTTTTCCATATGTAGGTCTCTACTGATACAGTGTGCTAGGTTGTTGTCTGGTGTAGCGTCAAATAAGTTACCTTCTACTTTTAGTATATTATTGTTTGTGGTTGTATTAGTAAATTTAGTCGTCAAGTATTGTTGATATTGTGCTAGTGGAGATTGTGATTCTAATTTTTCTGGGGAATATTGAATTTTGTCGTTTGTTTCCGGGGTAATGCGACTCAATGCGTCCGCATTTGTATTTAACTTGCCCTTTTTGTATATAATTTCGTAATCAAACTCTTCTAACTTGAGTCTCCAACGGATTAATTTTTGACTGCATTGTTTTAGGGAAATTAGCCATTGTAATGGTCTGTGATCCGCATAGATTTTAAATTTACGGCCGAAAAGGTAATGTCTGAAATATTGTGTCGCCCAAACGATTGCCAAAAGTTCTTTTTCTATTGTTGAATAATTGATTTCAGAGTTATTTAACGTTCTACTTGCGTAAGCTACCGGCAGGTCATTACCTATGTTTCCTTGAGATAACACAGCTCCAAGAGCCACATTACTCGCGTCACAAGTTAGATTAAATTCTTTTGAAAAATCTGGGTATTGCAAAAGGGGTTCATTGATTAATATATTTTTACATGTGTTAAAGCACTGTATGTAGTCGGGGTTGTTAATGTCTATAGTTTCGCCCTTTTTCAAACATTTAGTCATTGGTTTTGTTATTTTATTCAAATCTTTTATAAATTTTCTATAATAACCGACAAGGCCTAAAAATCCTTTAATTTGTGTAACAGTTTTCGGTATGGGATAATTTTGAATAGCACTTATTTTATCTGGATTTGGGAGAACGCCCTCGGGAGTCACAACATGTCCGAGATAGGCGACTTCTGTTTTTAAAAACTCTGATTTATCTAACTGAATTTTGAAATTGGATTGTCCGAGTCGATCGAAAACTAATTTTAAATAATTAATGTGTTCTTGTAAACTTGTACTAAATATTATAATGTCGTCCAGGTAAACTAAACAAATTTTGTGAGTTAAACCGCGTAAGATGTTATCCATAACCCTCTGAAATGTTGCGGGTGCGTTTTTCAGCCCAAATGGCATACGTAGAAATTCGTAGTGGCCATCTTCGGTGTTAAAAGCTGTCTTTTGTATGTCGGGTTCGTTCATTTCTATCTGGTGAAAACCAGAGGCTAAGTCTAGTGTCGTGAAGTAATGACATCGTCCTAATTTATCTAAAAGGTCGATAATATTCGGTAGTGGGTATTTGTTTCCTATTGTTTTGTCGTTTAGTTTCCTGTAGTCTATTACTATTCGCCATTTTCTTTTACCGGAAGCGTCGAGTTTCTTTGGAACAACCCAAATGGGGCTGGACCATGGCGAGTTAGATGGACGTATTATGTTCTGATCTAACATTGTTTGGATTTGCGTACGTACTTCTTCTTTATGTACTTGCGGGTATTTGTATGACTTAGTATATACAGGGACTTCATCTGTTGTTTTTATACTATGTTTAATTTGGTTGGTGAAAGTTAACTGTTGATCTTCAAAATGGAATATGTCAGGATATTTTTTTATTAAACTAAGAATTTCGGATTTTTCCTCTGAATTCATATGATCAGTTTGAATTTTTGAGAGATCAAAATTATTACTACTTGTGTGAATACAGTTAAAATTTGGACTAGAAAATGTGACATAGTCATCAATTTTTTCGACATTAATTATATTTGGAATTTTGAATTTGATTTTATTATCAGTTGGGTTTATAACTGTGCATAAACAATGGTAGTCTTTAGATACGGTCACACATTCAGGAATAAATAAGTTTTGAAACTTGATATGTGGAACTAGTACAGTACCGTCTTCAACATTTACTTTAATTTTTAGAATTTGTTCCGCGTTTGGTTCTATAATATTTTCGATTAAATTATTGGAAATGCCAGATATCTTCTCTAATGATCCTGTCAAACGCTTTTTCTAAGTCTATGAAGCACATATATATTTTTCTTTTCGATTGATTAGCTTTTTCAATTATTTGTCTAATCGTGAATATATGGTCTTGAGTACATCTATTTGCTCTGAATCCGCATTGAGTATCTTCTATATTGTTTTCAATCTCATTTCGTATTCTTTGTTCTAAGATTCTTGCATAAACTTTACCCGGGACGCTAAGTAAAGTTAGTCCTCGATAATTTTTACATTCTTTTGGGTCTCCCTTCTTAAAAATTGGTGTTATTATACCAATCTTCCAATCCGTGGGTGTTGTTTCTGTTTCCAGAGCATCATTCATTATCTCTCTCATTATTTTTAGTCCATTTTTGCTCATATATTTGATCATTTCTGGGGCTATTTCATCATGGCCGGGAGCTTTCCCTAGTTTTATTTTATTTATCGCGCATAGGAGTTCTTCTTCGGATATATAGCTCACTGTATTTGTTCTATGTCTCATTTCCTTGTTTATTTCGGTAGCTACGTGTGTAGTCTCTCTTTCTTCATTTACTTCGCAATCTAATAATTCTTTAAAATATCGTCTCCATCTTTCCATTATGTTTTCTTCCTCGTTCAAGATATTTCCGTTATCGTCCTTGATATTTAATAGTGTTGTTGGTTTTTCTTTTCTCATTTGTTTCAGTGCTCCATAGAACAGTTTTTGATTTCCTTGGTATGCCTCATTTAATTTTAATCCAAATTGCGCCCAGGTATTTGTTTTAGCAGCTTTTACCAGGTTTTTTTACTTTAATTCTATTTTCCTTATATTTATCGTAGCTATTTTTGTTTTTCTTGCTTAAGTATGTCTTCCATGCTTGTTTTTTTGTCTTGATTGCATCTTTTATATCCTGGTTCCACCATGCAGTTTTCTTTAGTTGTTTGTTATTTATTTTTGTTACACCACATTCCTCCTTCGCTGCCATCATCATACATTTCTTTAGTTTGTTCCATTTGTTATCTAAATTGTCTGTCCATGGTATGGACATGATCTTCTTATCTAGATTTGTTTGGTATTTATTTTTAATTGGCTCATTTGTGAGTAAGAACGATTTAATTTTGTCTTTTATTATCTTTTTTCTCTGTTCTTTTATTTCCATGATTGTTTTTCTCATTTTCATTGTAACCATGTAATGATCTGATCCTATTTCTGGTCCTCTCCTTACCCTCACGTTCTTTATTCTCTTATTTAAACCTTTACTTACTAAAAAATAATCAATGATGGATTTTTCGTTCCTATTTGGTTCCATGCGAGTATATTTGTGGATATCTTTGTGGGTAAATCTTGTGTTCGTTATGTATAAGTCATTTTCCACGCATAGATCTATTATTCTGAGGCCATTTGAGTTTCTCGTAGGTTCTCCCTCCTTATTCATGTATCTTTCAATTCCTCTATTATCGTTTCCTACTCTTCCATTCAAATCACCAAAAATAATTACTTCATGTTTTGTGTCATCAATTTCCTCTTGCAGCATTTCAAAGAATTTATCTTTATTTTCTTTTAAATCATTTTCGTTTGGACCATATGCACATAGTAAAGTGATACATTCATTTTTTGTTTGAGTTTCTATATCTAATCGTAATATTCTTTCGCTAACATATTTTTCCTTGTTTATCACTTGTAGTATGTCGTGAGTTAATATTATTCCCACACCTGCAGCTGCCCATTCTGTATCACTAACCCCTGACCAGTACATCCAGTGTTTTTCTGTTAATTGCACTAGTCCTTGCTTCTTTTTCTTCGTTTCGGTTATGCCAAGAATAAATAGTCCAGTTACTATTTCTATTTCTTTCCCTTTTATTCCTTTCACATTCCATGTTGCCAAATTCAGGTGCTTTGTCCCAGGTCTCACCAAGATGTTCTCTGTACCAAATTTTGTTTTTCTTTTGTTATTTTTAATATTTTCAAATGATCTTCCAAATTCCATATTCGTGTCCTTTTTCTTTTTCGCGGTTGTCTTCGTTTGCTCCATTCCATCTTTTTTCAGTTTTTTGCCATCTGGGTGTTTGATGTTTCAACTACGTCGTTCGTATCTTTGTTCCACTCAAAACGTTTTTCATTTATAATAAGTTTCTTGAAGCCAATTTTTACTGTATTTCCTTTTTGTTTTTCTTCTTTGGCTCTTCTCCGTAGTTCTGCTTGAATTTTTTGTTCCTCCGTTAAATCATCTTCAATATATATTTTTTTCTGTCCTAGTTTCATTTTATTTTTCATTATATTTGATTTGTCTTGCCAGTTGGTTAATTTTACTAGCATTATTGGGTAATTGTTTGTAGTTTTGATAATATATGCTTCTTTTAGATCCGGCTCTTGGTTTGGTTCAGTTTTTAAGAAATTTTTAACTTCCTTTGTGATGTTTTCGCTTCCGTTCTTCAGTTGTAATCCTTTGATTACAATGTTATTCTTTTTTTCTTTTTTATTTTTCATTTCTAATTCTTCTTCTATTTTTGTTAATCGTTGGTGAAGCTCCTTTTTTTCTTCTTCCCACTTTTTCTCCTTTTCTTGGAACTCGTTATGTATTTTTATTACTGATTTATTAGTGTCGTTAATAAGATCTTTTAGTTCATCTTTATTATCTTTTATTTCCTTCATTAGGTTGTTGGTCATTTTGTCTAACATTTTTTGTATTTCTTCCATATTGTGTGTGGGTTCTATATCCAACTCTTTTTTATTTTTATTAGGTGGTGAATGTTGCAAAAGTTTGCTTCTTTTAAATGCTTCGTTTGTTTCGTCAGCTACTCTTCTTCTTTTAGAATCCGAATTACTCCTTAAGCGGGGGTTTTCACTCATTTGTTTGTTTGCTAACTTTTTTCTGATACGCCTCTGGCGTTTTTGTGAATGGTGCACACTGGGTAAATTGCGCTAAGCGGTGCGCACTCGCATAACCTTGGTCGCGCTGCACAGCTGACAGATGTCAAATCCACTTTATTTAAACAATTTTAATTGATAAATTTTGCTGTTTATTTTGTAGATACACTCGGGATTTTATTTCCTCCAGGGGAATCCTCTATATGTTATTGAATTAGGTAAAAATTATTTAATTTTGTGCAATAATTCCCTTATTTGGGTTAAATTATTGGCACTGCACTAAACACACTTTATATCTTCACTTCACTCATAATCCGATTAGGTTCATCTATATTATATAATTCTTCAGAATTAAACTTTGGTCTTTGTGGATAATTTTGAGATTGAGTCATAGACCCTACTCTTTGTCGTTTTAATGTCATATTTCGTGGCATGGTATTTTGAGTAGAAATACTCATTGGGGTTGGTTTAGGAAGGTTATTGATTGGCCTCCTTGTTTGATTTCCATAATTATTTCCAAAATTATTTCTTTGTGCATTTGGATTAAAATTCGTTTGTCTATTAAATGGATAAGAATTTTGATGCATAGGTTGCTGCGCACTTGATTGAGGTGGTGGTGTTGGGTGTGATAAATTTTGGAAATTTGGTTTGTGATTGAATTTTTGTGGCTTACTATTATTACTGAAATTTTTCGTGTATCTCATCATGTCATTATATTGAAAGTCGTTTGTAAGCATAGACAATGCTGAGTTTAAATCTGCGGGATTTTTAGCACGCATTAACTGCCCTATTGGTTCTTTCAACCCTCTTAACAAAATTCGTAGAGCGTATTTTTGGAAATATTTAATTAAAACGTCTGCTTCGGCAGTTGCAGAATTTGTTTGAATATATGCTACTTGCAAATTAAGTGAGTGTTGTAATTTGTTATAAAATTCAAACACGGATTCTTTATCATTTTGTTTTAGTTCAGTCAACTCTATACACAGAGTGTAGCTATCGCGTTTATCCGCGTATGTGTTTACTAAGGCGGTTTGCAAATCTTTCCAAGTTTTAATTACAGAACTAGATATGTTTATGGCTGCTTCGCCTTTTACTTTAGACAGGATAGTACTCATCAGATATTCATTTTGAAAATCTGCTGGGTTAGTTGTATTATAAAATTTCGTGACTATTTTTGTACAAATGTCAATGAATCTGGGTAGAAGTTCGCGTTCACCCCTAAATTCGGGTATCATATCTAAGTATTCTTTCTTTAATTCGTTTGCCATTGTAATTTTGTTTACTGTGGCTTGCAAAATAGATTGTTTCAGACGAAGTGGGATTTTAGTTTGAGAAATTGGTATTTGGTTACGATCTTCGAGATCGGAGTCAGATTCAGAACTTGTACTCGAGTCCGAGTTTATATTAGAAATTTCTCTAAGTGACATAAGTGTACTCACAGCAGAAGTAGCAGCACTCGCTTCATTTGCCCTGAAGTCGATGATGCAGGTCTTCGTGTGGTGCAGGAGGTCTGGTTTGCTGATGTGCGTTCAGCTGCGGCAGGCCCCAGGAAGTGGTTCGACGGCGGACTTGATTTCTCACTAAGTTTAAGGGTTCGTTGCTAAATGAATCACTGAAGTGAAACGAATTATGTACCCTAATTCGTTTTAGCAATCCTACAGTCGACTGCGCCAGTTAAATATCGAGACAATACAAGTCGCTTTTTAAAAAGTTTATTTATTGTTAAAAACCTTAATTTATGTCTTTACAATAAAAGCTCTGAATACAGACTGACTAACATGCTACGATTCCTCAAAGAGGGAAACTACATTATATAATGTATCTAAACTAAGCATAATATGAAATATATGAAATGGGATAAATGTCTATTCAGCATAAAGTGGCACTGTAACTTATATATATATATATATATATATATATATATATATATATATATATATATATAGGGGGTCCCTTGGCCGCGTGCCAGAGTGTCTGGACGCGAACCTGGGGAACCGGGTTCGACCCCGACCGACGCAAATATTTCGAATTTTAAATGGTACAAAAGTGACCCCTGTGGTGCATTCTCCACGCCAGCAATGAGTGCTTGTGAGGTGACGCCTGGTAAGCGCCCACACGGTACAAATATGTCAATTAATAGCATATCCCTGAGCTAATTTTGAGCAGAAAATGTCATATGAAGGTATGCCCGGAAACTTTTCGTTACAGAATTACAGGCCTTTAAAAGTGCACCTTATCTGACATTTTTATTAATAACTCTGATACTAGTTGCACTAAAATTTTGAAACTTGATAAGAGGATACTACTTATTTAAATGCATATTTAAACTTTCTTTTGTTTCTGTATCTCAACCAGAGGCGTTTCATATGGGGAAGTCATGAAGGTTTTTATCCTTATTTTTTCACCTATTAACATTTTTTAAATATAAAATATTACAAACAATTTAAAAATACACAAAAATGTACTTTTGATAAAAATTGATAAATGTGGTAGTTTTTAAGATATTTTAACTTTTAGAAAATGTCACGTATAAAAATCTATCAATTTACCATAGAAAATAGAACGAAATAGAAAAACGACACAAAATCTGTTTATAAGTATTGTTTAATTACCTGATTTTCAATATTAGTAATTTTTTTGCAAATTTAAAAAAGTGTAAAATTTCATTGTAAAATTTAAAATATCTCAAAAACTGCAGCGTTTATCAAATTTTATCGAGAGTACTTTTTTGTGTATTTTTGTATTGTATGTAATATTTTATGTTTTATAAAATGTTAATAGATCAAAAATAACGATAGAAAACCTTCATGACTTCCCCATATGAGACGCCACTGGTTGAGATACAGAAACAAAAGAAAGTTTAAATATGCATCTCAATAAGTAGTATCGTCGTACAAAGTTTCAAAATTTTAGAGTTATTAATAAAAATGTGCTTGATGAGGTGCACTTTTAAAAGGCCTGTAACTCTGTAACGAGAAGTTGCCGGACATACCTTCATAAGATCATATGTTATGAAAAACTCAGAAAACTTGACGAAAAATCTTCTAAAAGCATAACAATGGAAAACCAAAAGAAGCACAACTGGGTTAGGAATCTTCGGCTTTTATTAGAAAAATCAAATTTTTCCTGGATTTGGGAAGCCCAAAGCTGCACACAGTTAAAGGCTGAACTTGAAAATATTATAACAGCCTATAGCGAAGAACTTTATAAAACTGACACAATAAGAATCCAAAATTCCTCTTATAACCAAAATTTCCATCTATATATCACTAGCCATAATTACCTATCACTTAACATCCCATTTAAAGTCCTAAAATTAATCGGCCAACTGAGAACTTCAAATTTTAATAACTTTCTTTTATATCAGGATGGATTCTGTCACAAATTCTGCAACGAAGAAATTTGCGACATCTGTAATACGTTAGAGGAAAACAGCTTCTACCACTTCTTGTTCACATGTCCTATATACAAACCTGTCCGAAATTGTTTCCTCTTAAGATACATTGACGGAAGCAACCATGAAGACAGAACAAGACAACTCTTATCCGAATTATCAAGAGAGAAAACATTCGATATTTATCAATACTGTATAAATGCATTAAAAATTCGAGCTTTTATGTTAAATGTTTAATACAAACCTTGGTATATATTTTTACTCATCATGTTACCATTCTATTTGTATGAATTTTTATTTCTAAGCAAATAAATCATTATTATTATTATTATATTATTATTACCTTCATAAGACATTTTTTACTCAAAACGATGTCATGAATATGCTATTAATTTTTTTTACACTAGTCCTGATACATCATGTATATAAATTCATTTAATTCTTTTGCATATTCCTGTCTTCTGAAGATGGTGTAGAAGCCGTAATCGCTATTAAGATAATAAAACTTATTTTGTGAAATTTAGCCAAGCGTTTATTATTTTACTGTATTAAAATGTTGCACCAATTGTCAACGACGGATTCAATCAATCATATTATAATTGCTACTTTGTGCTAATTTCAATCTTTCATTAATATTTATCAACGCAGTAAATTAAAAAAAAAATCGTCATTAAAAAAAATCCACAACTATTTGTTATTAATATTTTTTAATTAAAATTATGCATTAATTTTACGGTTGCATTATCGGTCAAAAGACAGGAAAACTTTTGTATCTAGCTGTCCGCAATAAATATTGTTGCATATGCGCCCGAGCACAAAGCTTGAATGAATCACCCACTCTACATATTTATTACAAAAACTGGTCAGGAACATCCACAAGTATGGAAGCGGACATAATCGTGGAAAGTTTTACCAAAAGTTTAGTAATGCACGGTGTTAAATATGCCAGAATTATTGGAGACGGTGACAGCAGTGTACATAAGCGATTGGTGGAGACCAAACCATACGGTAATGAGTTAATTGTTGAAAAAATAAATGTACAAACCATTTACTAAGAAATTTTTGTAACCGTATTCGTGCTCTAACACAGAAACGATATAGCACTAGTGGAAAATTAGTGCCCGTCCAGCTACGCCACGAATTAAAAAATAATGTAAAACGATTAAGAATTGTGGTGGAAAAGGCGTACAGGCGGAATGAAAATCACGAATATACAACAAATCTTAGATATTAAAAAAAAAGATATATCAAACATCCCTTTTCATGTATTTGGTGAACACAATAACTGTGCTGATTACTTCTGCACTAAAAAAAAGAAATACAAATAAATTATCTATTGCAAATGGAAGAGTGTGGATTACTCCAAGATATTAAAATAGTTTTAAATCGATTGGTCAATAACGCCTCGAGTCTTCTCTCAAACATGAACAATACTAGTGCTGAGCATTACAATTCCATTTTGGCTAAATTTGGTGGGAGGCAAGCGCGTATGTCTCTCTAAAAGAGGAAATTATAATATACGTTGTAATGCCGCAGCTTTGTCTTACAACACAAATGAACATTTTCAATACATTATACATAAAAGAGTAACCGGGCGTAGTCCAGGAAAATATACAAAAAAAAAAAAAATTAGAAAACACGGTGAACGATTAGCTTATCATAGAAGATGACGATTAATAAACAAACATAGACGAAAATTAAGTTTTGAACCAGCAGATAAAGATTATGGACCAGACGCTGTACAATATGAAGAAATGAGTACGGATGAGTTCAATAATCAAAAAGAATTATTTCTAAAAAAATTACATAAAACAAAAAGAGAAATAGAGGAAATAAAAATATCAAGACTAAGTAATATGTGGCACACTGAACTATTAAAAAGAGTTACTGCATCTCAATTTGGAAAGATTTGCAAAATGAAGGCAAACACTGATAGGAAAAATACCGTCAAGAACATTTTATACACCAATTTTTCAGGAAATAAATATACTCAGTATGGTATTGATCATGAACTAACAGCAAAAAGCGATTTTGAAAATAAATATCATAAAAAAGTGAAAGAATGTGGTTTGTTCATTGATTTCAACGAAAGCTACTTAGCTACAAGTCCTGATGGTATTGTAGGAGACAATGCTATAATAGAGATAAAATGCCGTGCAAAAGCTACCAACCTTACTCTGAAGGAAGCTATAAATTCAAAGAATATCATGTGTACTATTAATCGTCTTATTTTAGCCTCAGGAATCTGTGGTTAAGCCATGTCACCCTACTCAAGAGACACCCTATATATATATATATATATATATATATATATATATATATATATATATATATATATATATATATATATATATATATATGCCCTTACGTGCGCTTAAGAGTTCCTGGAGGAACAGTGCGTTGGTGTTGAGGTCGTCCACCTCGGTGTCTTCGACATCAGGGAACACTCCTTCTACCCGTGGGGGTGTGGTTTTTGGTGTCCCCGTGCGGCAAAGTTATTGGCTCCTCAACTCTCGACTCGGGTGAGTACTGAGCCAGGGGAGAGGAGAGAGGACGTGGTCGCCGAGTCTGGCTTGGCGGTGAGGCTCCTGCTGGGCTGGAGCGTACACGTTTGCCCTGTGTGCCAGCCGTTGTCGGAGGCAAGGGGGGGATTTCCGGAAGGAAAGCTTCCCGAGGGACCAGATCAGCGCGGCCCGGTGGACTGGCCGCTAGTATGGCAGGTCCGCCAAACGGATCCTCGTTGGTCCTGGTTGTGACTGCGGAGATGACGATGTCCTCCGCTTGTGCCCAGGAGAGGCCACTACTGGCCCATACGGTTGGAGGGCACTCGATGTTCTCATTGCTAACGGAGATGACAATACATTATCCGGGGTGGAAGACGTACCTGGTGTCGGTATAGGGCTGTCGCCCTTAGATGGCCCTCCCTAGAAGAAGGTGCTTAGGGCTGCTTCCTTCTGCTCACGCCTGGTCTTGGTTAGGATGGCCGGGTAGTTTGATTTCTCCCGGATATAATTTTGAGTCAGCCCGGTTGCCTTCTCCATCTCTCGATAACGGATCTACCCCCCTTTGCTACGCGCTTCGATCTTCGCGATCATGGCTGCCAAAACGGGTCGGGGTGCAAGTAATTGCTCCAACAGCTGTTCCCGGTACTCCTTCTCGTGGGCCCGGCGTTCGTGCTGTCGCACGCCCGGTAAGCTGTCAAAGAGCATTTTGCATATAAAACATCGAAGCTTTTTGTGGCGGGCTAGGTTTGACTTCAGCTCATACGTAATATCGCACAGGTCGCAAGTAAAACCCTGTTTGTCCTGCGATGGGGTTTAAGCTGGTTCTGGGGGTGGGACCTGTTTGGCACCAGAATTTTTGGACTTGGTGCCATCTTTAGAGGAGGTACCTACAGGTCTCGTAGCGGATGGAACTGCTGATACAGTTCTGGACGACGTCTGAGTCGTTGTCGCCTTCGATGCAGCAACAGAAGAAGTTGCTGCAGATATTGACCCCCTTCTTTCGGAGGAAGCCGATGTTTAGGGGGCGGACTTGCCCTTTCCATCGGTTTTCTTAAGAAACTTATCCATCCGTAATTAAGAAAAATGGACGGGGAAAACGACTCTTCCGTTTGTTGACGCAGCTGCCTGTGATTGTTGGCAGGTGTTATACCAAATGAAACTGGCAGGATGTTCTGCAGTGCGTAGATGAACACAGGAGAAAAGGGCCTTGAAGGTCGACTGAATATCTGACCGGAAATGTTGTTTGATCATGTTGAGAGTTTACTTACTCACTAGTATATATTTTCTTTTGCGAAAGTTAAAACAATGCTTAAATTTACATAGAGGTACTAATTTCGTCGTATTTTTGCCTTTTTCATTCAATTATCTGTTATGGGATTATTCTATGGGGTAATTCTTCCCATGCAGACAAAATTTTCAAGCTTCAAAATCAAGCTATTAGAATTATGAAAGATGTCGGTGCTAGGGAACACTGCCAGCCTGTATTCAAAGAATTTAAAATTATGCCACTGCCTTGCTTATTTATATATTTTACTTTGTTAGAAATTCCACAATTTTCCATTAGTTTCTAACTCTCATAACTACAACACTAGAAATGCTAATTTAATTCAAGTACCCAGATTTAGATTGGATCGATCTCAGAGAAATTCTTTAAATATTAGTTTATATAACGCCTTACCAGCATCAATTAAGTCATAAAATTATAACGTTTTTAAACTTAAAATAAAGAAATTTTTGACAAAACATTTTTTTTATAGTCTAGATGAATATCTGATCGTCATTGCTGATGCAGACACTTGTAATTAATTATTATTAATGTAACTTTAATTTATTTTCTGTAAATCTTATGACTTGCCATAAACAATTTGTAATTGTACCAATGGTGAAATAAATATGAATATGTATTGTGTCATTATATGGACGGTAATCAGTCGACAAATTTCTTTTACAGTTCTAGAAACCGCCGGCTGACTCATACAAGTGAAACTTGAGTATCCTACTGGTGTTTGATATGAACCATTCGATAGATGATACAATGTTACTAAAAGCTTAAAAAATATATTAAATAGATTATGTATTATTTTTAAATTATATAATAATAATAATAATAACTCACTTTTAAATGAAATGGTATAGCATTCATGTTCCCTGGGACTGCAGCATAATTTCGAAGAGAATCTATTAATTTCGTTACAAGAATTTTATCGAGTCTGTAGTATTTAATAAAAAGACTATTTGGTATATCGAATGGATCTTGTATGTCCCGCAAATATTATTATTACTGTCACTATTATACAGGGCCGCTCCGTGCGGGTAGGCAGATTGTGCCCGGCAATAATAGTAGTTTTTTGCAAACTGGGTTTATTTGTAAAGGTTTAATATCTTACCAAATCGATATCTTTGTAGCATTGTTATATTGAAATAATAATATTGTGAAGGTGTTATATACAACAAATATTTTGATTATAGCTCAAGACTATTGATTATAAGAGTAAATCCAACAATGAATTTAGTAGAAAAAAGTAAAATACATATTCTGCTACACGGATAATTTTCTGGCATTGTTATGTTGCAAGCTATAATTGTAAAACTGTTGATTACAACAAACGATTTTGATTATAATCTAACAATGACGATTACAAGAATGAATCTAACAATGGAAATTTCATCAATATCTTAAATCTAGTATTTTTACTTTATTTTACATTTTTCACAAGTTTTTGTTTACATTTTACTTATATATAAAGTATTTTAAAACACACACAAACACCCAAGCCCCTGGTGGGAATAGAACGGTGAAGGTCGCTTTGAGAGCTGCCTAAACACACTGCCTCTACACGGTCGACCACCGAAGCGGCTGCGTGTGTTAATTTAGAAATTATGTATATGTTCATTATGGGGGGCGCTAAAACATAACTTTGCACAAAGCCGTCTTTTACCCACGGAGCGGCACTACTATCATAAACTTAAAATATACCTACCCAGGGCCGCGCCGTGGGGGTGGACAGGTTGTGCCCCACACAAAGGTGCCTGATCTTTAGGGGCGTCATTTCACGGAACGGAGCGCTGAAATATAACTTTGAACAAAGGCGCCTCATACCCACGGCGCGGCACTGTACCTACCTTCGATCATTTTCTTACAATAATAAATATATAAACACAGGTACTTCATTATTATTCATCGTGACACAAATTTTCCAATTAATTTATCAGCTGTCAGAATTTATATAGCATGTGACATAGCCGCTGTATAGATCCGCCGTCTGTTTTACTCGATGTACATTTTACATCGCTACTGGATCTCTACATCGAGTAAGTTTTCGCGCAGAATAGCATTTTCACTACATTTTCGTTACTATGGATTCACACAGGTCTTAGAGCGTTTACATTTCAGTTCAGAATCACACCATACACGTTGAAGCTCCATTTAAATTGCGTAGTTTTTGGTGTCTTGGATTTTCTTCTAAATAGAAGTGAACATTATTTCTATTGAAGAAGCCTTCATTTGTAAACTTGGTTTCGTCAGTCCAAATGATATTTGAAAGAAAATCATGATCGCCCTGGTGTTTTATTAAAAATTCTTCACAAAATTCTGTTCTTCTTTGCGGATCAAATTCTGTAAGAGTCTGCACAGGTTTTTAACAATATGGATGAATATTATGTCTTTTAAAAATTCTCCAAACAGATAGAAGAAATATTATAGTAATGAGTAACTTCTCTTGTTGACGCCTTTGGATTTGCAGCAAAATAAGGCAAAACATCAATATCAGTATTTTCGAAAGCTCTTCTGTTTCCCACGCGCTTTTTTACTAATGTTCCAGAATTCGTTATGTATATATTTTTTATTAATTCGCATGATTACTTTACGATTTTGTCTTGATTTATTGGGATATGTCCCCGCAAAGAAATTATATGATAAAATTCCATTTTGACGGGTCTCACCGTAGCACATCAATTAATTCAAATAATCAGTATTTGTGTACTCTGCTACCATTATTAAGTTAATTATTACAAAGGTAAAGAAATTTACCGTAATTATAATAATATGTAACAAATACATAACAAAATGACGTAATTTTATTAATGATTGAATGTTTGCTTAGACTACTTAAAAAAGGTCTTGAAGGGTCTTCTTTAGTCCTCGTTTACTTCCTATGTTGTTCTGGTAGGAACGCAATATTCACAGTTGAACATCAGTTAAGCTTTGCTTGATTGATGCGACGTAAAAATGACTCCAAAATGTGACTCCCTCTACATCTTACAAAATATCTTAATCACTTTTTTGTGTCTTTTCACATACACGAATAAACGGCACCGTTCTATTATGTTGATACGCCTGTATATCTGTAGTGTACGTGTTCACGTGTATTTTCACTATTTTCACAATGCAAATTAACTTTGACAGTGATACTGTGAAATTGAAATCATATGAACATATGACTCGGACGGATGTCGTGTAATTGAGCTACGGCGTAAAATGAAAGGTTTATTGCAGGTATTTTATAGTAGTTAGTTGTAGTAGATATGATGTCTACATCACATACCTTTTCTACGACTGACGAAAAGAAGGAAAATGCAAATTGTAGAAATTTGACATTTTATTAAACAATATTTTAAAACAGGAACATTTTACGTAGGATTTGTCATAATAAAAGTACAATTAATAAATGTACAAATTATATTTGTAACAGCTTCTTTTTCTAAATTTCAACAATTGTTTTGTAATTATGAAAATCCGAAGTCGATGCTGCTTGCTGCTGTATTTGGTAAAATATGATCCTTCGAGGTTGAGGCAATAACTTTCATTGGGATATTTTGCACTGTCCATTCCATTTTTACTTGAATCACAAAGTTATCGTTCTAACCTTGAATTGTATCTGAAATATTTAAGTTTCAACTTTTAAATTACAAGAAAAATATTGATTATTATCTTACTTTTGTTCTTCAATTTTATTCCTTCCAAAATTAAAACAAAATCCATAATTGCCATGTTTCTTCAAATTATACTTAACTTTAAAATATGTTGCAGCGAGGCGACAGTTTTAGTTCTCGCCTGTTAAATAATCACAAATAATAATTCTTGTTGTAATAACAAGGTAAAAAAGCTCACAAGAATCAGGAGATTGCCAAAAAACAATATTGTTATCAAGTTCAATAATATTGCTTAATAGACAATTGCTAACAAACATTAATGGTACACGTGAACACAAATTCATCATTGTATTGTAATATTAACAATATTGTTACATATAACAATTGTTATTCGATTAATAAAACACACAAGAATAAGGCTGATTATCCGTTTAGAACAGTATTGAAGTAATTTGTATCAAATGAGAGATTCTAGGGACAAATCGATTAACGGTATTCCGCCGGATATACGTTTGGCAGTTAACTAAACGTACGATACGTTAGCATATTCACGAAAACTAAACCTAAATATGATTTAACCTATATATCTATATCTATCTATCTATATATATATATATATATATATATATATATATATATATAAATATAAAATAAATATATCACCACGGCTTATTACCCATTTCTGGGTGTGCCAGTATCTACAACACATGTAGACATCGGTAATGATGACGATATATTTTACCGTGTGGGCGCTTACCAGGCGTCACCTCACGGGCACTCATAGCTGGTGTGGAGAGTGCACCACAGGGGTCACTTTTGTGCCATTTAAAATTGGAAATATTTGGCGTCAGTTGGGATCGAACCCGGTTCCCCCAGGTTCGCGACCAGACACTTAGGCACGCGGCCACGGGATCTTCAACGATATATATATATATATATATATATATATATATATATATATATTGTGACGTAATAGATAAAGTAAAAAATTGACAAAAAATTTTGACGTGATTTTCTGAGGGAAAATCACGCGTCACACTTACCCTCAGCAGCTCAATGGTTGGTCGTGGTTGCGCGAGGTCGAGGGTTCCTAAAGGGTGGTTGTGCAGGGATGAAATGATGGGCGCCAGTTATGTCGGGTTAAGAGAAGACACAACAATTCAAAAGAAGTTACAGTTAAATTTAAGTTTATTTAAAATAATTAGTAAAAATAGTTTTTAAGATAAATTTTAATTGAAATTATTAGTTGCAAAAAAACAACCAAAAAAAATATGGTCGTACACACCTGGTTGAAGACCTGATTTGGGGTTACAAAAAAATGATGGATCCTAGAGATGAGTGGGCCGCTGGAGGGGGGAAACCTGTCGCACGGCGTCGTGGTAAGTTCGGACCGACTGCCTCGCTGATGATACTACGATCTGCCAAGTCCGCCTCGCTGGTGACGGCTACGATCTGCCAAGTCCTTCTCTCTGAATATGCCAAAACGTTGTCCAGCTCTCGTCAGAGCAGGTTCACGCTGATGGTGACGTTAAAAACGCAGGGCGGCATCCAGAGCACGTAGGGCTTAGGCGTAGTGGTGATCGCTCTAAGTCTTAGGAACGGCACTTTCAGGCAGCAAGGGTAGATAGCTTGTGGAAGCGGTCTCTCGTCTCAAGGTAAACTTTGCGGAAATGATTCCCCGCCCCAGCGATCCAAACAACTCATCCGGATCGGGACGTTGAAAAATCATAAAAAAAAGACCATAAATTTTAGGCGTTACTACAAAAAAATTTAGTACAAAAATACAATAAAATCGTATCTACAGCAATCGTAATAGTAAAAATATTTCGGATAAAAATGTGAAACTACTTGTCAAAAATAAATTTTCCTTTTAAAAAAACTGTGCACAACAAACAAGAAAACAGCTGGCCAAGCTGTAGTGGACAGTGAGAGAAGAGATTAGAAGAAGATAGGGTTAGTAAAATTATTTGAGCTCTAGCTTTAAGAGAAAATTCTCTACTCGGCGGAATTTTATAGTAACAAAATTATGAATCTAGGTAGCCTAAAAATGACTAGATAAAAGATAAGATAGATAAAAGGCTTACCCAGAAATCGAAGATACTTCAAGATAGTTTTAAGATAAACTCGTACTAACTTGAACAAGCAACAATACAATTTTGTTACTGTGACGTCAAATCAGCGTTAGCCACGTCTGCAACTCCCCGTATAAGATAGCTAACGAGCGGTATAAAAATGTAGTAAAACTTAATAACAAATTTGTTATATGATCCCAAAAACCTATTAAAAACTTTATATAAAGTACCCAAACAACTTTAGCCAAAATTATAAAAATAGATAAATTTAGAGATAAATTTCTGGACAAAAATTATTGGACAAAAAATATAATTTATAAAAATTTGGACAATAAAAAGATTTGACAAATAGCCAATTTTTAATCCCATTAAAAATATTAAACCCAACCAAAAAGGTTGCCAAAAACACAAAAAGTTAAGCAGAATATTACGAGACAAAAAAAAGGAATTTAAAGCAAAAGTGAAAGCGTTAAACGCTGGGGACCGGTGAACCGTACTGGTATTTGGTTCAGCATAAAAAGTAATAGTTAAACAGAAAAACTATTATCGCCTCGTATTACAAAAAAACCTTAATTTTGAATAACCAAAAGCCAAATGTGAGGCGATATCCGTTCGAGTTATTCGCGTGTCGGTACGGCATGCGCTGACGGTATATGTAAAATTTTGACAAACAACTGATATGAACAAAAAAATATAATTGAAACTTACCAAATCAGATGTTAAACTAGCCAAATAAATGAATAAAAGATAACAAAAGTGTATCATAACACCGATGATACAAGATAAAAATAATATCACAGCAAAATTTGGAAAAATACAGTCAGCTCACACGCGTAGCTGCGACACGTCCAAGAACACGGCTCGGATCGAAGTGAAGTGACAACATGTGCTCGTCCACTCTTCAATTCACGCGGAAATACACAAAATATGTCGCTAATCAAATTGAACACTAAAGATTTGAAAAAAAACCCGCGTAACGATTTTTGAAATCGTTACAATATATATATATATATATATATATATATATATATATATATATATATATATATATATATATATAAATAGAGCGAAAAGTTTGTAATGCCGGTTCATTAGGCAACAATTGCGCATGCAACTACAACTTGCAATTGATGGCGGCAATATTGCATAGTGTAATATGAAAATTGCACGTGCAACACAGCCGCAACCTATTGCACGAAAATAGCGTATATTCTAATTCGTGCAACAATTGCATGCGCAACTTGGTAATGTACGGTACTGCCAACTTCTTGTTAATCTGCCATTTATAGGTTATGTGATTTTCATCAGTGAATCATCTGTTGATGTCTATTTAAAAATCAAGAAAAATTGTGCTAATAATCATGCCTGTACAATGGACAGAAGAACAAGTAAAACATTTAATATTTTGTTGGGAGTCTGAACCGGCTTTATATAAAGTGGCACATCCCGATTACCATAAAAATTTAATAAGAAATAAATCTATAACAAAAATAAAGGAGTCACTAATTTCCATAGGAATGGAGAACATTACAAATGCGGACATAACCAAAAAATTACATGGATTAAGATCCCAATTCTTAACGGAAAATAATAAAATTAAGAAAAGTAAAGTTAGCGGAGCCTCTGCTGACGACGTATACACTCCGAAATTATGGAGCTACCCTATACTCGAATTTTAATATTCGGCAAACTTAGATGCCTCAGGTAGTAGCACCTCAAACCTAGGCGCCGGTGACCGAGCAGATGAAAATAAAGATTACGAAGCAAGCGAAGAAGTAATTTACGAAGGACTTATAGAAGATCTACCTTCATTGATGGATTGTGTCATTGATACAGCATCGACATCAACTGAAAAATGTAAGAAGTTGAACAAAAATGAGGAGGATCTAGCTGAAAATAATTTAATGCATAGCACTGTTAGCACACCAACAACAAGTGGAAGAAATAGGAAGCGCAAAAAAACGATGATGACTTAATCGGAAATTTTTTTGCACGCGCTGAAAAATTAATGAAACCAGAGCATGTACAGGAAGATGGTATTAATAAGTTCAGTCAATTTATATGCTCCGAAATGCGCGCTATTAAGAACAAACATTTAATAAGGAAGATGAAAATGAAAGTTCATGAAATTCTAAATGAGATTCAAGAGGAAGATGAAAGCCTGGAGAAAATTAAATACAATGAAAACGCAAATGTTTTTTATTTAATTTTTGGAATTATATTTCATTTTACATTAATGTTCCTTTAAAATATGTATGGAGAGAGAAACTACTGTAATAAGTGTGTTCATTCTTAAGTTTACGAGTTTTATGATTTGTTTTATTTTTAAGAATGATATTTATTTTTATACATACATAATTATACAATATATGTATATTTATATAAAATTACATATTTTCTTGCCATGGTACACTTCCTGGTCCATTTACGTATTCCATGAACCATACTTGAATGTGTACTGATCATCTATGTTCATTTCTGTGTTGGGAATATAATTTGGACTATTTTCTCTTAAAAAATTATGTAGATCACAAGTTAATGTGATGATTTCTACTTTATCAATAATTGAATTGTAGTTAAGAGTACTCTGAATCTGTTAGCTAATATTCCAAATGTATTCTCAACAACATTTCTGGCGCGACTTAATTTGTAGTTAAAAATTCGTTGCTGCTGGGACATGTCACGAAATGGATATGGTTTCAGAATATTCCGCGTTAATGGAAACGCAGCGTCTGCAACTATAACGTGCGGAATGAGTTTATTTCGGCCAGGAGTGGTTTTTCTTCTGGTTTATTTAAATCGTTGTTTTGTACGGCTCTATTTAAGTCACTTTTTAAAAATACTCCACCATCAGATATTCTTCCATTTGTGCCGACATCAACATACAGAAAATTATAATTGCTGTCTGCAAGTGCTAATAGTACAATACTGTTACTGCCTTTATGATTGTAAAATGTGGACCCTGCGGTTTTTGGTGCTTGGAACACTATGGCTGGTAGTATGATCACGGTTTTAACTAAAACTCTGTTTTAAGAAATGTCAAATTTCATTATTTAATAACAAAAATAAATAATAACAAATGTATCTAAATATGAATTTAAAGCAGGACATAGTTTGTATTCAAACAAATATTTTTAAAAAAATCGTTCTTTAAACATACGGGTGAAATTAAATATTTAAATTTGAATTTGACATTTCTAAAAACAGTGTTTTAGTTAAAACCGTGATCATACTACGAGCCATTGTGTTTACCATCCATAGCAGCAATTACATTGGGCAAATTCCATCTATTTTCAAAATATCTTGATATATTTAACCATTCTGCAGCAGTTGTAGGAACTTGTAAATAACTATGTTTTGATATTAGATGTATATGTCGGCAAACTTCAGGGATGAAAAGAGAAATAGCAGATTCTGATACTCTGAACTGATACATTAAACTCGGTATGATTCGCCAGTGGCTAGAAATCGTAATGTTATAATTAATTTATGCCTCGCACTAGTGTGTACGCCAACATGGCGGAAAGTGATAATTTAAAGTGTAATTTTTGTCAAGAATCTTATGATCCCAAAGATAAAGGGATAGTACAGTGCGCCGGAATGTGTAAGGGTAACTTTCATATGGCCTGTGCATCGTTAAAAAAAAGTGAGTTAACGGTGATTTTGGGTAATTCTCAAATTAAGTGGATGTGCGAGAAGTGCTCTAAAACATTTAATCCGTTTAATTCAAATATTAATAATATGCATACCCTCTTATTAAGTTGCTTCGAAATTATTAAGAATCAAGAAATGATTATTAATGAATTAAAGGAGAACGTCTCTAATTTAAATACATCTGTTAATAATATAAAAGATAGCCTTCAATCATGTATACAAATCACGCATGAACAAAATATTAACCAAACAATAAACCCGGATAAATCAATATCTAAATTACCAATTTCTAATCCGAAAGAAATATTACAAAAAATAAACACAGGTGCCACTAACAGTCTTAAACAAAATAAAAAAAAAATTTCTGAAACCTTGAGCACGCAAGAAATTCCAATTAAGACAAGGTCTCAGTCACAAACTGAAAATAAAAATATAAATATTGTTACTACTAACGAAATAGTTTCAAATGAAAATAATGATACCGATGCAGATGGCTTTAAAAAACACTCAAATAAAAGAATTAGAAATAAATATAAAAATAAATAGGAAATGATTCCGATTTAAAAACAATAAATACAAATTTAAATGCCATACCTAAAATGAAAAATTTCTTCATATCGCGACTAGCACCGGAAACAAACCCTGCTGATATTGAAGATCACTTAAAGAAAATTAGTGTTAACAATTTTGTGGTATCTTCAATTAAAACTAAATTTGATTCTTATAAATCTTTTAAAATTACTGTACCCGAAACATTTACTGAAACAGTTATGAACGGAAATAATTGGCCACTTGGAACTCTTTTAAACATTTTCTATTCAACTAAACAAATAAACATGAATAAAAATAATTCTTTTTTAGAACAAAATCAAATTTTCATAAAATAATCAGTGAAGAAATTAATATTTTGTATCTTAACATTCAATCACTATCTTCTAAAATTGGTGAAATTGAAATGCTGTTAGAGGAACACACTGATATATCTTTTATTTGCCTAAGTGAACACTGGCTATCTAAAAAAGAACTAGAAACCGTACATTTGTTAAACTTTAAACTAGTTAGTGCTCTCTGCAGATCCACATTTACTCACGGTGGTGTGTGTATTTTCGCAAGAACAACAATGAACATAATATCTTATAATGACGTTATAGATTTAAACAGTGAAAAAGACTTTGAAGTTTGTGCTGTCAAAATAAGGGATAATCCTATCATCATTTACTATGTCTACAGATCACCATTAGGGGATTGGTACAAGTTTTTATATAATTTCGAACAATGCCTAGTGAAATTAAATACTCAAAACAATAAAGTTATAATAACAGGTGATTTTAATATCCACTTTGGATCCAATGATAACTTTGAAAAACAATTTATGAACATTATTGCAGCTTATAATCTAAAAATTGAATAAACAGCCCACAAGGGTCACAGATACTACAGCTTCATGTTTAGGTAACATATTAACGAATATCGGTATAAATTAAAACGATGTGCTATGTTTTAATCCATTTCTTTCAGATCACCACTGTCTAAAAATGAAGTTGTATTATTCATCTAACAATATACCTTTATCTTATAGATACCATAGATGTGTCACAGAAAAGAAGCTATTAAATTTTAAAATTCTGTTAAAAAATTATAATGCTTCCGAACTAACCCAAATTGTAAACCCCAAAAAAGCTTTTTATCATTTTTTCAATTATTTCTACGAATGCTATATAACAGCATTTCCTTTTATAAAATTGAAAGTAACAAATAAAAATTCAAATTTAACAATAAGTTGGTTTAATAAAGAACTTCGTGACAAAAGAGAAATGCTCCAATTCCTAAACGAAGTTAAGAAGTCTCCACAATTAAAAAAATTCATACAGAAATATAGAAAACATTATAGAATTTCTATTCAGAATGCAAAAATTGAGGCTAATTTAAAGTATGTAAATAATTCGAAGAATAAATCAAAAGCTACCTGGAATATAATTAATCAAAAGAGATCTATATTGTGTACATCATGTAAATCAGAAGACGATGATATATCTGCAGATGAAATTAATGACTATTTGTCTTCCATACCTGACAAACTATTTAAAAAATTACCGGAAACTAATTTAACTCATGATACTTATCTAAAAAACGTTGTCACTTATTCTAATAAACCATTATTTTTAACACCAGTTGATGAGAGTGAAGTATTCAATATCTTAATACATTTAGCTAATTCTAAAAGTTCTGCTATTTTTGGTATATGCCCTTTTGTCATTAAAGCAGCTACAGATATAATTTTCGTAACTCTCACATATATTATAAACTTATGCTTTTTGCATGGCTATTTCCCACATAAACTAAAAACAAGTAAAGTTGTACCTGTACATAAAAAACAAAATATTACAAATTTAAATAATTTTCGACCAATCTCACTGATTCCCGCATTATCTAAGATTTTTAAAATTTTAATAAATAAACGAATTGTAATTGTATTTTAACCCTTCGGCGGGCGCGCAGCGGCATTTTATGCCGCAATTTTTCTTTTTTACTTATATCACATTTATTTTTATTTTCATAACTATGCTCTTTCTGGTATTCTTAAATGACTATTATAACAACGCATACTACACAAAACCGGTGAGTTGTAACCATAGGTCCAGTAGTATTCAAGCCGTAAAAGGGATAACTACCAAATAGCGGCACTCCGTGCCGCAACGCGACTGGTCATGTAAGTAATGTGTTTCAGAATTTTACTTTTTTATTTGAATGATTTTAAATATTTTCATGAATGATATACCATCGATATAGTGTAAAACAACTTTACTTAAAAAAATTATAATTTTAGGAGTGGAAAATTTTCAAGAAGGAACCTCAAATTTAAATTCAAACCTGTCACCATGTGGTCGAGGTAACAAAAGTGCCGGTCACTTTCATTTTTTAAATAACTTTCAAGCCTTAAACCCTCAAAAAACCAGGATGGAGGTGAAGATCCACCCTCTTATCAAATTTACGGGGTTTTGTAAGAGAACACATCTTACAACACAACGTTAAATGTAAAACTTAGAACACAATAATGTAAAATGCTGAAGATGGAGGTTTTTGGACCTCCGAAACGTCCAAATAAATGTTAAAATCAAGAGAATTGTGAACATGAATTATCCCTCTTCTCGACACCTTGAGTAGGCGAATTAAGTTCGACATTTAGTATTTATTGTAATAAGAAATATATTTAATTATGTTTTTTTTTATTATTTTATAAATAAATTTTGTTTTTTGCATTAAATTGTAGTTCTTTTTACTTGCGGCATAAAATACCGCAGCGCGACCGCTCATATGATTTTCAAAAGCGCGCCCGCCGCAGGGTTAAATACTGGTAATAATATAGAGTCATTACTTATTAAAAATAACCTTTCCATTAGCTTAGCTTAATTCTGCTTTTTTCATGTATTCTGTTTTATTCATAAGGACTGTTTTAACACCTTTGTCCGCTTTTAATACTAAAAAGTCATCATGAGATTTAAGAAATGTTTTGTTTTTTTGAACCAATATTGTAGTTCTATTTCCCAACATTCTAATTTTGTATTTTTTAATTTTTTAGTTTGTGTTGCTAAAAATTTTGATACGTCTCGTTTTAATTTTTCTTTCTCGAGAGTATCTGTGAATTTAATAGTATTTAATAATTGTGTAAAGATATTAATTTTGTCTTTATATGAAAGCACTTGGTCCTAATTTGGTAATGGTAGGTTTCACAAATGCAAGTTTTTTGTAAATAATTTCTTGTCTTGGGATGGATAGGTTATAAAACTGTTATAAAAGCAACTTAGATTTTTTTCTTAGAAATTGGTTATGAATTAAATGAGGCGAGTAGCCGTTGTTAAGGGCAATTGTTATAATAATATTAACCTCTGAATTGTAATCACTTTCATTTAAAAGGACTTTCAAAAGTCTGTCTACCGTACTGTGGAAGGCGCACATTTTAATGATGATTGGAACGCGCTGGAATGTTAGTGTGTATATGTGTTTTTCAGATATATTTTGAAATTAAATTTATTATTATAATGAGTATGTTTAAATCTAGAACGTTTAGCGATTTTTCATATTCTATTTCCATAGCGAATTTAATGTTGTTTTCAAACGTATTAATATAGTTTAACAAAGAATGTAGTTGTCTTTCTGTACCTACATACAAAGAAATAACATCATCTATCATCTACATAATTATTTTTATTCACATCTATTTTTTATAATTTTCCGTATTACACTAAAGTAATACAGGTTGCGTATACATGGAATAAGTTATTTTTTTAATTTTTATTACAGTAAAGTAATGGAGATTGCATACAAATAAACAATTTTATCTTGTACAATTAATGTAGTACTTGAGATTTTTATTACATAGGATAATTAACAAGTGTGCTTTACTTTATAGTTCCTTTGTTTACAATTTACTGTATTATATTAGTGTAATGCTGGTTACATAATTATTTATATGAACAACTATTTTTTACAATTTTCAGATTTACTTTAAAGTAGTACAGGTTGCATATATATGGAATAAGTTTTGTACAATATTACATTAAAGTAATATAGGTTGTATAAAAATACAATTTTTTTAATTTAATTTACAATATTATATTAGTGTAATGCTGGTTTCATAATTATTAACTGTTATTAATTATTATTATTATTTTTATTATTATTTTTAAAGCTAGGATTTCATGTAAAATGCATATTTATTATTATTAATTAATATTATTTATTATTATTTAATATTACTTATATTATTAAAACTCGGATTATATGCAAAATGCATATTTTTGCATATTTATTGTTTGTATTATTAATTATTATTATAATTATTATTTATTATTAATTATTTTTATTACTAATATTAATTTTTATTATTAATAATTATTAATAAAGCTCGAGTTTTATACAAAATGTACATTTTTAGATATTTTGGATTTTCATTATTATTATTATTATTATTATTATTATTATTATTATTATTATTATTATTAATCATCATCATTATTATTATTATTCTTATTATTAATAATAATATTATTATTTTTAAAACTCGGATTTTACGCAAAATGCTAATTTTTACATATTATTATTAGTATTAATTAAAGATTATTAGAGACCCGGTAAACATAATATGTTATATCGGGTGTTACACGAAAACCGGGCCATAGTCGTTCAATTTTAAGAATTGCTATTTGGTAGTTGTCCCTTTTACGGCTTGAATACTACTGGACCTATGGTTACAACTCACCGGTTTTGTGTAGTATGCGTTGTTATAATAGTCATTTAAGAATACCAGAAAGAGCATAGTTATGAAAATAAAAATAAATGTGATATAAGTAAAAAAGAAAAATTGCGGCATAAAATACCGCTGGGCGCCCGCCGAAGGGTTAAAATAGTAGTATCATCTGCGTAAAGAATTCTTAATTCTCTACAACATTTATTTGAAGCATTTTTGTCTAAAATTAATAGGCCACTTTTGGCTAAGGAAAAACTGTTTTCCCATGTTAAATGCCTATGAGCCGGCTTTCGTGTTACACCCGGTATATATATAAGTCGCCAAAAGTTTATATATTAATAAAACGAAAATAATAACAATTTGCAAAAAAAGTTTATTAATGAGCGTCTTAAGTCAACAATTATTTTGTTTCTATCAGTTTCACGGCTGATGATATTTTTTTTTAATTTTGCAAATTTTTAAATTTATTTTCTGTCTTTATATGAAACATAAATCTAATGTGTTTGGTACCACAAAATTCGTATTTTTTTTTTATAATATGCAACAATTATTTTTTCAATAAATTAATATAGAAACTTTTGGCGTCTAAAAAACTGTTTTTCTATGTTATAGCCCTATGACCCGTTTCAAAATTTACACCCTATATATTTGATTCCATAGATCATTGGCTCTTGCTGGATAAAGTTAGTGCCTTTGGTGTTTCTCCATCTCTTTTGAAAATCTTAGGTTCGTACCTTGATGGTCGTGTGTGTTATGTCTATTATAATGGCTTTACGTCCTCGGAATTTTTGGCAACGTCAGGTGTCCCGCAAGGATCCAATCTAGGCCCTCTTCTATTTTTATTGTTCATCAATGATCTTCTTGAATCATTCACCTGTCCTTCACTAGCATATGCTGACGATATTAAGTTGTACTCTAAAATATCCACTGTCCAAGACGCTCAACTTCTTCAGTTCAATATTGATATCTTAGCACTATGGTGCGATACTAATAAGCTTTTCCTAAATGTTGACAAATGTTGTTCTGTGTCATACACACGCCGGATCAATCGGTCTGATAATATATATACAATTTCAGGAACTTTACTCGAGCGCAAGTCCACCTTCAAGGATTTGGGAGTTACATTTAGTTCTAATTTCACTTTTTCAGAGCATATAAAAAGTGTGTGTATCTCTGCTAGTAAAACATTAGGGTTTTTAATGCGTATATCAAAAATGTTCACCGATCCTCTTGTTTTAAAATCATTATATTTCGCATATATCGTCAGCAAACTTGAATATGCCATTTTAGTTTGGTATCCTTATTACACGTTTCATAATATTGCTCTAGATAGAATTCAACGCAGATTCTTGATCCGCGCCGTGTCAAGGTGCATAGGCCGGCTGTTAGTGTTTTGTCCTTAATACTCTTACAGGGTGGGCCTGGCGTATCCAGGATTTAGTTTCACGTAGTGAACAGCTCTGTTAAGAGGAATCTGAATCTGAATCTGAGATAGAATTCAACGCAGATTCTTGAAATTTCTATCCTATAAGCAGGATGGAATCTATCCGGTCAGAGGTGTTGACCAGGATTCTCTGATTCAACGTCATAAAATAACACCACTATCTACAAGAAGAGATATTATTTGTGCTAAATTTTTATGGATGCTGTTGCACAATAAAATTGATAACTCTTTCTTATTATCACGTGTGCCTATTCATGTTCCTAGGTTAGAATCCAGGTATTCCCGGACTTTCCACTTACCATCAGCGCGCACTGATGTATTGTCGCGGTCGCCGATCCACATCATGTGTAACATTGCGGAGACCAAGTATGAGGATATATTCCTGTAATGTTGCTTGATTATTCATTTTATTTGTCTGTGAACTTCTACACAGTTTATATATATATTTTCTTTCTTGTTTTGCTTTGTACCCCATATTTAGATTTACTTATTATTATTATTATTTGTTTGTATGTTATATTAAATGTATTTATATATTATATGTTAGCCCTGTAACTGGATTCTGTTGGGCAATAAAGATTATTATTATTATTATTATTATATATATATATATATATATATATATATATATATATATATATATATATATATATATATATATATAAGTTACCACAGCCCATATAGCTGAGGTTGCATTTCCCAGGCATATACCCGACACCGGAATACTAAACATATAAAAACTGTACTTCATATAATTTTTTCAGTCTGATGTAACTTTTCAACTTAATATATTCAAATGTAATAATATTTACGTAAACTGTAACTTGTGACTAAATAAAAAGATTAGCGAATATAATCTTTGAAGGAAAATATCGTGGGTGTGTCAGTGGATTGTGGGCTTTAATTAAAGTTGATTTCTTTTAAAATCTGTCAAGCTTTCGTGTATTTAGTTTTTTACACATCATCAGGACACTGAAGTAAAAATACAAATAATTTTACAAGTGTATAAAATAATTTGATTTTAAAAAAACTTACGTTTTGGTGAAGTTGTTTATAAGTCATTGATTTTATAAAACAGAAGAATTTTGACATTATTTTAGTTAAAATTTACAAAAATAAAACTTATAATAATGTTGGTACAGGATGTGAAATGGGCGGTAAATTTTAAAGCGGTTTAATTTGAAATAGGTGTAGCCATGTCAACGCTCAAGTTTCAGTATCATGGTTTTGAAGTATTCTGTTGTATATATATACTTTGCTTTATTGAAAAATTATAAAATACATAATGATCTATATTCAATAATCACCCCAATTCTGCCATAGAAGGAGTTAGTAAGTTTATTACAGAATTGGAGGGAGGGGGTGAATCACAACATTTGGCACACAAAAACATTATTAAACTAATTCCTGAATAATTAACAAGCTTGTGAAAATTATTCCAGACTAAAACGGTCTTATTTAAGTACCTAGTCAAAAAGCGATATTTTGGCACATGTTATTTTGACTCACAAAAATAAGGCACAACACAAATACAAACAGTAGATCCGTCGCAGTATGCGTCTTTTTAGAAATTACATATTGCAATGCATACGCATTTTCTATTTGTATATAGGTACATAATAATGTAATTAACAATTTCTGTCTAAACTAGTGAGTCCGACGTCACTACAGCACGTATGAACACGTGACAAATGTTTATTAGTCGTCACATGCATCGCGCCAAAATTTTAATATCTAATTATTTCATTGGTTATGAAGCATATTTTCACGAAATATTTTATTTTGAATAATATATTAAAATAACGCCTGGGAGACTTCTACTGCCCTTTTGATACAATGCCCGCGTTCAGGCGGGATAGCGCTAGCCTAGCAAAAATGCAGCGCTATTTATTAGTGATAGATTCGTTCTGAACGATATTTATACTTAGCGATATTTAGCTCAGTTTAAAGTTCGCATTACAGCTCCTTACTACTGCGCTAGATGCTTTAGCGAAATATTTCTCGCGCTATATCAGCGCCAGATTCTAGCGAAACGTTCAATTATTTTGCGAGTCTAGCGCTAACCCGGCTGAATGGAAGCATTATGTCCAATCGTTAAATGAATTATTATGTATTATGTAATTACTTTGTTTTCATTAAAAATATTCAAATGTAAAAATGAACCGGCTTGTCTCAATACACTTTGAGCAACACTTCTTGTTTCTGATCCGCTGTCTGTAGAAGGTTCCGATATTTTCGGCTTCGCTGATTTCTTCGTTACAAATATATTGAATGCAAATTTTAGTTCGACGGTTAGGGCCTCAGTTAACGTCATCTAAGAAAAAGAAAAACATATAAAAGGAAATATAGCAATACTACTCGTTTATTATTTCCCGTAACGTAAAATTTCAAAGTGAGTTATTTGTAGATACTTTTAGATGAACTAGTATATTACACCCGAGGTGGAAAATGTTTCATTTTAGTCTAGGATTTATGTATGACCTAGTGGCCAAGCTTCATGGGCAGACACAGCGCCAGGCTTGCGAAATTCCCATCGAGGTATGGATAATATTTTATAGACAATATCCTTTATTTTAAATCAATAATAATCAAAATAATCATCTGATTCAAATTGATGTAGTAGTATATGAAAACAAATTGGGTGGAATTCAGTGGATTGCATTCAAGTCTGTATTAACGCTTATATTAAGTATATGGCAACATTGTAATATCTTTCACACCTGTCAAATTTCAGATGAGATTCATTTATAAAATGAAAATTTGTTTCAGGGAAACGAAATAAAGATATTTACTGATTAAATGAGGAAGTATTATTGCTGGTGGGAGTAAATAAAAGGACAACCTACTATAATATTATAAAATTACTTTAGAAAAATATGTGAAATATTATTTGGCAAATTTATATATTTCAGAGCTAGTTGAGAACGAATTTTAATAAAAGTCCTTAAAACAACCCGAACCCTGATGATTATATTAAAATAAACAAACTCACTGGAGCGGTATTTTTTTCATGGCCAGTTTAATATGAATACATGTTGTTAATTAAAAAGCGGATTATAGGCGTTTAACATGGGAAATTAGTTTTTACTTGCGCAAAACCTCCCATTTAATTTAAGATAAAAATGTTTCGAATAAATATTGTACAGAATAATTCAATTCTACACCTCAATCATTAATCACATTTTATTTTACATATTTATATACTTTTTTTGTAATTTTGTTTAAATTCCGTGGCTATGAGCAATATTTATAAAATTTCAAATTCTATTTGCCAGGTTATTAAATATGTAAAATAAAATCTGATTAGTGATTTGGGTGTAGAATTTAATTATTCTCTACAAAATTAATTTGAAACATTTTTGTCTAAAATTGAGTGGGAAGTTTCGCGCAAGAAATAACTGAGTTCCCATGTAAAACCCCTATGGCCCGCTTTTTAATTAACACGCTGCATAAGTTTAAAGTTGTGATCAAATTTGCATTTTCATTCTATGAATAATAATTTTTCTCTGCTTGATCTATGGTCATTCACTTTCATTTGCTGAAACGATTTTCATAATTACAATTTAATTTATTTTTTTATGTGAGAGATATTATAAATTACAATGTAGCCAAAATATTTTGACAAAGAACTGTTTTAGATTAAAACACGATAATAAAACCCACTGAATTCCACCCATTGTTTAAATTAATTTGACATTTTCTGAATTTCAAAATCAATTTAAGCATATTCTTTAAAAAATTGTGAGAAGTGAGGATGTCCGTAAATTTAGAGAGTGAAAGGTATTCTATCCGAATTGAAATTGTGTAATGATGTTTTATTGTAATCATTTGTTTAACATATTTTTACGTAAAGATCTACGACGGTGATCAAAAATAACTGATTCAGTTGGCAAAACTTGATAAATTATTGAAATTGGTAAGATTGATAAATAAATTTATTTCCTCTTCTTGCCAGTGACATTTTGAAAATTTAAATTTGGGTGTTATATTTACAATTTTTTATTACAATGGTTTTTATTTCTCTTGCCCACGTACTTTTATTTCCTACATTACTCACAGAGCACTAATTTAAAGCATTTTAATTACAAAAAATACGATTAGTTGTAAGGCCCCTGCTCTGACATAACCTTTTTGTATTTATTGTCAAAATAACATGTCATATATTATAGTATTTCAACCTTCACCTGGTGTGCAAATTGTGGAATAAAATGATCCCCAGAATTGTATTTCCAATTGCATCACTTTTTTTATCACTCTGTAGTATTATCCACAGTAGCCTACGTTATTAACACAAGGTCGGGAAGCGTAAAGCGATTTAACCGTAGAGTATAACCACCAATCATATATTCTGGTGTATTGATAGCACTGTAAATTTAAAACAAGGCTGCACAGTACGGTTGGTTTGGGTACATCAATGGTGCCGGTTGCTGTAAAGGCAATAGTGCTGGCTTACTGAGCTTGCACATTTTTCTAAAAATAACAGTAAACAAAGGCACAAAAGTCACTCTTAGAAAACTTGCACCAAGTTTTGAGCATTAGGTTAGGTTATTGTTGTTATATTTAAAGAAATATATCATTTCTGTCGTCACAAATGAAACGTCATGACAAGTCTGGACCAGGAGTGGGATCACGGAAAATTGAAAACGATATTGCGAATATCGATAAGTGAAAACAATATTCGTTTCCTTAGAGATCAAGTAAAATTAGCCACTCACTACGTTTTCATCTTCGGTTATGTCCGTAAAGTGACCACGTTTCGCAAAAAACGATATCGTTTGGAGCCTGATTTACTTGTGAATCAGATTAAGGTTGACAGCAAGGTTGACAGAGATTATTACTAGTATCTTGAAATAACTCAAACGGCGTAATCTTGCCTTTATTTTCTAATTTTCATTATTACAATAATCGATATTTGTTTAAAAATTTGATCAATACTAGCAAGAATTGAAAAGAGCACAAAATAATTTTCAATTACTTTTATTTAGACGTAATACACGAGATAATCCTGCACCTTTAGATATTCCGGGAGAAAGATTCATTGCGCTTTTCAGAGTAAATGAAAATATTGCTCAATATATAATTGGAACATTAAGTGACCACCAAGTGTTAGAAGTACTGCAGTTGTTTTATAATTACAAGTACTAAGTACTATACTCGTATGCTTCTATGCAACGGAATGGTATCAGCGGTCCTTTGAACAGGATTTTAAAAATGGGATTGAACATTATCTTTGTTCGCAATGGTTTTCATTTCGTGAAATACAACGCGAAAGGTACATGATAAGGGAACGCTTCATGAGTGTAACAAGCTTTCCAGTAGTGGCAGCACGCATTTTAGAATTCTATCAAATGAGCGAAAATTTGGTAGCATGCATATCTCAAAATATTCGCCTGCAAGCGTATGACTCGAGGCGAAAGTATTAAACTAGATTTATATACAATCTATATATTTATTATATACAACTGTCATAATATTTTCTATTTTTGATAGTATAAAAACGAAAATTCCTGAAACAAAAAGCGAGTACAGAATTCTAAAATGCTACCAAAATTGGTAAAAGTAAAATCGCATTCCCCTGTGTTCTATGGAAGAAGTCTATCGGTGCGGTTCTGTAACTTTCTATAGCACTATAGAACTGTAACTCTCAACAAAAACGCATCATTTTTAATGTCAAACGATAATAAATGTATTAGTAAACAAAAATTGTTGCGATTTTGTTCACTTTTACATTTCTATAGCATTACAGAAAGTTACAGAATCGCACTATAAAGTGCGTGCCACTATAGGTGTAATTGGAGTTATTGATGGTTTTCATGTTGCAATTTTAAAACCACACATCAATGGTTATTTGCACAGGAATAGAAAAGGATATTATTCCAAAAATGTACAAATTATTTGTACATATTCCATTCATGTATATAAATGCAACAATGGTTTACACGCTGCCCAAATTTTAAATGAAAGACGAAGAGTACGAAGAATTTTCTTAACGTCCGACTGGTATGTTATTATTATCATAACAACCCTGCTTTCAGAGCTGTTATATACCAAATAACACCCTAGGGTGTTAAAATTGATGTCGCTATGTGAAACAGTACTTTAAATCAATAAACTAACAAAATGAACGTAAATAATATATTTTATTTTTTGTTAACTTAGCATAAAAAGTTAGTACGAGCATTATAGTACAATTCAATAGATTTCACTGTCGGTTCTCATTGAAACATTTTAATAAAAAATATAAAAAAATAACAGTAGGTAAGTTTCAAAAATAAAGTTATAATTACTATACGTATTTCGGTCGACTAGACCATCATCAGGTAATAGTAACAGAAGAATGAATTTGTACGTTTGTGCGAGTCTTATAAATAACAGAAACATGCAAAATCTGCACAGCAAAAGGGGAAAGTACATCTATTGACAAAGGTTGTAAAGGGATTAAAGCGAGCATATCAAAGGTGATTGGTATAGATCAATATGCTCGTTCATTAAAGTTTTGTGGTTCTTAACAGCTTTCTGGATCTCCAAAGATTCTAAGAAGTCCAACTTTAATCCCTTTTTATAGATATGTTTCACTGACAAATTATTGTTGTGTAACTTATGACTATTAAATCTGATGTTGAAATTTCGACCAGTTTGGCCTAAATAAATCGCTGGGCAATCGCTACAACTAATTTCATAAACCCCACTATTTTGGAGAATATCTTTTTTAATTATTTTATTATTTACAAGCACATTTTTAAGAGTGTATGGGTTATAAAAGGATGTTTTAATGTTTTCTGAATGTAATATCTTTTGAATTTTATAACTTGTATTGACTACAAATGGTAATCTTTTATAAACAAATGGGTCCACTTCATTGGAATTTCCTGAATTATACATTAATTTAAGTATTTTGTTTTTATTGTGGTGTTTTAATATTTTATCTACCATAGAAATAGGGTAACCATTATTCTCGGCGATATTTTTGATAATGTTTAATTCTTTATCAAAGTCAATAGAGTATTACCAACTTATACAAACTTTAATCCTTCTTATACTGTTAAAAATAGCCTCGATCTTATTGATAAAATTAAATCCACAACGATACCAAATAAAATGTAACTAGTTTCCTTTGATGTCGTTAGTTTGTTTACGTCAAGTCCAGTAAACTCGTTAAAAGACATTATTTTAGAATATTTAATTAAAACCAACTTGAAAGGTGCAAGAGAAATGTTCAATCTAGTTTGTACTTGTTTAGATCAGAATTATTTCCAATTTGATGGTGTTTTTTATAAACAAAACGATGGTCTTCCTATGGGTTCCCCACTTTCGCCACTCCTAGCTGACTTTTTTATGGATCATTTAGAAAAGTTATTATTTAAATCAACAGATCCGTTAATTCAATTATTTTTTGCTGGTATAGATATGTGGATGACGTCTTCTGCATATGGACAGGCTCAGACAGACAGTTAGACTTGTTCGTTAACCTTTTGAATAGTTTAAATGCTAATATCCAGTTTACTTTAGATAAAGAAACAAACAAATCCTTAAATTTTCTAGACGTTACCATCTCACATACTAACCATGAACTTGAATTTAAAATTTTCCGAAAAAATACTTATACCGACACAGTTATTCATCGTGATTCTCAACATCCTATAAATATAAAAATGTCAGCTTTTCATAGTTTCATTTACCGTTTGTTGCATATTCCTCTGTCTCAAGAAAACTTTGATAAGGAAATAAACCTTATCAAAAATATCGCCGTGAATAATGGTTACCCTATTTCTATGGTAGATAAAATATTAAAACACCACAATAAAAACAAAATACTTAAATTAATGTATAATTCAGGAAATTCCAATGAAGTGGACCCATTTGTTTATAAAAGATTACCATTTGTAGTCAATACAAGTTATAAAATTCAAAAGATATTACATTCAGAAAACATTAAAACATCCTTTTATAACCCATACACTCTTAAAAATGTGCTTGTAAATAATAAAATAATTAAAAAAGATATTCTCCAAAATAGTGGGGTTTATGAAATTAGTTGTAGCGATTGCCCAGCGATTTATTTAGGCCAAACTGGTCGAAATTTCAACATCAGATTTAATAGTCATAAGTTACACAACAATAATTTGTCAGTGAAACATATCTATAAAAAGGGATTAAAGTTGGACTTCTTAGAATCTTTGGAGATCCAGAAAGCTGTTAAGAACCACAAAACTTTAATGAACGAGCATATTGATCTATACCAATCACCTTTGATATGCTCGCTTTAATCCCTTTACAACCTTTGTCAATAGATGTACTTTCCCCTTTTGCTGTGCAGATTTTGCATGTTTCTGTTATTTATAAGACTCGCACAAACGTACAAATTCATTCTTCTGTTACTATTACCTGATGATGGTCTAGTCGACCGAAATACGTATAGTAATTATAACTTTATTTTTGAAACTTACCTAGTGTTAATTTTCTATATTTTCTATAGTACGATTCCTTATTTATATGAAAAATGCAATTTTAAAATCTACCAGAAAATTCTACATTAGCAGATTTATATACCAATAACTAATGCAACTTTGTACATTAAATATATTTCAGTAGGTGCTTCCTTAAGAAATGCAAGAACTTGTTCGCGAGTTAAATCTTTGATTTTTTCGGTCGATAACCCCTGCAATTTTTTTCTAAAACTTCCTGCAATTGAGCAAATTTTTCAATACTTTTCATTTTCTTCTTCACCATCAGTTCTTTCCTTAACATTGAAAATTTTGTTCACAAAGAGTTGGAAGAGAATGAGTAATGAAAATAGGCCAACATAACGGTTTCATTTATCACACTTACACAATTCTCCGCCATCCTTTCTTCAAAACGGCTGAATTCTTGTTCATATTTTTTTTTTAACTTTTTGAGGTAAAACTGCTTCTATTGCTTAACTTCCTCTGATTTTTTTCAATCATTTTACACCTAATGCGGCGTTATTGACAGATAGAAACAACGAAATAAACAAATCGGTATTGTAAACAAATAAGAATATCGCGTTTCCTAGTTACAGCATTTAAGCAACTAGATTAATCTCTCTAATAGAAATCACAATGACAAAAATTGATAAAATTCTTTATGAAAATAATATATCGGTCGGACGTTAAACGTTGAACGCACCGCGGGTGTTAAACGGACAATAACCCCGTCGGTCAACGTACACACCTCGGGCCAGAGGCCCTCGGAAAGTACACTGTTGACCTCAGGCGTTATTGTCCTTATAACATCCTTGATACGGTAATTACTATTACAGATATTATATGTAATGACTTTTAAAACAATCTAATTTTAGATGAGTACTTAACTACACTTAAGTTAATTATTGCAAGTTTTGTTTAATCTTTACTAAATTCATTTACTTTTCATGTAGTCTTTAAATAAACTAATTTGTATTTCTTGATTTTGAATTATTGTTTGTAACAGTAATTGTTTTTCTTGGTATTAATTATTGTTTTAAATAATTCATTTTGCTGCTGGAACATTTCTTCCGCAGATAGTATGGGCATTGTGAGGAGTGAATAATTTTGTATTAAATTTAATTCATTGCCACCAGTACTGTCCGGTCTTTTTGAAATAGTTTCTATTATTGGTAAAGGTGATGGTATACGTCGTTCGAGCTACATTTACAAATATTAACCCTCGAGCAGGCGCGCCAATATTCATAGCATGACCAGGCGCGTGGCGCCAGATAAAAGAAATGAATATTTGACTATTTAGAATAACATAATATTTCTTGACACATTGGAAGTTAAGGTAGTACACATTATTACATTATATTCATTTTTGTTTTTGAAGAAATAAAGTATAAAACAAAAAATAATAAAATATAAACCACAAATATGACTGATCTATTTTATTCGTCTTCTTATTTTGCTATTTCGCAATTTTGACATAAAATTCAGGTTATTGTGTGTGATTTGCAAACAAAGTATTATAAAGATGAACAAAATAAAAATTTAGATAGAAATAAAAATATACAACAAATAAATTGTCGTTTATATCACTGCAACTGTAATGAAACTGAAAACAGTAGCAACATATTGTGACCAAAGCTCCAAAGAAGGATTAGCCGGAATGACAAAACATCCCTTCGCCAATAACAATTTTATGAGACTTTTGTTGAACTTGGCGCACTCAGTGCGTCAGCGCGCCCGCTCGAGGGTTAATACAGTTTGTTACTTTTGTATTTAAATCACATATGCACACTTGATGCTCGATTATTGGCGACGTATGTACATAATTTGTGAGGACAACATACTAAAAAAAAAAAAAAACACTTTTCATTAATGCGCACTATTATCTACAGTAATTATAGTTCTACCTTACTCCAAATTGAATATTTTCGTTTCCTACTAGTGATTCTTTGAGGAGTAATACCACACATCTTTCTTCAAAAGCAGTCAATTTCGGAAGTTGTATATCTCCGCCATCGGTTTTCATTTGCTCCTTTGTAATTATTGCATCTTTACCCTTTGCCCGTTGTTTAAAATCAGATCAAACCTACATATATTAAATAATTGATATTGCCAATACTTTGGATTAAATTAGTATATTTTTTAAATACTTTTTGCCATTGTTGTACAGTTTGTTGTACAATAAGTATTTATTTTTACTCGTCCTTATGCAGTATTTATTCTTCCTTTTACCATTTTAGGGTGATCTTACAAAACACTAAAATTGTTTCCCAACATTCAGCTTTTCAAATATATGTAACTTGTAAACGTTCATTTGTTTAATTTACAGTGATTACTTAATTTTTATCAGTAGGTATATTCATATAAAAAATAATTGATTTTCATGATTGTTATTTCCTGTTCAACTTACATTATTTAAACAAAATAATTTATAATAAAATTTTCTGCGAACATTTTACAGATGACAGTTTTTTCTTTAATTTTATAACTTTTATTTGATCTCTTCTATAAAATTTATAATATATTCTTTCATCTCCCTAAATTTTGAGCATTTAAACGTTTTTTAATGTGCTATTTTTTCGTATATTTTGTAATTTCGATATTAAAATTATTAGTTTAATTGTCCCCACGTATTTTGTCACACGAATATCCTAATTCGTTTTCAAAAAAATTAGTTTTGTCGGAAAGACTTAAAATATCAGTTGTCGTAATAGAAGTTAAAGCGACTGAATGAGAATATGTAAACCGCCAGTGGAATTGCATTACCTAATAAACGATTTTTTTTTGTTAATCTTCACAAATGAAGAAATATGACATATTTTCATGTGAGTTAATATTGTAAAATTTCTTCGAAATATCACATAGCGCCGTATTTTTAAAGGAAATCTAAAAAAATGTTTATTTTGCGATTCACTTACCATGCCGACATTTATATATAACAACGATTCAAACTGAAAATGTTATTGTTAGATAAAATAAACTGAAATAAAATTAAATTATCTACTTATCATAAACCATAATGTATGTTTTTAAGATCAACAATCTGAATATGGCAGAATGCATAATGATATTATTTTCAATATTCAATATTCAAAACTCATTTCGTATCAATTATGTAAAAAGTGACATTTTATATCGTCAAAAGGTTAGGTAAAATTCAACTTTTTAAAACGGAATTAGATATAATAATAATTATATATATATATATATATATATATATATATATATATATATATATATATATATGTCATAGATCTCTTAATTCATTTCAAACTGTGGCAGCGACATGAACCTGTTAGTGACATTTTGATCGCATTAGTTACCCTACTCTCATTGCCTACTGTTTGCTGCCAGTTTCCCAATACAAGTTGCACCGGAATGGTTCAAATTAAATCAATTTATGACAAGACAGTAACAGTACGATTACATTTGTTACAGGCGGTACCTTCGATACTACTGCTACGTAAAAACAGTGCGTTAAAAAAATCCTAACTCGGAGTAGGCTATGAACAAAAAAACGTATGTCAAGTATTTAATTAAATGTCAATTTGGCACGAGATATTATCAAAAATGTTATATGAAGAGATCAAAGGTTTTTCTTCTTGAATCCTTATTTCTGAAATAGAAATAAATTAGAAAACGGTGAATGGCAATATTTTGTACCTTTCTTCTTTATTTCTTCTTAAATTAAATTTCACTATCAATTTTGAAAACTTGACTTTTGTATAAAATAATAATCAGACATACGTTTCTGTGTTCATATCCTACTCCGAATTAGGTTTTTTTCTGAAAACACTGTATTGGATAAAAGCATTGGTATACCTAAATATATGAATTAAATAAGATGTATGAAACGATTACCGTTTTCACATGCCTCAAGAGTGTCGACTAGAATTCACTTTTTTTAGTTTTAAATGATATTTTTTTCGGTTTTCATTATTTACGTGATCACA
Organism: Ophonus ardosiacus; assembly: GCA_943142095.1. Classification (NCBI taxonomy): domain Eukaryota; kingdom Metazoa; phylum Arthropoda; class Insecta; order Coleoptera; family Carabidae; genus Ophonus; species Ophonus ardosiacus. The sequence continues at coordinate 26,557,209 of OW964835.1, forward strand.
TTTCACTTATCGGTAGTCGCAATATCTTTTTCACAGTTACAAGTTCCCACAACAGAACTTAGCTTGCATATTTTTCTAAAAGTAATAACAATGACCTAACGTAATGCACAAAAGTCACACTTGAAAAACTCGAGCCAAGTTTTGTAAACAACAAATCATAAATAACAGAATCAGGACGATATATTGAGTTTAGTGGTTGTACTATGCAGGTTTTTATTTTACTTTACGCGTTGCCCGTCTAACCATTCTCCAAACATATACAACACCTGTGTTCGTTTTATTGCACGGGCAAATGGCCTTACGCGGCCAGGAAAAATCACAATATCTGTCAAGAGTACGTTCGGTATTAATATTTCAAGCGTTCTGCATTGACATCTGAGTGATCTGTAGCGTGCAAGTTGAGCTCTCGAATCTAAGCATGCGTAACAGTCTTCCTATCATGTGTAGGGTAAGTTAAAAATTTAATTTCCGCGTAAAAATTGACGAACCAGAACATAAACTGGCGGAAGGTAGTTTTTAGAATTCTGCACCACACTCTCGCCAGATGTGTTCTAAGAAATTTTGTCTTTTGTTAATCTATACTTAGTAGATAATTAGTCAGTTCGTTAATAGCAAAAAGTTATAAATATGAACAACTAATTTATTTGTGTGCTCTTTCTGTTCATTTAAAGATAAAGGATGTTTTACAGAAACATTACAAAAACACGTTAGAAATTAACATGAAGATGTAGAAATTATAGGAAAGTCAGAAATAATATTTCGTAAAAATTAAAATACATAAAACCTTCTTCACGAAGCTTGTACGGTGAATCAAGTACACGATATTTAGATAATGAATGATAATTATAAATTATATTATTACTGAAACATCAGTTTGTTATATACAAATTTTACAATTATGTTTATTTCGTTCTTTAAATTAAATTTGTAAGTACCTACTGCGAAAAATTATAAAAATATAATATTTTAACATTTATGTGAAAAACTACAAATTCGTTAATACACGTTTACTCCTGTTTTGTTCCTGTTCTTGGTTGCATATTTGTGTATTATAATTTCCCTATGAATCTAGAGCGTTTGGCATTACACATAACATCTTTGAAATCCGTTACGTGACCTATCAGCTCTCAATGTAGATTTCAATACCGAACGTACTCCAAAAAGAAACTCAAATTCCAAATTGGCCGTTTTGGCGTGATTTATTCTCGTTTTTATTTTTGAAGTATTATATTTATTAGGTATGGTATAATATATATGTATATATAAATATAAATCATATATTACTTATATTTGTGTTTGTTGTATTTCTTATTCGTTTATATTTTTAAAAACTGTAAACAAGGTTATAACTGGTAAATTGATTTTTTGTCAATTAAAAATGACTAAAGGGCAGCGGGAATAAATCACGCCTTCATCACCGGTTTCGGAATTAAAATAATTGGCAAGATTTTAAAACAAAATTTGAGTTGTTTTTCGGCCATGCATTAATAACGTCGGCTACGTCTCCATCTACCGTGATCCCGTCCATGAGATTGTCATTGCAGTTAGAAATGATGACTGTATATTCATATATTCCAACCTCTAGAAGGTCAGGAATCGACATATTACTATTATCATATGAATGCGAATAATATAGAGTGATCAAATATAACTGATTTAGTTGGCAATAAAAAAATTACTTGAATTTGGTAAGATTGATACATACATTTATTTCCTGTTTTTCACACTATTGACAATGACATTTGAAAATTTAAATTTCGGTATATTTACAATTTTTTTTTTATAATGGTTGTTGTTTCTCGCCCAGATACTTTTTACATTGTTCATGAGAAATAATCTAAAGAATTTCAATCCCTCAATATCTTGTTAGCTGCCAGGCCCTAGCTTTGACATAACCTATTTATATTTATTATCAAAATGACATGTCAAATAGTATTTCCGCTTTCACATGGTGTTGTATAAACTGAGTAATAAAAATATCCCCAGAATTATATCGCCAACTGAATGTTATTTTTGATCAATATGTAGTTATTTATATAACATTTTTAACTCACTGAGACAACATTATTTAAAATCACCATGTTAGCGTGTTGGATGAAACGTATGCAGGGTGCTTATTTTAAATTGGCCACCATTGCTATCTCGAGAACAATAAGAGCTACAAAGACGGTTAAATGGTCACACAATTCTTAAATCACAAGACAAATTTGAAGAAAAGAAAAAAAAATTTTTTCAACCAATGTTTCACAAAATACGGGACCTAAATTTATTAATTTAAATGAGAACATATATTTTTACTTTTTCATTCGTTAGAAAATTTAATTCTGATGGCTCATTTACAATGAACACTGTATATATTTTCTGATATACTTACATGTTCGTCAACTGCAACTTTTCTGACGTTCCATAAGAATTCCAAGACCGCTATAAAGAAAGCTGCTCCCATTCCACTGAAAAGTACAATGAATACGCCACCCACGTTATCTAAATCTAACTCATTGCTATTCTTCTGTTCGTCTGCATTTTCTCGCTATTAGTGCAGAGAAAAAGATTTAGTATTAATACCAGCCTGAGTTTACGATCAAAACTTTTGAACATCACTGAATGGATACAGGTTGAAAACGAGAATCTGTGACATAAGCGTTTAATATGGGACAATAGTTGTTTTTATATACTAATTGCCCGTAAAAATTAATGCTTTGTTTTGTACTCGTACATAGAGATTTAGAGTATAGAGTATTTACGTTTTGGTGCCTGAGTAAATTTAATTTAGAGTCGTGACAAAAATCGACTTAGCATGCGATTATTTAAAAAAATTAACGCCGGGTAAACTGTCAAGCCATTAAGCATATCAAATCAGTACATGACAATCAACGCTCATTTTTTGAAACAACGATTAAAAAATCTGTTTTTCCCAGCAGACCGTTTTTGAAACAACGATTAAAAAATCTGTTTTTACCCGGAGACCCATTTTAATTCGTTTTTTGCAGGATCGATTTTTTTGATGTTTATCGATAGGGTTTCCAAGGCAGTAGGTTTTATTTACAAATTACTAATCGGTAAGTAATTGTGATTACTAGTTTGATACAAGGTGAAGTATGCAGCTTGCAATTATTTTATTGTTCATATGTCGTGAAAAGTGTTAAATAAGGTAAGTCTTCTTTTGTAGAAATGGTGAAAATAAAATCATGAGAAATATAGGTACCTAAATTATATTTTTAGGAAATAGTTCAGTTTCGTTATACCCAATATTCAGTTCATTTAACGGCGGTGTAGGGCGAATTGGAACGAAACTGTTATTAATACTGCTACTAACAAAATCAGTTTTACCTCACTTCTATTCCCTTTTAAATTAAAAAACGACGTAAAATTATTAGGAAAATATAACAAACATAAAGTCCTGTGTCTTGTCATATTCCCCACTTTTCATACTAACCTAGAAAATTAAATCTCTAAAATTTGACGTCATTGATTGGGATAGTCTCTAGTCTCCAAACGAATTAGAATCGATCTCCTTTCTCGGTTTCTAAAATAGTAAATTAAAATATTTTAACAATAAAAGAAACCAAAATTTTATTCTCTAAACTGTATATAATATAGTAAAACTGTATAGACTCAACAAATTACGGGATAGATAATATTTGAAAGAAAAATTTTCCTATGTCCCACGCATATGTCACGGAATCCAGTGTCTACCTGTAAGAATATAGAAAGACTAATAATATTACCATGCAACGAACTTTTTGCTTCTTTTTCCACCACTTTTCTTTTAACGCATACAAAGTACCATCCTCCTGCATTTTGAGGACTGCGCCACTTATTAAGGTACGATATGGAGAATCTATAACAGAAAATGAAAAAAAAAAAATTATATGAAGTATTAGTGCTAAAAGTATTATAAATACTGGTAATTGAAAATATTTGGGACATTTATTTTTTTATTATTATTTTAATAATAAGGTGGGGCGAAATTAGTTACCAGTGTTAAGCATTAAGCGACCTCTTACAAGTAATACATCAACAAGAATAATATAAATAATAGATTACTAATATTAAATTACAAAAAGAATAAATATGTAAATTATAAATAAAATGACATTGATGACTGTCATAAGTTCTGCCATGGTAACATGCATTCGGAGTGGCGACTAGATCGTATTTCCAATACTTCCCCTTGAGAAAGTCGCTGATTTCTAGATTCACAGCTTCGAAAGTCCTAGAGCCTGAGAGTTCACAATTTTTGGTCCAAACGTCGATGTCAAACCAACCAGCCTGTTTCAAATATTACAACACATTTCTTGCGGCATACCTTATCATCTGACGCTAAATTCTTTACCATGGCTTTCGCTTGGTTGGTTACTTCAAATTTCTTGGTCCAAACGTCGATGACAAACGCAACCAGCCTGTTTCTAATCATACAAAGTTTTTTTTTTATATCGCATACTTTGTCAGTTAACGCTAAATCGGAAAATGTATGGAAACATGTTGGAACATATTTTTCAGGTTTGATCTTTTATATAATCATTAAAATAAGTAATAATTGTAATAACAGAAAATTAAAAGTACTACTTAATATGAATGTATATGAATAGTACAAGCATAGTTTTTAATGTTTAAAATACCAGAAAAATTTGGTAAAACTGTAAAATGTGGTATAAACAAATACATATTTAATAGAACAAGGTATTTGTTTTGTATTGCAATATTATCGTTATTATATAAAATAAAAAACTTGCCTGTTGGCAAAATCTTAAAAACGTATTTATTAAAAATTGATAAATCTTAATTTAACTAATTTTTATTTTATTTTTATTTTTTATTTTATTTTATTAACTTCGGCCTTCCAACAGGACAATGTCCCAATAACAGGATGGCTCAATTCATTTACATAAATTATACATTTTTAAATGTAGCAATTGAGATTAACAATTATTCATGTATTAGTAAATTAAATTGTTAAAAATTACATTCATAAAAAGAAATTATATACTAAGACTACAGAGATTAACAAACTAAGTTAACTAAAGAAATTTACTGCATCTGTTACTTGTTTTTTGTAGCTTGTTAAGGTACTATTGAATATATCTATTTGGTTGTTGTGCAACAAATATTTATTGTATAAAAATGGAAGTCTATTTAACGGAGAATTAAAGGCAGCATTAGTTCTACTAAATCCCAAACAAAAAAGATCAACTACCCTTGTAGTATAAGTTGGTATACGAAGTCCCAAGGGATGTAGTAAGTCAGGACAATCAATTTTATTATTAAAAATTTTATAAAGATAAACTAGATCAATTATAGTACGGCGCTTTTCTAATGTAAGAAGAGATAATTCATGATTAGGAAATTTATATCTAAAAAATCTACAAAATTTTTCCTGAATACGCTCAATTCTATTTATATGGACTGCATATTGAGGTGACCAACAAACTGACGAAAACTCTAACTGACTGCGTACTAATGAATAATACAATATTTTTGTAGTTCTGGGATTTTTAAACTGTCTACAAGATCTGATTAGGAAACCTAACATTTTAAATGCTTTTTTTATAATGTTATCTATATGAATGTCAAATATAAGCTTTTTGTCAAAAATAATTCCTAAGTCTCTAACTTCCGAGACTCTATTAATGATGTCACTTGAGAAAGTGTAAGAGAAACATGTATTATTTCTGTTTCTTGTAAAAGTTATAGCATGACATTTTCTAATGTTTAAGTTTAACTTGTTAATTCTAGTATATTCATGTAGTCTGTTGAGATCAGATTGAATGGCTTCACAGTCATCATTATTTTTAACAGAATGGTACATTTTTAAATCATCTGCGTATAGTAAAAATTTACAGAATTTAAAGCACTTTGAAATATCATTAACGAAGATGTTAAATAAAAGTGGACCTAAATGGGAACCTTGGGGAACCCCCGAAGGAATATAGACGTCTTGAGACTGGAAACCATTGATCGTCACTCGTTGAGTTCTGCCGGTCAGATAGGATCTAAACCAGTCAAGGAGATTTCCACATACACCGAAATCAGCAAGTTTTTTTAAAAGTATTGAATGATCTATAGTATCAAATGCCTTGCTGAAGTCGGTATATATAGAGTCGACTTGACTGCGTTCCTCTAGAGATTTTAATATATACTCTGTATATACAAGAAGATTAGTTTCGACAGACCTGCTAGTATGAAAACCGTGCTGTTGAGAAATAATACTAGTTTTGACAAATGAAAACATAATTTTATGTACTAATTTCTCGAAAACTTTTTCTAAAATACAGAGTTTAGAAATAGGCCTGTAATTTTTAATTTGGTTTTTTGTACCTCCTTTAAATATAGGAACAACATATGCTTTCTTCCATATTGTGGGAAAATGACCTTCGGATAAAGATTTGTTGTAAATTAAAGTAAGGGGATAGCTTAGCGACTTGGAACAATTTTTAACAAAAATGCTTGGTATATTATCAGGGCCAGCCCCTTTATTTACGTCCAACTGTGACAATACTTCTACGACTTCGTTTTCATTGAAAATTATGGAATTTAAAGAACTATTGGGCTCTGATGTACATTTATCACTTAATATTGAATCAATATTATCATCTCCATTTTTTTCAATAAATACCGATTTAAAATATCCAGAAAACAAGTTACATATGTCATCTCCATTATCAGCCATCAAGTTCTCGTAACACATCGTGTTTGGTATAGTATTTGTGGATTTCGAAGATTTAATAAAAGACCAAAACCTTTTATTATTACCTGGAATAGTATTTTCAATATTTTGTATATAATCATCATAGCATTTCTTTAATTCTATTTTTAATTGTTTTCTTAATTCAGAGAATTTATTATAATATGATATGGATTTAAATTTTTTATATTTAAGGTGTGCTTTACTTTTTTCCTTTATTAAACTTATTATCCGTTTTGTATACCACACAGGATATGAAGAACGAGAATGTTTCATTACAGGAACATTTGTTTCTATTATAGAATACAGTTCACAATAAAATTTATTTATCATGCCTTCAGTATTGGATCTATCAAAAATTTTGTTCCAGTTGACATTATTTATTTCGTCATTTATTTTTGCATAGTTTGCAGATTTGTATAGATAAATTTTACGTGGAACAGTAGTCATAGTCTGAGACGTCAGAGATCTAATGTATATTTCAAGTGGTGGATGGTGGGCATCAATTTTAGTTAGGGGTGACTGGCATGGTATTACTTCTAACTCATCTAAGTTCGATATAACCAAATCAAGAATTCTATTGCTAGGATTAAGAACATGGTTAAACTGATTCATATTACAATACGATATACAGTCAACAAAGTTGGATGATGATAAGTTATATGAATTTGTCGGCTTTAAACCTATATTTGTGGTATCAGTTATCCATTTTAAATGTGGCAAATTAAAATCACCACAGATTAAAAAATACTCTCCAGATACTGAATCGACTATATCTTGAAATTTATTTAAAAAGTAAGACAATGCAACATTATCTTCAGGGGGTAAATAAACGCAACATATATTTAGTTTTTGTTTTTTATTGCCATCATCTAATATAACTGATACCCATACATCTTCAGCATTACTATTCCAGTCAGCCCTTTCTATTACATTTAAATTGTTACGCACTGCAATTAATGCACCGCCGCCGTCATTTTTATTTGAACAAGTATTAGATCTATCACGTCGCACTACGCAATAATTAGTAGAAAATAATTCGTTATCATTTACAGATGAATTTAAAAAAGTCTTTGTTAAGCATATGACATCATGAGTACTTACATATGAATTAATCCTAAACGTTTCACTTTTTGTACGTAAACCTCTAACATTTTGATAGTATACTGAAATACCCATAAAAAGAAAACAGTAATATTAATACTAGTTATTAAAAAAAATGGACAATAATTATAGAAGTTTAGTTATTTCATCTAGATTTCTTAAATGATAAATTTTTGAAGTTTCGTTTTTCCTAGCATACACTTTACCATTTTTGCTCCAAATAAATTTATAACTAGGTCTGAGTTCTTTTTTCGCAGTTTTAAAAATTTGAGAGTTATTATAAGTTAAATGTTCATTGAAATATAATATATGGTCCGGTCCTTCGATATTGATTACTGACGAAGTAAAATTAGGTTTTTTTTTAGCAGCAGATAGGAAGTCATCCTTGATCCTTCGAGAAACAAATTTCACTACGACACTTCTCGGTACATTGTTTATCGCAGATCTCGAATGAAGTCTATGGGCAGCATCAATGTCACCTTTATTAATTGTAATTCCAATTTTATTACCTATATTTTGTATTATATTATCAATGTTTTCATTATTTTTTTCGGGCAAATTATTTATAACAATATTATTTAATTTTGAATATTGTTCCATATCTTAATTTTTTTATTTAAATTCAAAACTTCAGATTTTAATTGTTCGTTTTCTTTCACAAGGGCATCAAATGATTTAATTCTTTCGTTCATAGATTTTAAATTTAGTTCAAAATCAGAAATTTTATCACTGCAAAAGTTCACAGAATTTAGAAGAGTATCAAATTTATTATTTATCACGCTTAAAATTTGTCTTTCAAAGGCAATGAACATTGCGCGCAAGTCTGGCGAAGCAGTGGCGTCGGCAAGATTAGACTCTCCGGTCAAACATGTTGACATAGAAGATTTCGTACGACATTTAAGACACTTCCAAGCTACTTCTGCTTCTGCACTTTTAAATAATTTATATTGTTCATCATTTATTCCCACACACATGGGATGATATGAATTACTACACTGAACGCAGACAATACCTGGATATTTATTATTTACACCACGCTTACAGGCACTACACTGGCGCGACATGATTAACACTCAGTTGAGAAGATGACTAAAGATAAGCACAAACTTGCTTTGAGAAATTATAAATTATTTTTGGTTTGCCAATATAGTTTTTATAAAATACCAATAACACACAAACTTAAAGAGCTTAAAACACCCGCACAATTTTTCACTGAGATTTTATGCGTTAACTGATATATTTTTATAGATTTCAAGTAAACAAAATACTTTAGAAAAACACACTTCTCTGCAGAACAAAAAATCACGTGCTTTCAGCTCAATAACTACTATATATATATATATATATATATATATATATATATATATATATATATATATATAACGAATACCAGTTAAAACTTGCTATTGATGAATGAATGAAACTTTATGTGAAATCGTAATCGAATTTTCTAGGATAGTGCAATTTTACTTGTATTACATTAAAAACTAAGGAAACGTATACACAACTTTCATCAGATACAATGTAATATTTTCGAAAAAAAGCAATAAAGTAATAGACTTATTTCAATAACAAAATAATGACGATATTTTATTGTCCTTTATACAAAATAAATTTATTAAAATAATTTCTTTGGGATATATTTCAATCTAAATTATTTTTCTATCGCGCGAATAATATGAATAATGTGATTATCCAAAATATTTTGGCCTTCGCAGTGTACTTAAGTTTATGAATATGTTATTACAATTGAGATAAAATTTTAATACTTTATTTACTGACTACAGAATGATGGTAAATATTTTCTTCTAAAATTTTCCGAAGTCAGATACATGATAGAAGATGTATCAATTACATCTTCATAAAAATGCTCTGAATAAAAAAATATACACAACGATAAAATTTTATTATCGACTCGTGAATTACCACTTTTCACTCGTCGACAAAATATAATTTTATCGTTTTCTATAAAAAGAATTAATATTTCTTTACTTACTAATTCTCATAGCTATGCCATAGCCTTTGGAATCCAGCAGGCCTCCTACTTGTCTTAATTCACAATTTTTTTCAATTTCATATTCAATAGATGTCGACTCCATCAAGAAAGCGTACCCGTTCATTTCCTTTAATACTCTCTCAACGCCTGCTTGATTATCTTTGGTAAAGACATCAGGTTTTGCAGATTCCATAGCTGCCCACATCCTTTGGTATGTTGAAACATTAGATTTCTATAAAAATTATATATTTCAGTGAAAATTAAATTTGTATTTTATATACTCTAAATATGCATGTAGCAGGTACAGGCTGGAAAAATTCTAGTTCCTTATATGAAAAACTTTTTTATTAAGATGCTACAAAAAATTGTATTAGGTCTTTTGTTTGTAATGAATAAAACATAAATTATTAATGTAGTAATTCACAAGGAGACGAAAGTCGTCTCGTAGCATTATGCGAGACGAGAACGAGATTATGGATCCGGAAACGATTGAGATCGATATTTTACATATCTCATCTCGTCTCTCATGGGTGAAAAAATTTAAATTGATTACGAAAAAAATTTTAAAAAAAATAATTACAGATCATCATATGTTTATTTTACTTAATTTATATTTTATCGGCGTTATAGTTGGCTTTGACATAATTCAAAAATAGTTATTTACAAGACAAGTTCGTTCAGCTAGTCTTTAGTCACGAAATGGGCCAATTAAAACATAAGAGCAGCGAGGGTTTTAAAACCCGTGAGTGACAAAGATGCTTTAAGTGCAATGTACAATATTTTATCTGCGATAAAATCTAAAAACCCAATAAATATATATAATATTTTTATTTATGAATTATGATTTCAATACATAATGTGTAGTATTAATAAAAATAAGTAAATGCTTATACTGACAGTTTTATAAGTAAGTACTTATATCCGTATTAATAAAGTTTCAGTAAAAGCTGATGCTATAAGAAAATACTTATTTGGCAAAAGTACTTACTTATACTTATAATCAAAGTAAGTAATTACTTAAAACTGTATTATAAAATGGAGTTGATTCTTATAGAATTAAGTATTTACTTATAAATTTATAACTATGATGGGTGGTATTAATAAAAATAAGTAAATACTTATAAGTACTTGCATTTACTTATCAGTATCAGCAAGAGTTGCAAGTAAATACTTATTTTCATATTAATTAACCAGATGCTGATACTTAAAGTAAATACTTACTTACTTGTAAGTATGTACTTACGTATGATATACAATAGTAAACCATGTGTTTGTAAAAAAAAAAATTTTTTGACATTTATTGACAGTTCTTTAAAGCCCGTTTGTCACGATCTATAATTTTGGACAAAATTCTGTCTAGAAATTGTACGAACAAATTTATGGACAGAATTGTATGTATACAAATATTTTATATGCCACTGTGCACGTAATTTACTATACATGGTTGTTCAGAAAAAGGTTACCACTTATATGGTACTACATAATTTTAAATTTTCTTTTGTTGCAGACTAGATATGGCCACCCGACTTAATTTGGAAGAGAGAAGAAAGGTAGCAGCAATGGTTTCATAAGGATCCTCCAAGCCGTTTAACTATCCGTCGAATGCATGAGAAATTTGTGCACACTTTTTTCTTACTATTGAGGGTGACCCAAACACTTCCATCCAAGCTGCTACCTTTCTTCTTTCTTCCAAATTAAGTCGGGTGGCCATATCTAGTCTCCAACAAAAGAAAATTTAAAATTATGTACTACCATATAAATGGTAACTTCTTTTTGGACAACCTTGTATAATTCTGGCTATAAGTATATGGATGTTTTTGATTAATATTATACGAGCATTGCTACTTGCTCACTACTAATTTTATGGACAGGAAAAAACCCTGATATAAATATCTGTATGCGATCGTCCATAAAATTCTGTCTATAATTATGTCCATAATTCTGTGACATACGGGTTTAAAGTTGTTGAAAGTTAACAAATTAATCTTAAATTCAGTTCTATATTTTTTAAATTTTAAAAATGTTTAGTTCTGAAAATAGCATCAAGGACAAAAATATTAATGAAAAAAGTGTTGTCTTCACCAACACCAAACTGAAAACCATATGCTATTTAATACAACTTGTCGGCTTATTTTTTAATGTTACCAGGGTCGGCAATCATATCTTTAAAATATTTTCATTTAATAAATGACCACAGAGCACCAACTCTGGCTGGATTCATTGCTAACGCCAAGAAAGTGTTCTGATAACCCAAAGTGCGTTTCGGGGGTAAAGCGATACAATTTGACAAAATCTTATTTACTGTGATTTATCCTGCAAATTTTATAATATTTATGGGCTCGTACGGCGTAGAACATGTTTTTTAAATTAATATAATTTTTGAAATTTTAGTTCAGTCTCCCATAAGCATGATAAATATCATACTTATAAATTTATAAGTAAATACTTAATTCTATAAGAATCAACTCCATTTTATTAATACAGTTTTAAGTAATTACTTATTTTGATTATAAGTATAAGTACATACTTTTGCCAAATAAGTATTTTCTTATAGCATCAGCTTTTACTGAAACTATTTTAATACGGATAAAAGTACTTACTTATAAAGCAGTCAGTATAAGCATTTAGTTATTTTTATTAATACTATCCGATATTTGTCATGCTTATGGGAGACTGAACTAAAATTTCAAAAATTATATTAATTTAAAAACATATTCTAGGCCGTGCGAGATTGTAAAGATTACAAAATTCGTAGGGAAAGCATTAAAAAAGCCGAAAAGCAAATTGGTGTTGGTGAACACAACGCTTTTTTCATTAATATTTTTGCTTTTGAAGCTGCTTTCAAAACTAAATATTTTAAAAATTTCAAAAACATGTATATGGAACTGAATTCCAGATTAGTTTGTTAACTTTCTACAACTTTAAGCCCTTATGCCACGATCTGTAATTCTACACAGAATTATGGACATAATTATAAACAGAATTTTATAGACGGTCGCATTCAGAAATTTTTATCAGGGCTTTTTTCTGTCCATAAAATTAGTAATGGAATTTTTGATAAATATTGTGGCCGTTGATTATTGTTTACAGTTTTTAACATTGTTTTGGACTCATGAGCAAGTAACAATGCTCATATAATATTATCAAGAACATTCATATATTTATAGCCAGAATTTTGTAGAAAATTACGTGCACAGTGGTACCTATATATTCTATCCATAAATTTGTTCATAAAAATTCTGGTTAGAATTCTATCCAAAATTATAGATCGTGATTGTCAACTGTCAACAAATGTCAAAATTTATTTCTTTTACAAAAACACGGCTTACTATTATATTTCATACGTAAGCACAAACTTATAAGTACCTAAGTATTTACTTTCAGTATCAGCAAATAGTTATTAATACGAAAATAAGTATTTACTTGTAATTCTTGCTGATACTGATAAGTAAATGCTAGTACTTATAAGTATTTACTTATTTTTATTAATACTACCCATTAAATGAGATATTTAACAAAATAATCATACTGGTTTGCAAATTTATCGTGTTTAAAAATTTAATTTCTCGTTACGCAGCAACTCGTGACTAATGAAATCTTGCTATTTAACACCCGTTTTACAAATTCAAAACTATCAACTAAACAATCAATTTTACGCGCTGTCGTAGATAAATGTGGTTTATTATGCTTAGTGAAGTTTATAATTTAGAAAAAGGAGTAAAAGTATTCTTAAATTAAATTTTTATTTTGTTTCTTAATAATATAAATTATTTATAAAAATAATGAAAAAGGTGAGACTATTTTAGCATATGTACTAATTTAATAGTAATTTATACAGCTTGAATAATAAGTATAGTCTTATTCACGAATAAGTAATTCTATGAGTAAAATAAGAATTTTTTACTTTAGATGCATACCATTTTTTACATCTGCAATAAAAGTATAAAAAAAAGTACCATAGCGTTTTAATTTTTACCTTTTTGCGTCAAAAATGTGCATTTTTTCACTCTTATAATAAGCGGGATGTGAGGTATTTTACAACATGTAGCTCAACAATAACAGACGATCGAATATTCCTGTAGCGACTATTAAAATTATCCCAAAAAGTTGGCCCAAAAGATCTACACCAATTCTCTGTAGCGATAAGTGCATAATTTATGTATATTGACATCTTGGTTGATATTTATGATTGTTGTAAATAGTATTTAATCACACTGAATTTAAGTTTCACCAACTTTGATTTATATTATATTTATTATATTCTGAGATCAATGTATGTATTGAAAAAGTTGTTATAAAAACAATGTGTCAGTCGATTTTTGATGAGTGACATGTAAGATATTTTCTTATTGTCAGACATAAATATATTTAAAAGATTTGTGTGTTATTTAAATAAACCTTAAATAAACCATCAGCATAAGTATCAATCAACAGGTTATGGGCCCAGGCCTTCTGTTCTTCTAAAAACAATAATAAAGTTCGAGTAGGAACAAATAAAGTTTAAGAAGGAACAAAGCAACGAGTACAAAATAATTAAATATGATGGAAGACTTACCTACTACAAAACTAAATGAAAATAACTACTAAGTATGGAGTCATCACACAAAACTGTTATTAAAAGCAAAAAGAGTTTGGATAGCAATAGAGAATCATAAACCAGCGAAACTTCCAAATAACCAGCCAGAAGAACAAAAAATTCAAAGAAACAAATAAATACAAGAATTCGAAGAAAAAGATGCAATTGCTGCTTCAATAATATTATCAACATTGGAAAACAATGAAGCACAACAAGTATTAAATTTGGATGAAGCTAAAGAAATTTGGGACAAACTAAGACAAATACATGAAGGAAAATTATCGTCAAAAAGGGTAGATTTGAGACTGGAAGTAAATACAATTAAAAAGAAAGAAAATGAAAACATAGAAAAATATCTGCAACGAGGGGAATATATAAAAAGTCAATTAGCACAGTGCAATGCAATAATTGAAGAATATTTTGGATTAATGTTGAATGGATTACCTATAAGCTATAATGTCATAAGACTACAAATGAAAACTACAAACTTGATAAATTGTCATGAGAAGAATTCATAACAGGGCTGAAGGCATAAGAAGAAGAAATTACATTGGTAGACATCGAAGACAAAATGGAAACTGCTTGTTTATCCAAATCAAATTTTAAAGAAAAGCAAAGACATAGAGAATGTTACGTATGTGGACGTAAAAATCATTATGCAAAAGACTGCTACTACAGAGCAGATAGAAGAGGTAACAATGAAAATACAAGCAAACGGTATGAAAACAAGATTAGACAAGAAAATAATTTAAATAAATATCAACAAAAATTCAAACCAAGAGATGAGAGACATATATCAAGAAGAAACTATAATCGAAATGAAAGAGCAAATAGTGCTAAGTAATTCAGAAACACGTGAATTTGCAATGCATATCCCAAAGAATAAAATTCATCAAAACATTTGGTATTTTGATTCAGGAGCAATCAATCATATGACAAATGAAAAATCTATGTTTAAAACACTTCAAGAGTGCGATATATATGAAGTAAAACTACCTAATGGTAAATCTATTAGAGTAAAAGGAACAGTAAAAATAATTACAACAAATCTTGAATGCAAATACACATACATAAATATCCAGGACGTATTATATGTTCCAGAAATTAAAGAAAATTTATTGTCCATAAGTACGTTTGAAAAGAATTGTAAAATAGAAAAACATAACGGTACAATTATGTTAACTGGGGAGAGAGAAAATAACTTATATGTAGCAGATATAAAAATAATTGAAAACAAGGAAGAAAAGGTAAATATAATACAGTCAGAAGATATAAAAACCTGGCATAGAAGATTTGGTCAAAACATAAATGTACTTAATAAAATGAAAGAAGAAAACATAGTATAGTCTGGACGATATTACTTGGCGAGCTGAAGTAATAAAGGATTTCTCTGTCGTTACGGTAAAGGTATAAAAACCATAGGCGCCCCGGAAAAAAAATCAATTTAATAAATGTACAAACAGTACAGAAAATAATAATTTATTACATTAAAAAAAATCTGTTGTGGCCAGCACAAGACCTTCCGTCAATTCCATGTATTTTGCACAAATCCCATACTAAAAGGTCCTTGGAACAGATTCTATATAATATCATGTAAAATCGAACACGAACACATACTATTTTTTACAAATTCCATACCAAAAGTTCATTTAAAAAGGTTCTATAAATCCAATAAAATTATAACATAAACTACACTAAGTAATGTCCTTCCATCTTCTCTTTGGCCTTTCTCTGCGTGTCACTTGCGAGCAACACTATGACATACCAATTTTAGATCCTATACTTTTTTTCCATATTTGGTTTTGCACTTGCAACTGACATCTGTCAATTAAATTTTTTTGAATAATTATGTCAGCTGTTTCCATGATAAAGAACAAAGCTGACTAATTTTTGAAAATTAATTTCTTTATAATGCTTTAACTCTACATCTATTGAATATGAAGGAAAATGAATAATCAAACCATATAGAGGAGAGTATTTTCTTTAATAAATATAATAACAAAATGTCAAAAAATAATATTTAACTGCGTTTTTTTAAGAAAAACTGTTAAAAACTTCAAATAAGGGTACTTCCGGTGGATCAATTATAACCAAAATCTAATCAACTCTTCATATTGATGTACAGAAGAGGAATACGAAAGAATTATAATTTTTAGAATTGTAGTATTGGAGTTATCGTCGGAGAAAAAATTGTCACACACGGACACACATACACACACACGCACACACACACACACACGGACACACACACACACACACACATACATACAGACATCATCTTAAAAATAGTAAATTCGTATTGTAGGGACCCTAAAACGTGCTTATTCATTAAAAACTCACTACCGAATTTTTTGACCAAAGACAATACCTTCCTTACCTAAAGGTGACGGAAGGTAAAAATACAACAATGTCAAGTACGAAATGCAAATAAATAAAAATAAAATAAAATACATAATATGTATTGATATTATTCGTATAATAATCACATTGCATAATTTATATAAGGGTTTTCCTGTAATTTGTGTTTAAATCTTAGTCTTTAGGTGTAGATTATAATTACGAGCAGATTTTAGCTTATATTATAATGTACATTACAAGTTTACTACTAGCTACAAAATATAAATATTTGTCAATACGTTTACTTTACTAACATGTTATATGTAATATCTGAAATAAATATTCAAAAAATTGAATCATTTGTAGAATTCTTTTTGCCAGTAAGAAAATTTATGCATGCCTATGTGCAAAGAGAACTGCTTGAATATGTGTCATAAATCGTGCCTATCTAAGAAAAAGTATATATTTAACATACCGCATCGTAGGAATTATGAATCGACCTGCATTCCTAAGGCTTGCTAAGATAAATATAAGACTATAAATGGTTTAAAATTTACAAAGAAAACATTTTTTTTTGTAATGAATGTAACACGAAAAACATTTCAAACACATGAATAAGTAAGAACAAATGAAGTATTACAACTTGTTCACATGGATCTTTGCGGTCCAATACAAGAACCGTCTCTCGCAGGATCAAGATATTTGTACATAATTGTTGGTGACTAGTCTAGAAAAATATTCGTGTATTTTCTAAAAAAAAAAAACAAGAATGAAGCTTTCGAAAAATACAAAACTTTTAAAAATGAAGTAGAAAGACAAACAGAAAGAAAATTAAAAAGAGTTCGAAGTGACAATGGACGAGAATTCCTTAATGAATCATTTAAAAATTTCTTCAAAAATCAAAGAATAATACATGAGTTAAGTGCAGCATATACGCCACAAGAAAATGGGCATAGCAGAGAGAACAAACTGAACAATTATTGAAATGGTACGATTCATGTTACAGAATACAAAACTATCTATAAAATTTTGGGCAGAAGCTGCTTATTACTCTGTCTATTTAAAAAATGGAACATATTCAAGAATAATAAATACAACACTTGAAGAAAAATTCACTAGAAGAAAGTCTAATGTAGAACACCTAAAAATATTTGGTACATATTATTGGATAGAAAAAGAACATCGTAAAAAACTTGACCCAACAACGGAAAAAAGCAATCTTTATGGGATATGATCACTTAACAAAACATTTTAGACTTTATTGTTTGAGACGTCACAAGATGATTGTAGTAAGAGATACAAAAATTCAAGAAAAATAAATGGGAAACGGAACTTTTGATGATGACAATAAATCATACAATCAAATTGTACACATAGAAATAAATAAAAATAATATTAAAGATGTTTACAACGAAGAAGACTACCTTGAAATAAACGAAAACGAAGCTGAAGAAAACAGTATTGAAGAAATAAAAGCAAGTGAAGAAATAGAAAACTGAAAATTCAAGCAATAAAAAATTCGAAAATTTAAAAAAACCAAATGATGAAGAACCAAATATAATACTTCGAAGATCAAAAAGAATTCAATAAAAACAAAAGGAAAAAATTAACTTGATCACAGAAATTCCATCAACATATGAGGAAGCTATACGAGGAAAAAATAAAAAGAATTGGATATCAGCTATAAGAGAAGAAATAAATTCACATAATTTGAATGAAACTTGGGAGTTAGTAGATAAACCAAAGAACAAAAATATCCTAGATTCGAAATGGATTTTTAAATTAAAAGAAAATATGAACGGCTCAGAAAAAATATTTAGAGCATGACTTGTGGCACAAGGTTTTAACCAGTAAAAGGGGGAAGATTACGAAGAAACTTTTTCGCCAGTTTTACGTTTAAATACATTGAGAACTATAATTTCATTGGCTGTCAAAGAAAAGTTAAATTTATACCAGTACGATGTAAAGATGGCATATCTCAATGGAATATTGGAAGAAGAAATTTATATGAAAATACCAAAAGGAATAGAAGGCGACAGAGAAAGAAACGTATGTAAATTAAAAAGATCTATATACGGACTTAAACAGAGTGCAAAAACTTGGTACAAAACTATACAACGTGAAATATTAAATTAAAATTTCAAGAATTATACTCTGATGCATGTGTGTTCACGAAAAGAAAAGATGAGAATGAATATATCATTTTATGCTTATATGTAGATGACATCTTGATTGTGACAAAATCAAAAGAATTATTAGATGAAACAATAAAACATCTAATGTCAAAATTAAAACTAAAACAACTAGGTGAAGCTAAATATATTCTAGGATGGGAAATAGAGATAAATAAAGCGAACAACAGCATAAAAATCAAGCAAGAAAAATATATAAAAAGATTTTAGAAAAATTCAATATGAATCAATGCAAAGGAGCAAGAGTTCCAATCGAAACAAATAAAACTGAAATAAAGGAAGAAGACAGTACATATCAAGAACTGAGCGGATGCTTAATTTACTTAGCACTAGGCAGAAGACATGACATAAGTTTTGCAGTGACGTATTTAAGTCAATTTAATACGAAATACACGAAAGTACATTGGCAGCAAGCGAAACACGTACTTAGATATCTGAAGCAAACACAAAGCGAAGGAATATTATACAAGAGAAATGGAATGCAGATTCAAGCTTTTACAGATGCCATCTGGAATAATTAAATAGATGGAAGAGGTTTTTCAGGATATATATTGAACCTAGCAGGAGGAGCAATAACTTGGCAATGTAAAAAACAAAGACGTTGTTGCTCTGAGTACTTGTGAAAGTGAATTTATGTCAATAATTGAAGCAGTTAAAGAACTTTTATGGAAACAATTATTCACAGAACTAGACAAAGAGAAATATTTAGGAAATGAAATATGTTTTCTCAGTGATAATCAAGCTGCTATAAAACTAGCAACAAATAGTATGTTCCATTCCAAGACAAAACATATACATAGGAAATATTTTTTCATACGAGATGAAATAAAGAAAAACAACATCGTATTGAAGTAATTAATACTGAAGAAATGACTGCTGATTTCCTAATAAAACCAGTCGGTAGGAATATTTTGGAAAAATGTAAAATAAGATGAAATTTTGTAAAAAAAAAAACAAACTCAAATTTCAGTGCAATCGAGTTGTTATAGATTTTCAGTAGATTTTCGATAAGTGACATGTAAGATATTTTCTTATCGTCAGAAATAAATATATTTAAAATATTTGTATGTTATTTAAATAACCGTTAAATAAACCACCAGCATAAGTATCAATCAACAATGATCAATTAACAGAACAAGATATTCACTTCCTTTTATTAGGGCACTCTCTCTAATTCTTTGTAAAATATAACATGTATTTATTTTTTTACATTCGTAGCATTCTTATTATAGTCATATTTAATGGAATTAATGTAAAACTCAAATGCATTTTTCTTAAAAAAAAAAATGCGTTATGTGCGGTATGCACGTGCCCAAAATCTGAAAATATATGTCCTCCGCATGATGAAACATATCCTACCTGGGATGTAATATACTATTTCTGTTCTTTAAATTTGCCTTGTAAAATAAAAATATATTGCTCATATAACCGTCTTTGTACATGAACATCCTGTTCCTCTATATGAAATATGAATATAGGTAATTAATATGCAATATTGTTAATTTTAGAAATATAAGGTTTAATTTAGAAAGATAAAATTAATGGAGATGCATTCCTTTGATAGCAATTCGTTTATTGAAACATAAACAATACCGATGTTTCAGTTTCAATTAAACCATCATCAGGGTTATGTTTAAATTTATGTTGAAAAATATAATAAATTATACAAAGTAAAAACAAGGTTGAAGATTTTGCAAAAATATAAGCATTAAAAAGCGTACATCTATATCAGAGGTACTTATAAAACGCAAAGTGCCTGTCAACATGTCAATCATTGTCAACTCGTAGCGTGACATTATGCTTGTAGCGGTACAACTGAAGCTCTCGTTACGAATAGCCAAATTATTGTATTCTATATTAATATGAGTTCCAGTAAAAGCCAATAGATGGATTCAAGTCGCATAGTAGTCCAGTCATTAGGTAGATTTACCCTGCAAAAGGTCGGGTATTTTTGATTTTTGGATATATTATATATTTAGAGGTCTCAACAAAAAATGCAAGTTTTCCCCCTCGGGGGCCTTCGGGAAGCACCGCCAACTTGAGAAAAAAGGCACAAAAAAGCGGTTTTTTCTAAATATCTCTTCACTTATTTGCATTAGGCAAAAATAGTTATTATCTAATTTGTAGACTATAAAATTCTCTACAACTTTTATCTAAAACATTTTTTTCTATAATTAATAGATAGCGAGCTACAGTGCTTCAAACAGAGCAAATTTTTTGAAAATTACATGAATGCTTCATTTAAATCATATTTTATTATATTTTTTAACGTTTTTTTACAAATTTCTTTTTGACAATCATTAATTATTATTATTTAACTAATATATATAAATATTAATTATTGTTTATAGTTTTTTTTTCATTCTAAAGATTTTTTATAGTCCAGCAAATTTATGATTTTACCTTAAAGTAATTACAACAAAAGCTTTTTAACGGAATCCAGTCCCAGAAAAGTGCGCTGAATAACATATCAATATTTTTCCGAAATCGGAGCATGGGAAACTTCCGCCAATTTGGACAAATGGCGGCATATTCAGGTTTATGACCATTTGCTTAAATCAATTATGAAAATATTTAAATTATTCAAAAAAACAAACAATATTACGTACTTGATACTTAGTCTAATAGGTTTCACTATTTACAACAGTTTACATTCGACGTGGCATCGAAAAAAGTAAGTTATCGATAACTGTTTTATAAAAATTGTTAATGTTTTCCTGCAATTTTTTAGTTTTTCATCCACCACTCTGATCTTGTTAAAGATATGATGACGCGGTTTTAAAATTTGAATTCAGCATGAAATTTTCTCTAATATCATGTATTGCACGATTATTGCCGATGAACAATTGGCGAGTTACTAACAACTAAAACTCACATGAAATTCCTCTAAAATTTTAAACATCTGAAAATCGGCTCTTTTCTCAATTTTTCATCAACCACTTTGACACCTATTAAATACTTAATATTGGTTATCTGTAAGCCTGTTGTAATTTTGAATGAGAAAATGAAAAAAGAGCCGATTTTCAGATGTTTAAAATTTTAGAGGGATTTCATGTGAGTTTTAGTTGGCAGTAACTCGCCAATCGTTCATCGGCAAAAATAGTGTAATACACGATACGAAAGAGAATTTTATGTTGAATTCAAATTTTAAAATCGCATCATCGTATCTTTAACAAGATCAGAGTGGTGGATGAAAAACTAAAAAATTGCAGGAAAACGTTAACAATTTTTTAAAAACAATTATCGATAACTTACTTCTTTCGATGCCACGTCGAATGTAAACTGTTGTAAATAGTGAAGCCAATTAGACTAAGTATCAAATACTTAATATTGTTTTTTTTTTTGAATAATTTAAATATTTTCATAATTGTTTTAAGCAAATGGGCATAAACCTGAATATGCCGCCATTTGTCCAAATTGGCAGGAGGTTCCTATGCTCCGATTTCGGAAAAATATTGATATGTTATTCAGCGCACTTTTCTGGGACTGGATTCCGTTAAAAAGCTTTTGTTGTAATTACTTTAAGGTAAAATCATAAATTTGCTTGACTATAAAAATTTTTAAAATGAAAAAAAAACTATAAACAATAATTAATATTTATATATATTAGTTAAATAATAATAATTAATGATTGTCAAAAAGTAAATTGTAAAGAAACGTAAAAAAAATATTAAAAAATATGTTTTAAATGAAGCATTAATGTAATTTTCAAAAAAATTGCTCTGTTTGAAGCACTGTAGCTCGCTATCTATTAATTATGGAAAAAAATGTTTTAGATAAAAGTTGTAGAGAATTTTATAGTCAATAAATTAGATAAAAACTATTTTTGCCTAATGCAAATCAGTGAAGAGATATTTACAAAAAACCGCTTTTTTGCGCCTTTTTTCTCAAGTTGGCGGTGCTTCCCGAAGGCCCCCGAGGGGGAAAACTTGCATTTTTTATTAGGACCCCTAAATATACAATATATCCAAAAATCAAAAATACCCGACCTTTTGTGTAATAAACCCTTATTTTTCTACCAAATGACTGGACTATAGCGGGATTGGGATAAGTTTGCCTCACGCTATGTGAATTAGAATAGACCTCCAGGATGTAAGGACTTATTGAACACCCGATATTTAATACGTAATAGTAAGTAATATAAGGATTTTAATTTGTTTTAATTCCCACTTAAAATATTAGTGCAACTGGGCATACACGTTTTGTTTTTCAAAAGTATCTTTAGTAACAAACTTTGAAAATAAACATATATAAAACTAAATTTTATTATTTTGGTAACTAAAAAGAAATTACAACTTAAGATTCATAATTCAAAATTGAAAAGTGTAAAAATAATTTGAGCGTCGCATTTCAAAGAGTATGCAAAAGAGCCCTAAAGTATTGTTAACCAAAATGTCAAACTGATTCACATTTAGAAGTTTATTGTAAAAATAAAAATCTGAAAATTAATAATTTTAATTTATGTACTGACAGGTTTTTTTGAAAACAAATACATTTTCAATATGGTCTATGAATTAATGCGGTAACTTTGTCTAATTTAACCGACTTCCAATATTTTAAGATAAGCTCTCAATGGTGAGGTTTGAAATACAGACATTTATAATCTTGGCTTAAAGTATGAGCATTATACACCTTTTAAAATTTGCTATTAGTACTTCATAATACGAATATTTTTTTTAATATAGTACCGATGTTCTGAAGACTCTTAACTTTTTAGTGTATCTCAGTTTCATTTAAAAAGATATAAAATAGATGTACAATTATTCTATAGAGATTGGCCCCTAAAGTAACTCTTCAATCTCAATTCAAATGGTCATTTTAAGATATATTTAGGCAAAAGTTAGAATAATAGATAGACAGGCCATTTTATTGATGCTTTCGTTTTTTCAGAAAATTTCATGAGTCACTAGATAATAGCAAAAAACTGATTTTAGTTTTTTTTTTCTTTATCAAATAACTTCCAAACTATTAGTTATCGAGAAAAATATTACACTATTATTTTGTTTATCCAGTAGAGTATGGAAATATTTTTAAATCTTTTCAATGATAATAATGCTTATTGTGTTTCTATTTCTATCATCTTCAAAATTTAATTATTTTTCACCTTTTTCCTGAATTTTGTTATTTTTTCGTTATTTAAAAACATTATTGTTTGTTATTTAATTTATATAATTCTTTTTATAACGATATTTTTATTCTAAACTAATACTTACAGATTACACTATACTATAACATCTGAAGAGCACCATTTTAAATAGAAATCTTACCAATATATACAAAATTAAAGTACATTTAATTTAAATTTGGAAAGAAAACGAATAATAAGACATAAAAACCTTTAAATCAATGAGAAAAAATCTGTTGTGGCCAGCACAAGACCTTTCGCCATTTTCATTTTTGTTATTATTATTATTTCGAATGAAAGACAGTACAATTTATAAATTAATACATAAATAAAACAAAACAAATTAAATATTTTTGATCTTAACTATCCAATTTAGTGCATCTTTTGTTAAATGATGGAGTCCGGAAAAACCTTGCTGAAATTTAGATAAAGGACATTCTTCTACGTTTTTGTTATAAAAGTATTGTATTGCACTTCGCTATCGAACCGTCGCTTTATAACAAAAAAAAAAAATACAGAACTTTACCGAAATATTGTTTTTTTGTTGTATTTAACATGTCTTCTGCACACATACAATTCTAATTATATCTATTTTTCATTGTATGAGGAAGTTTCTAAATGTCAGAGATTCTTCCAATTCATTAATAAGATTGGAGGTATTTCTAATAGATATATGCATATTACCTATAATTTTAAATATTTAATTAATAAAACAATAAGAAAGATTAAATGTACTTCCCAGAAAAAGCTTTTAGAACGTAACTAAAACTTTTGATGTTTGACACTGACATTTGTCGTTTACAAATTATGTTATAAACATTTGAATTTGTCAACTGATTTCCTTAGTGTATTTTGGCCTACTCGACTTACTACATCCCGATATTCTATATATTATAGCGCCTATCTCTAAATTTATAGAAGATATAATAAAAATTTTAAATATATCAGATGTAGGATTTTATGTTCTTCAATATTAGTATATCAAAAATTTTCAAAAAATAATATTTAGAAGAATTTTTTAAGAAACTACTACTTCCGGTTGTCCAATTGTTACCAAAACTTTTTAGCTCTTCCCATGAATGTCAGATTGAGGAATTCATAGTTAAACTGGCCTTATGTCTTATAGTTTTTGAGTAATCGTCCCTCCAACATCCACACATACATACACATACATACATACACACATACATACATACACACACACATACACACACACACACACACACACACACAAAGAGAGAGAGAGAGAGAGAGAGAGAGAGAGAGAGAGAGAGACATCATCGTAAAAATGTTAAAATCCGTTAATATGGACCTTAAATCGTGCTTATTCACTTAAATCTCGATATGTGATTTTTAGCATGAATCCAATACCTCTCTTAGCGAGAGGTAAAAAAATAAGTTTCTGTTTATCTCGAAATTTAGCAACTGTA
Organism: Ophonus ardosiacus; assembly: GCA_943142095.1. Taxonomy (NCBI): domain Eukaryota; kingdom Metazoa; phylum Arthropoda; class Insecta; order Coleoptera; family Carabidae; genus Ophonus; species Ophonus ardosiacus. The sequence goes on from OW964835.1 coordinate 26,582,654, forward strand.
GACATGTGTTTCGCTCTTGTTAGAGCTCATCAGTACAGCATAGCATGTTAACAGATGGACATTAACTGGAAATAGTGTTTACAGGTACTGTTACAATTTGTTCATTTTCTATTCACTATTTTCAGTTAATGTCCATCTGTTAACATGCTATGCTGTACTGGTGAGCTCTAATAAGAGCGAAACACGTGTCTACAGCTGCTATGAGCTTCTTTCAGAAAATGTAATATTGTAACTTTTTTATTTGAAACATATTTTTCGATAAACCGATGGTATACGTGTTATTTGGCAATGAAAAGTTCGACTCAAATTAGTGTACCTTCTTTACCTAGTGACCTATGCATCTTTATTCTAGGAAAAACATTACTAAAATTACCCTCTAATATGATAGATTTTGTCTAATTACATCGAGGTCGTAGCTCTTAGTTTTCGAAATCTCCATATCGACCTGGTTAAAAACATTCTAAAAATATATTCTAAAGAATCTATGAGTTGGGTCTCAAAAACAATGAGAGTGTTTTATCATACCTGCAATTTAGTACTATAGACTGTATTACAACGTTGGTTCTTCTTTTTCTTCTGTAACTCAAAATTAAATTGCCCTGTTATCTCTCAATATGGAGTGATTGACATATGAAGATCTATATATAATCCTCTGTGAAAAAGAATTCAATCGGAAGGCTTGTGCGGTTGAGATAACCTGATTTTCAACCAGGCTGAATCTAGGGGCCACTTTCCGATTCTACCTAAAAACTACGGTCTACTAATTAAAAATCGTAAGTTAGGTATTGTAATTTTTTTGTAAAGAGAAACTATATTAATACCTAACTGACAATTCATAACTAATAGACAGTGGTTTCTAGGTTCTGTTCGAGAAATGGCCGCTAGAATAAACTTGGTGATTTTGAGAAAACTGCTGAAGTTTATTATATGTTGCCATGGCATTCTCGCCGAGCTTCACATAAAAACATGGCATACTGGTGTGTAACATTCCACTTTCGTGACAAGGAGTATACACATGTATCCTTTTTTTTCAGTAACTATACCCAGAATTAGAGAATGCAGAACGGTTCTATTTGGAGTTACAGTAGGGGAAGGATCAAGGTATAACATGATTTAAGGTAGCAGGAACCAAAGTTGCCACAATAAGGGTAAAAAAAAAAATCATTCTCATTCTTTTTGAGACGCATCTCCTGTAATACATACTTTGAAAAATTCTAATGTAGATCCTCCCTTTACAGCACCATATTTGATCTTCGACTGTTGGGCCAAATCTTCAGCACTTTCAATTGACGGGCCCATTCGTTCCTTTGTTAAAAAGGCAGAAAGATTAGCCGTATAAGATGATATAATAATTAAAGCAAAAAACCACCACATGCCTGCTAACATACGAGATGATATTGCCCTAAAAATAAAAAAAAATATGGTATATTACATAAGTGTTCGAATATCCTCCAGTAACGAGTGTTTTTCCCTTAAAAGAAATTTTTGACAGAATAGTTAGGTTGCTAATAATGATTCGTGTTTGTATTCCGTCCGTTGCCATTTTTTTTTTGTGTATTTACTAGAGTTATGCCAGTCTGAAATAACAAAATGTCACCAAAAGTCGTTTGAAAAAGAAGTTCCTTGTAGCATCAATGGCTTGATAAAATATTTATTTCTAATTACGAAACAGAGAAACATGGAGTCAAACAAATTAACTAGTAAATTATATTTTAGTTATCACTAAACATAATAAATACATAATTTTTTTGGGGATCAATATATTAGACCGTCGACTATTTACCAAATTATACGGGAATGTGAAGAAGGTGTAGAGTGCATTATTTTACCAAAAAGTAGGCGATGAAGCCAAATAGAATCAGCAAATTCATTCAAAGTGCTCAAGACAAAGTTAGAAAGTTATCGCGTAAATTAACTCAATTAATTTAGATTTTTTAATATGATTTTTAGCAGAACTTTGGTCCTAAAAGATTTAGTTTCGAAAAAAAAAAAATGTAACCAAATAGACCACGATCCAAACTTAAGCGGATATTTAGATACTACAGAGTATTAAGGAGTCAACATTTTATAGAAAACAGAGAGACTATATACAGGGTGTAACACGTACACCGACCACTGCCATTATTACCTTTATTATTATAGTTACAAAAAAATACTAAAGAACAAAGTTGTAGGGGACCAAGGAGGACATTCTTTCAGAGAAGAAAATATTTTTTTAAACCAGTGGTTCTCAAGTTACAACAGAAAGTTATATTTTTTCAAATGGGATTCTACATATTTTTTATGCCTATTCGATAGCATATTTTTTTTCTGAGTTCAACCATGTATTAGTTTTATATCCTTACATAATAAAAATATTGAAAAAAATGCGATTGAAATTTTAATAAATTTTTATTTTTAATATTATTGTACAGTACGCTATGGATGAAAAACAATAACAAAAGAACAAAATATAGCTGCTGTCAGATAATAATTGGCGTACTAATTGTTGTAAATTGTTATTCTTTGTGTTTTGAGATTATTTTGTGACAATATGGCTGATGTTTATACAAATGAAGATTTGTTGTATCGTTTATTATTAATTTATGGTGACTGTAATGAAAATGCCATACAAGCGTGCAATATTTATGCCACGAGATATCCAAACAAACCACGTCCAGGGAGGTCAGTAATCAGGCGATTAGCACGAAATTTGAAAAACTATGGATCATTTTCACAAAAACGTGAAAGGCAACATCCCGTGAGAAACAATGAAGAAGTAGAAATCGCAGTTTTAGCTTCTATTGCGCGTAATCCCAATTCATCCACACGCGAAATTGCTCAAGAACATTTTATTTCTAATATGTCCGTATGGCGCATTTTGAAAAAGCATAATTTAAAATCATATTCATACAAACTATTACATGCTATACATAATAATGACAATGAACGCAGAATAGTGTTTTGCGAATGGTTTTTGGTGCAGTATCAGGACGATAATAATATTCTTAGAAAAATTCTGTGGACATATGAATCTAAATTTTCAAATAATGGATTATTTAATAGAAATAATGAGCACATTTGGGCTGAAGAACGTCCTCGTAAATTTAGAGAAAAAAATAATCAACACAGATGGAGCTTTAATGTATGGCTTGGAATGTTTGGGAATAAAATTATTGAACCACATTTTTATGAAGACAATTTAAACGCTGCACATTATTTATGTTTCTTGGAAAATAAATTATTAAATTATTTAGAAGATTTAAACTTGAATGAAAGACAAAATATGTGGTTCCAACAAGATGGAGCGCCGGCTCACAATACTCGTCGAGTGTACGAACGGCTCGACGAAATGTTTCAAGGTCGGTGGATAGCAACAAATGGGCCATACAAATGGCCCGCTTGTTCCCCGGACTTGACACCCCTTGATTTTTTTTATGGGGATATCTTAAAGATAGAATATATTCAAAACCAGTGACAACGAAACAAAATTTTATGGACAGAGTTAGAGAAGTTTGCGCTGCTTTGACACCAGAAACTGTAATAAAAGCTACTTCTTCTATTTTAAATAGGATAGAATTATGCTTAGAAAATAATGGAAATCAAATAGAACATTATTTATAAGGAGTAATTAACGATTATTAATTTTCAATTTAAATTTATCACTCCTGTTTCTCATCCACATGGCCTACTGTACAATAATATTGAAAATGAAAATTTATTTAAATTTCAATCGCATTTTTTTTCAAAGGTAATAATGGCGGTGGTCGGTGTACGTGTTACACCCTGTATAATCCTCCAAATATATCTCATGTGCGACTGATTGAAATTTGGGCATTTCTTAGCAGAAAAGTATACAATAATGGCCTTTTAGAAAAAAAGGTGCCCGGACGCACATATTGTTAACTTTAGAATAGAACTGTACATATAACACATACATATATCGTTTACGCAATTTTTATTTTCACAATTTAAGAAATATATCCAAATAAATAAAACAGGATTGTACATAATTTGAAACATACAACATTGATAAAACCGAAAATAGGTGCTAAAACGTAGTTCTGGTGCGATACTTTACAAAAAGGCATGGTTATAAACAAGAATATTTTTGATGATCAGGTAAGTAGGTTTAACATTGTCGAGAGACAAATGTTACAAAGTATCAAAAGAAAACTGCGTCGCATTGAAGATAATGATACCCTACCAGTGTTGTAAAATTACATTTCTTATCCCCTTAATTTATAGGACCAAGCCCTTATGTCAAGACTTCAATAAAAAAATCTTTCTACTTGATGAAGAGTTTTAACTTTTTCTGAAAACTTTTATTACACACATAAACATTTTTAACATAAATAATGCAATTTTTATCTCAAAGTTAAGGGCCATGATTCCCATCAGCTAATAAACTTGATAAAAATTTATGTAGCTAATAATAATATTTCATGTAGTTTCATCTGTTATTAGCTTATTAGCTATTATGTACCTTATACATAATACATTTATTTGACAAATAACCTATCAAATAGTTCAACTTCCTAATAAAGTTCGTAAATTTCTATTTTCAATCTGATGTAAAGTGTTTCGTTACATTGTTTATTATTATAATGTTATTGATATATGAACACTGTCGTCCTATGCAAGAAGGGCATATCTAAAAAATTTGTCAAAATGAGTTTCTTGCGAATATATAAAAGTCGTTACTTTTCACCTTTGGCCACGGTTTTAGAGCGAAAGTGCACCACTAACATGAATATACCTGCAATGAAAATAGGAGTACGTAAATAATGCATAATACTAAGCAATAAAGCCGAATATGACAATTACTATACTTGCCGTCAAATAAATATATACTGATGCTCAATTTTTCCCTTCTCCCTACCCTGTGCCTTGCCCAGCTGTGTTACTGCAACTGAAATATATACTAACTGGAACTCGCATACTCTACCTATCAGCGTACGCTGAACTGAAGCCTCATTGAACAATAATGGCTGGTCCTGTTCGTGCATGTTCGTGCCGAACCGAACTTAGCCGAATAACTCGTATCATAGCTGATCGCTTTGTTTTCATATTATGCTTTATTTATTTAAACATGCGCCACACGAAATAATTTTCGCTTACTCACGAACTGTCTCGATGTTTGCCGACTACTCCAGCAGCAGGCTTTCAATATGCTTCACAGTCACGGTTCGTACGCACATTCCAGTTAGTATATATTTCAGTGGTTACTGTTCCTTCATAACAAATACGACTTTTTTACTTAGGAAATTTGGTATAAGTTAATCACGTTCTCATCACATATGACTTTAACAATCAGGTATCCGATTAGTACAGAAAATAAATATGCAGAGGACGAGGGCGAAGATATTGATTATTGTTGTATATTAAATAAGATTATTTTTGAATTTTACTTCATTTAATAAGTATTCGCACTTACGTCTTTATTGTTTAGTATCAATGTAATTAGTTTTAGTCTAATACGTCGTATCTACTTTTATTTATAATTAGATACTCGTATTTGAATATTTATAAATTATTATGTTCGTTACATTGTAGTGAGAAAATTATACAAGTACACAAATTTGCATGAAACTATAATTAAATGCTGGCATGGCACGCACCTTTTTAGAAAAATGTAAATATTTCAAAACTAGAAAAATACATATACGCCCTTCTTGTTTAGGACGGCAGTGCACAGGTGTTCATTTTATTTTGTCCACGATTGCTATCTCGAGAACTATGAGCTTTGAGGCCGGTTAAATTAGCAAACAATTTCTATTTTACAAGACTGTGTAAGCCTCATTCACAGCTCTTAAGATAGTCAGTTTTTGTCGTTTGTCATAACCTTGAAAAGATTGACATGCTAGTACGTAATAACGTCAAACCAATCCCAGCTACATTGTTTAATGTTTTAGTATTTATCTTACTCATAAAGGTATGCAAACTTTTATCTTTGTTTTGTCGTTGACTTAAACTAAAATACTAGACACGAAGTTATTTTACTATATTCGATACATAAGACATAAAAAGTAACAAACTATACAAACCAGTAACCAGTTACTACCGCCTACTAATATTCTATATTTTAAAATGTATTTTATATAATTTTATACAAGTAAGTGAACAAACATCAAACAGAAACAATATTTGTGTTACGAGATTAAAAAATTTTGCTCTTTTTTACTCTTCAACTATTAGCTCACAAACAAAGACCAAACTTATTTGATAGATATTTTTATTCTAAATTCAGTGATGTAATATTTTTATTAGTGCTCGGAATATCAGTGGATCCAAAAGACCACCCGCCCGTCCGTATTTCAGTGAATATGAGTCGGAACCGATTCTTCACCCATAAGACCCGTAAGAACCACATACCCGTATTACCCGTAAGAACCACAGACCCATATTACCCGTAAGAACCACAGACCCATATTACCCGTAAGAACCATATTACCCGTAAGAACCATATCACCCGTAAGACGTATTATTACGTTGCTATCATACCGTTGAAAAATTATTTTATATAATTTAGTTAATTTATTTGAATAAACACTTCACATAATACAATTAGTTTTAAAAGATTAGTAATTTGTATAATGAAAGGACAAGTAAAAAATATCTCGATTTATAAGACAGACAGCATTTTTAATAATTTACATGTGTGTATTTAAATGCAATAATGAGATATATATGTATGTTCTCGGTGCGGCGAAATATGCCCCTTACAGGCAGTCGCACGCTTCATATATAACGTCATCTCTTAAGGGAAATACGGTTCTTACGAGTTATACGGTTCTTACGGGTAATATGGGTTTGTAGTCTGCAGTTCTTATGGGTCTTATGGGCGAAGAATCGGCTCCGACCCGTATTCCATTTGGTCTGGGTGGGTGGGTATTTCCCATATAACTAAATACCCAGTTCGAAGTCCTAGCCCTAATTTTTATACAACACAACGATTTTTTTTTTCTTTTTTGTAAAAATTGCATATAAACTTTTATATTAATATGAATATGAAAATTTTGACTTGAATAAATTCTTTGACATCAACTCACAGTACCCTACTATTAAGTTCACTTTTGAATTAGAAGAAAATTTTGCACGTCCAACTTCCAATAATGATAAAATAGTTTTTGACATTTACAGGAAACCAACTAGTACTGAAAACTACATTCACTCAACTTCAGTAACCCATTTTAAATATAAACTTGCAAGCTTTAATTCAATGTTTCGCCGTTTATTTAATATACCAATGAACAATGAATTTTTCAAAAATGAACTTAATTACATTTTTAATTCAGCCATAGCCCTACACCATCATGAAACAGGTCATAACGTCTCTTCTAATAATGTTAAATGTTTAAAAGTTAACAAAAAAAAAATCTTAACATGTTGGAAGCTATTGAGATGAAAAAATATTCACTAAATTTATTAAATACTGATTTATTACCATTACAAAATCCACTTAGGGCCGTTTTCATAATCAGGCTTACTTTAAGACGTTAATTAAAATTACTTTAAGACTTTATTTGTAATTTAAAGTTGTCGGTTTTCATAATCCAAAACCATAGTTACTTTAACAAAAGTAAAATTTTAGTTTTTTTGAAGTATGTTGGTATACCTGAACGAATAAAAATTCGATATTTGACGTTTGGCACGTGATTTTTTTAAGTTGCTTGTCTGTAATAATGTCTACAAAAGACAAAAATATAGCTGCAAATTTCGCAAAATCAGAGAAATATGTATTAAAAAATTAGTATAATTTTCAAAATAAAAATATAATATAATCAAAACCGTCATCCTATTTTCCCACATGAGCGGGTGAGTAATTTATATCATTTGAATATGGCAATATATTGTCACATTTTATGTAAAGGAAAAAGCATGGACATCATGAAAGAATTAAATAATACAAATTCACATACAGTTTTGTAACAAATAAAGAGAAAATTCCATATCCTAAACTTGTGAAAAAAGGCGCAAAAATATATTGACGCAAATTGCGAAAATTTGAAGAAAACACTATAAATAAATGGAAGAGTTTTCGCCTATTAGTAGAATATTTCTATGATATATCTGTATAATCAATCCGATAAAAACTATTCTTAATACTTAATAATAATAAATATCATCAAGGAATATTACCCATTACTGTGTGTGCCAGTGTCTACAGCACATGTAGACATCGGTAATGATGATGATATATTTTACCGTGCGGGCGTTTATCAGGCGGCACCTCACGGGCACTCATTGCTGGCGTGGAGAGTGCACCACAGGGGTCACTTTTGTGCCATTTAAAATTCGAAATATTTGGCATCGGTCGGGATCGAACCCGGTTCCCCAGGTTCGCGACCAGACACTCAGGCACGCAGCCACGGAACCCCAATGGCACAAAAGTGACGCCTGTGGTGCACTCTCCACACCAGCTATGAGTGCCCGTGAGGTGACGCCTGGTAAACGCCCGCACGGTAAAATATATCGTCATCATTACCCATGTCTACATATGTTGTAGATACTGGCATTCTTAATACTTCATTTCATAATTTCAACTAACAATGACAAGAATTGATTACAATAATCAAACACTGATACAACAAAAATAAATTATATTTACTTTCAATTTTAATAAAAAATTACTGATATAATAAATATCTGTATGTATTGTAATTTTAGTATACAGAAAGTTTGTAGGTAGTATAGGTTAACTTATTTTTTGTGATAACTGATAACTCTTCAGTACTTCCATTAAAATAAATATTTATCGCTAAATCATGATCGGAATCTATTTGTAATTTAACTAATTCATTCATATTATGATCATATAATAATCTACAATATATTTAATAAAATTCGTAGTTAATTAATGTGCCTATCAAAATTAGTAACAAAATTTTCATGAATTATTGATTTTCTTAAAATAAAATATTCACTTTCGTAAGAAGAGAAAATAAATATATTTGGAAATTAAAAAATGGGAGATAAAAGTAAACTAATCTAACAAAGAAGAATTAAAGTCTTAAAGTACACCTAAATTGATGAATGATTTCACTTTAACTTAAAGTAATGCTAAAGTGCTAAAGCCGTATTATAAAAACGAACACAACTGAAATTTAATTTAAAGTGTTAAAGTGAAGATTTATTATGAAAACGACCCTTATAAAATTTGTAAACCTAATTGTTTAAATTCATACCCCATACAAATATTATCCCAAAGTTAACTATTTTTATTACTTATTATTATATTTATAATTAAATTGTCAAGTATGATATAAATATTGTGACTGACATAAAAAATTTGTAATAATTTTGACATTTATAAATATTGTTTTTATTTTTAGTACAACTGATGATAACTGCTTTGCAGTTGAAATGTACACATTAATAAAAATATTTTGTGAAGAAAGGTTATTTATTATTAATATTTTATATATCTTCACGTTACTCATTTACTTAATTTAGTGTATACCTAGTTATCTTTAAGGAAAATGACCTAGACCTAAAATTTTAAAAATAATAAAAAAAAACTTTGAATTTAATACTATTAACATAGACATAGAAAATAAAGAGGAACTAGAAATATTTCGTGACTTCCATGGTCAAGTTTGTCCGTTAGAAAATAAAAGTTGAAATAATGGTGACGATGGTCACTGAATTTGAATTTATTCTGTTCGTGTTTAACGTGGTAGTCTTGTGGTTAGCATGTCAGTTTTCTGCTAAAGTTTGAGTATTGGAATCAAAGTTCAAATCCCACAAGTAAAAATTTTGTTTCGCATTTTTTTATTGGTTTGAATTACGCATACAATATAATTATTTGATTATATTGTATGTCGTTTGTTGTAAAATGTAATGTTGTATTTTGTTTATAGTTGCTAATGTTTATAAAATTGTTCTTTACCTACCAGCTATTGTGTGGTCGAGTGGCTAGTAAGCTTGACCTGCGCGCTAGAGATCGTAGGTTCGATCCTACATAAAATTGTATTTTTTATATTTTTATTCAAACTTAGCGAAAATTTTCAGGATGACTAAAAAGTGTTTGAACCTTTTTTGAAATTTTTAACGGTTTTTCGGGGTATAAATATGAGCTCGAACGTTAGTTTCAAAAAGAGAGTGTGTGCTTAGATGGTGAGTGCCGTCTTGCGCGAAGCTGGTGAGGGCCAGACGAGCGGATTGGTGATGACCTTGGGTGCCTCTGACTCAGTGCTGTTGGTGTGTGCCGGCAGCTCGTGAGAGAGTGCAGAAGGTGTACCGTACCGGTGTATGTAGCCGGTTGTTTCCGTACAGTGGTGTTGGCCACTGTTTTCCGTAATCGCGATTGTCAATGAGTGTTGGTGTGTGCCAACACTGTCTCAGTCCGAAATCGCGATTGTTGATGAGTGTTGTCAAGTGACAACACTGTAACCGTTCGTACCGTGTTTCCGTAACTTTGGTGTGTGCCATTGTTACTCGCTCGTACCGTGTTCCCGCAACCTTGTGCTGTTTCTGACTAATTGGCGCCCAAGTAATTCTTTGACAGCACAGAGAGACGAACAGGGACGTCATTACAAAATGGCGAGCGAACAGAGACGTCGCCGTTACAAATGGCGCCCAAGCAGGGACAGCGTCCTGTTTACAAATAGCGCCCGAACAGAGACGTCATTTACATAATATGTATATATATATAAGAAATTAATTCAATATTTCCAAATTTATACTATACCGAATAAAATAGTTGTGGACGCACGACCTGAATTCAAACGTAACGTTTTACAAGATTTATTCAAATTCAGGAATAAAGGAGATGTGCGTAAACAATCCTAAAAGCAATGCTGGGAAGATTACATTCAAACCTTATAGAACATCTCTTAGACTCCTCGAAAATAATAATCACTTCAAAAAGAAAACATTCTTAGGAAAACTTGACTTAGCAATCTAAGCTTACAACAATACTAAACACTCCATAAGAAAATTAACGAAATAATAATCCCACTCATTAATGAAGAAATAATAGAAAAATACCAAACAGAACAAGAAGAATTATTCAAAATTATAAATGACAAAATAAAAACGGAAAATCAAAAACGCTATATAGAAAATGATAATCCCTTACAAATGAAATGTACTATTTACGTAAAAGAAAATCCAAAACTAATTAAAAAATTTAAAAATAAACCTTTATTTTGAAAATATACAGTTCAACACTATAATCCCATACTCGGGGAAATAAAAATCAGAGACCAAGTAGCCGAAAAACATGTCAGGATAAATAGAATTAAACAATAAATTGTTGTTTCAGATGTACGGTGACTTACGGGCATCTCAAATGAAAATAGATTTCATTTAGCCAAATTAGGGAAAACACAGATCAAAACTTCAGACCAAATAATTTACTTTAATTATAATATTACCCCGATTCACGATGAATTTATTAATATACAAACAATAAAAGAAATTCTCCTCTTTCAAATTGAAGTTGCAAAAGAAATATTTCAAGACTATCAATATTTAAATTACAATTATTTTAATGACTTAGAAAATCAAATTAATAAAATATTTTATAGAATTTCAAAACACGGTTTAATTAACAGAGTAGGAAGTATCATCAAATCAATTTCAGCGAATTTAGATGCTTCCGATGGAGAACGCTATGACAAAATTCTTGAAGAAATAAAAAATAATGAAAACATTACACGATCAATTCAACCAAAATTTAAAAATTAGCGAAGAAATGAGTGATAAATTTAATTATCAAATCGAAAATATCAGAAGTAATAAAATTAAGCTGAAAACGTAATTAGAATAATTTCAAGATAATTTTAAAGAAAAATTTCAATTGGCAGGGAAAATCGACATTGAAAATAAATTTCAAAAACTGATATTTAGAATTTAAATGATCTCACTAAGCAAATTGAAATCAGTTTAACTTTTTGTAATTTGAGTATATTACACACAAGTATTATTGACCCAAAAAATATCAGAAAAATCACACAAAAAAAAGACATTTGGCAACTAAACGAAATTATAGAAACTTACTGCCAACACGATATATTTCTCTCTATACACCGTCAGTTTAGGTATTAATTCTACTGCATTTTTTTTTTCATTTTTCATCTTCCACTTTATTTGCAAATTTTGTTTTATTATTTATTATCTTAATGTATTTCATACAAGTATACATTACGGCATCTTCTTATATCTGATAAAATAAAATTAGCTATTCTATTTCTTTTATTCATCTTATGAGGCATTACGTATATGCAAATGTTATTCACTTTTTTGTTTCACATGGAACTACATAGCAAATTTATTCAGCTAGTAAATAATTTATTTGTCAATTACTTATAAGGTATTTCATTTGAAGATGGAAATCGCGGCCTTAATTGTATTAAAAAATTGGTCACATTTCCCATTAGAAAATAGGATTCCAAATTGCTGTTAATTAAATAAACCCCGATTGGTATTGATGAGTAGAAGAACCTCTCATTGAAATGAAACCTATCCTATCATTGCTGAATTCACTTGGGTCCACTAAGTACTACAAATCATACCACCATAAATCTTTCATTCGCCAAGGTTTCTTACAAGTATTAAAAAAAAAAAAAATAATAGAATAACCCATTGCAAGACTATCATGGGTTTAAGATGGAGTCGTGTTGTTGACTGCGTATGTCTAATATTCAAATATAAACGTAATAAGCGCTCTACAGATCTATATATATATATAAATAATATTCAAATATAAACGTAATAAGCGCTCTACAGATCTATATATATACATACATACATATTCATTATCCATGTTTACATAGACTGGCACACATTGGTAATATAGGTTGATCTTAATTTAAGGCAGAATTTATAAAAATTAGTAAAATTAAATATATAATAACTATTGTTATTTATTCTTTTATCCTATATTATTAGATTTTTTTAATGAGTTAAGGCTTCAGTATGATGTTGCTGAAACTTCAGTTGAGAAGGGGGTAACTTTGAAGTTTATTTACTGGCATATTTATGAAATTACCAAAGAAGTACTACCCACTTATCCCAGGAAGGCAACAAAAATTTATTGTAATTTTTAAATTTATGTTGTACTTACTTGGGTAATATATCGGAACCTTGCTGTACGATACTAGCAAGAGAAAACCAGAGACAATTTTTAAAGTCCCAGACATTTTCTAATTCTTCTGGATTTTGATCACAAGGGTGTGGACTTTCCCAATCACACGGAGCCATTCTAAAATGGAAATGTATATTGTTATAACAGGATATTGATTCAAAATGGGCCACTATTGCTATCTCGAGATCTATAACAGCTATAAAGAAGGTTAAACAGACAAACAATTTCCATTTTACAAAACAAATGTACTGAACGAAATTTTGTTTTTTCGACAAATGGTTCTAAAAGTACGGAACCTAACTTTTTTATTTTAAATGGGAGTATTTAAGTTTAATAATCAAATATAACAATATTTTGGAGAAAAATACATAATAAAATTTTATATTAAATTGATTTAAATATGATTATAGTAAAAGAGCCACGAATGGAAAAAATACGAACTGTTTCTTTTTATTAGAATGCCATAAAAAAGAAAATATTTTGTTCCATTAATTAATTAGAAATAAATGTTAACACACAAAATATTCACTTATTTCTTACATGGCATATAAATTCTATATAACTCAAATTAAGGAATTATTTGTAATTATAAAGTATGTAGACTTAGGGCCGATTGACACGATAGATTATTTAGTTCAAACTGATGTACCGGGTGTAAATCGAAAAACGAGACATAGGCGTTTAACATGGGAATTCAGGTTTTATTTGCGCAAATTTTACCTAATTATTTTATTCAAAAATGCTTCAAGTAAAAGTTATAGAGTTTTAAATTCTGCATCTAAATCATGTGAAACGATTATTCTAGCTTTTCAAATAAACGTAAAAATTAATTATGAAGTTACAGTTTTTATGAGTTTTTAGTCAAGGCACCCATGGATTTATGACAAAAAATAAACAAATGTATTGCTTTAACTGTCAATTAAAACTAAAACATTTAAACTTTTCGTTTCTTGTGTTAATTTACTGCTCTAATCCAAATTTAGTTTTAAATGACAGTTAAAAACAATGAATTTGTTTATTTTTTGTTATAAATCCATGGCTGCCTAGACTAAAAACTATAAAAACTGTAACTTTATAATTAATTTTTACGTTTATTTGAAGAACTAGAATAATAAGATAACACAATATTTGGGTATAAGTTCTGTATTATTTATTGAAAAATACAACGTTTCGACAACAGAACTTATACCCAAATATTGTGTTATCTTATTAAAATGAGTTCTGAAAACATCTTTCAATATATTAACTAGAATAATCTTTTCACATGATTTAGATGCAGAATTTAAATCCCTATAACTTTTACTTGAAGTATTTTTGCATAAAATAATTAGGTAACGTTTTCACAAAGAAAAACTGAATTCCCATGTTAAACGCCTATGTCTCGTTTTCCGATTTACACCCTGTACACACATTTTGCAAAAATAATGAGAATTATGTTCTAGCGAGTGATAGGGCGCTATTCTGATTTTTCGTGGTAGGTGCCTTCATTAGGTAACATTTTGAATCTGTTCTCCAAGCGTTATTCTTGAAGAAATGTCTTAGCTGTGAGTGTGACTTTTTTGTAAGCGCTGTTTGACTTGCTCGACTACCTTGCAATGTCTGACTTTTAAATACTGATTCCTGTTAGGTAATTCAGCAACTGAAACAGTAACAATGCTTCGAAGAGCTTACAGGAAAGCTTTGAGCGAGATCGTCGTAGAACAATTGATGAATTGGAAAAACTGATTGCAATATCCCTGGAGTTCCTGTCAACAAATTTTGACTAAAGATTTGAAGATGAAACTTGTCGCGTGTGCTTTCCAAAGACTAGAGATCTAAAAGTTTGAGTACGATAAGAATTGAAAGAACAGGCAAATCGATCAGATTTTTTGTAAGCCCTGCGAAGCATTGTGACAGTTTCTCCAACAAGAAATAGAATTTTTTGTTCTCCCGTTAAGTTTTGATGTAAAATCGCCGAATTCGTCAAAAAAGGATTACGAAAAAATTGCGCTATTTATTTAATAAAAACCAAAGATAATACGTTCCTAAGAGTTATTCATACCTTGTTAAAGCATTCATAATGAGGGAAACTCCTAGGAAAGCAGTAGCCATGTACAGCCAAACCTCTGTTGATAAAGGAGATGTAAATGAAAATAAATTAGGTGGTTCCTTAGTTTGTTCGGTGTACAGAATACTGATTCCTGAAACAGATATCAGTTTATATTTAAAATAGGGTAGTTACGATAAAAATAAATGTTATTTTTTCCTATTAATTATGAAATATAAACTAATTTCAAACATATTAATATAAAAATTATTAGAAAATATAAAAAATTTCTTCGCTAATAACAAACATACGCTAGTCTGTATACTCCAGGGAATGTACATATGTCATTTTTAGTTAACATTTAGTAGGACGAGTGATTTGTGTTAAAATTATATTTTATTTTTATTTTCTATATCAGAAAATTTAAGGCAACTAATGAATTTGTGTGAAAATGAATAATTTCTTTTGAAATAGTGCTTCTCTCAGAAATATAAAACTTTTCAGATAAAAATGGTGGTCTACTACTGTATTGTGTACAGAGCGTACTACCGAGAGTGTACCGCTAGGGCAAGAAAGACTATGATTGGTATTAATAATACACCTCACACACGGAAAAATTTGAAATAAGAATTAAAAAAAAACTATATTTTGAAAAATATACAATTGCTAGACGTAAAACATGTATTAAAGTGAATTACTTGAATAATTCTTTCAAATTCTTTGCGCAAGCAAGTACCATATTCTTATACGGGTAGATATGTACATATAGTGTTTCAGAAAAATAAGTACATCCTTTTATGTCGCTTATTATTAGCCTCCGAAATTATATAGTGGGGTTTAATGTAGGTACTATAATTTATGTTATGTAGTTGAATTCGCTAAAATTAATAATAAGCAAGATAAAAGGGTATAACTTCTTTTTTAAAAAACATTATACAAAACATCAGTACATATGTTACGTATACACTAGCAAGAAACATACATTTTGTTTTTCAATAAGTTTTGTCTTTATATTTTGACACTACCAGTCAAAAAAAAGTGTTATACTTCGACATAATAATTCCTTATTACATTTATGAACATTGAAACATAATTAAATAATAATTTAACTATGTAGGTATAACGAGTGTCAACTTCTGTTATAGACCATAGGAAACAATGGTAACATTATCATATGGCTGTAATTTCTTATTAATTTCAGAACAAAAATGTAAATACAAAAAATGTTCAAAATTAAAAACTACATTTAGCATATCCAAAATTATTGTTGACATGCGTTTCGTTCGCAAAAGAAAGGCAAAATAAAAGTTATGATTTTTAGTTATTTGCTATGAGGAATAGCACAAAATGTCAAGGTTATCTATGAATTTTACAAATTAGGATTTTAGCTTCGCCCATTATCAAATTGCGTAATTTCATTTACTTTGTTGGTATGAGGGTACATAAGATACTACTGTTATTCATGAAAATATACAGGTGTCTACTTGAAATCCGTTATATGGGGAATACCGTTATTTTTTTTAATTTTATTTATTTATCCAACAGGAAAAAACCCAATTACAGAGTAACAAAAACAAGAATAAGTAATAACTACATAAATATACAGTAAGACAAAAGAAAATGTATATAAGTAACAATGATATATATATATATATATATATATATATATATATATATATATATATCTGTAGGTTCTAAATTAATCTCTTAGGCAATAATCAACTGTATTAGAATATTTTAGTAGTGAATCACTGAAATCAAGTGCGTCGCAGTATTTATTAAACGATCGACACATAGTGTAGTTTGCTGTAGTTATCTATTGTTTTAGATAAAATTGTTTCAAATAAACGTTGTTGATCATAAAATAAACCTAAATCACTAATCAGATATTATTTTGCACGTTTTGTAATCTATAAAATTGAATTAGAAATTTTATAAATCTCGCTCATTTGTAGTGATACTAGTGGAATTGTCACAAAATTATACATAAATGCACAATGTTTGAACCGTTTGAATTCTCAGAAAAACTAGTTCATTAGGTTAGATATTAATTTATATTATGTTATAATTTAATGGCACTATTCTGACAGTGCAATCACTATGCATTTATTAGTAATTTTGTGTCAATTCCACGGGTATCACTGCAAATGAGTAAGATGTATAAAATTTCAAATTCAATTTTACAGCTTACAGAACGTGTAAAATAAAACCTGATGAGTGATTTAGGTGTAGAATTTCATTATCTATACTACAACCTTTATTTGAAACATTGTTATCTAAAATAAATAATAATAATTTGCTTTCCATCTTAATACTATTCATTTTATAATCTTACATTATAGTTTGTATATATGTAGGTTTTAATTCATTTCTTATTCCTATTATATTGTCTTCTTTCTTTCTTCTATTTCTTTCATCCATCCTAACCCTATTCTCGAATCTTCTAGGATTTCTTCTCTGTTTCTCCTATCTTCGTTTAGTTCTCCGCATTCCTTTAAAAGATGTTCTATCGTTTCCCATCCCTCTCCACATAGTCTGCATCTTCATTCCTACATTATCTTTCCTTTTAGTCCTGTCAAAATATTTTCTTCAAATTTCATTGCTCTGTCCCCTGCCTCAATTTTCAGATTATGCCTTTTAATCTCTTCTAAGGTTATATAATTTGGTGTTGTTTTATCTAATTCTAATAAAAACCTTATGTATGTGGTTTGGATTATCTCTAGTTTTTCTTGTCTCTCCCATCACCATATCTCTGCTCCATATAGCATGATGCGTTTTACTAGTGCATAAAAAATCTGATTTTTATGTTAAATAAAAAATAAATAAATATATCTTCACGGCATATTACCCATTTCTGGGTGTGCCAGTATCTACACACATGTAGACATCGGTAATGATGACGATATATTTTACCGTGTGGGCGCTTACCAGGCGTCACCTCACGGGCACTCATAGCTAGTGTGGAGAGTACACCACAGGGGTCACTTTTGTGCCATTTAAAATTGGAAATATTTGGTATCTGTCGGGATCGAACCCGGTTCCCCAGGTTCGTGACCGTCACGCGGCCACGGGACCCCATTTTTTTTTTTATTTTTATGTTGCATTTCAATTTTCTCTTCCCTATACCTCATGTATCCTTAGCTATTATCATTGTTTTCTTAGTTCTCTTATATGTGCTTCTGGACCGCCTGTGCTCTTTAATGTGTACCCTAGCTATTTAAATTCATTTACTTTTTCAATTTCCTGTCCTTTCCATCTCCAGTTTTCCTGAGTTTCTCTTCCTCCACCTTTTTTGAACTTTATAACTTTTGTCTTTTTTGCGTTTAGTTCTAATTCTCTTGTGTCTAGATATTTTTCCAATCTTCTTATCATACTATTCATTTCTTGTTCCGTTTTCGCCAATAGTACTATATCATCTGCATATGCTGTCATAATCTTTTTGTTTCCTATTACTATTCCTCCATATTGATTTTCTCATAGCCTTTCTTCTAAATCTGCTATGTTGATCGCGAGTAGTACTGGGCTTAAAGGGCATCCCTGTCTCAGTCCTCGTGTCGTCCAGAATTCCTCTATTTTATTTTCTCCTACTCTTACGTAATACCTCGTTTCCGCATAGATTTTCTTCATTTCCTCCGTCAGCTCCGTACTTATTCCTCTTTTCTCCATTACTTTAATTAATTTTGTTCTCTCTGCCTTATCAAAAGCAGATTTTAAATCGATGAACAATGCATACAGTTTTCCTCCATTCCTGTCTAACTCCCTGTCTACTATGTACGAGAGTACGTACACATTGTCCATTGTTCCGTTAAATTTTCTGAAACCTGCCTGGTTGTCTGGCAAAATTTGTTTCTCGTCTATTTCTTTTTGTTTGTCTTGCAGTACCATTGCTTAGATTTTGTACGTAGTGCTCAGCATTGTTATTCCTCTGTATTTTCTGTCTCTTCCCTTCTCCCTCTTTTAAATATTGGCACTATCACCCCTGTCTTCCATATTTCTCGGCATTCTTCATTCCATATTTTGTTTATTATTCTGGTGAACTGCTTCACTACGTTGTCTGGACTGTTTGTCCATACTTAATTTTCTATTTCATCGTCCCCTGCCGCCTTTCGTCGTTTTAATATTTTTATTTGTTTTCTTACTTGGTCTTCCGACATTAAAAATTAACATTATAGTCATATTGTCCTATATAACAGATTTCAAGTAGACACCCGCAGGGTCGGCCCAAGGTATGATGCAAGTGATGCATAGAATTATGGTACCCCCACAAGATATTTTTTTAAAATAAAAAGTAAACTGTTTATTATAAGCAATTATTATTATAAACAATTTTGAAATTATTATAAGCATTTTTGCAACTAAATAAATTAGGACTCAGTGATTTCTTGGATCGCTACATGTTACGTATGTCATGACATTCCAAATTACAATGGTTGGCGAATGGACCTTCGAGCATAATGCTGACTATACTGTATTCGCCGAAGTTATGCCAACTTCAGTGTACGAATTCATTTCAAGGTTGCATGCGCAGAGTGGTAAAGGGAAAGCACAAATCCGAACGAAGAGGAGCAGAGGTTGCCGACCGGTCTTTCAACTTGTTGCACGGACTGTAAAAATAATCATTTACAGAGATTTCTATTATTATCTCTCACTTTTCGCAACCTAGATGAGTTCGTACACTGGGAGTGTTGTACACGCGATGATTTAAATATTTCGTAACAGGTTGCGCCTTTGTACATTACTACGTTCATAGAAGAGCGGTTAGCGTAAAACTTTAGAATTACACATTTCTTCACATGAAGTCTTCATCACCTGATGTATTTCAAAATCTACATGAAATATTTAGTACACTCATTTTTACAAAAATAACAAAAAAACAGCCTGAATATCGACCCTCTAAATTCAATCAATATTACGTAAAAGCATCCCCTACTGAAGTAGCATACATTTTACCTGCTTTCTACTATGGGAGAGCCCTTACTTGCGGGCCTAGCGTACAAGAGTTCTTACTGATTACGCGAAAAGTCATACAATAATTTTGGCATGACTTGGGCTAACAGAGTTTAGAGAAGTAATTCGCTGTAGTCAGAAAAATTGATTCTGTTGGGTCCAGCAATAAAACTATAAATATCGTAATTAAGACAAAGTGGCATATAGTTCACCATTTGCATTATAACATTGGGTGTCAACTGGCTATTATTTGCGCCGCTATGTTGAAATGAAGAGATGCACATAATAATAAAATATAGTAAAATAAACTTACTGTTCCTTTAATATAAATGCTATTTTTGTTTGAAATAATTTCTTATAAGAAAGAAAACTGTAGTTTCAAAAATAATTTCAAACAAAAATAGCATCTATGTTAAACAAAAGAGCGGTGCAAATAAGAACCTGTTTTATCCAATATTATAAAGCAAACAGTAGGTGATATGCCGCTTTGTCATAATTACGATATTTATAGTTTTATTGCTAGACCCGATAGAGTCAATTTTTCTGACTATATGCCAACGCATAGCATCTTGTGATCGGAAGATATGTAGTAGCGGGGATTTGCTGGGTTGGAAGTCAAAGTGTATTGCGGGTAGCGTTTTGTTGTCTTATGTTACTGCTTGTCATTTTATTGTAACCTAACCCTAGGGTTTTATACTGTCTTGTGCCAAATTGCAATAAAAATACAAAAATGTACGGAAATTTCGTTTCATGTGTAAGTAATTGGGATATTTTTCACATATAATATAATAAACAAAGAGTAAATTGTTTTTGTTAATAATGAAGTAAGAGATAAGCGACTGAAATTGTTGGGAACAAAGATAATTTACAACTTTCAAAAGCAGCACTAGTCATTACTTTGTAAAAAGGTAGTACAAATATTAAGATAATACGAAGCCCGCAATACACCACGGCTTCCGTCACCGCAAATCTCCCTTCCCGCATATCTTCCGATCGCAACAAACACCGTAAGGCGGCCACTAGTCAGTATAATGCTTAATAGCACGGACCATTTTCACTGTCGGCGCGACGCTATTAGAAAAAGAGATGCGAAGTGCGACATGATGACAAATTTAGTTGCAACGCAAGTGTCAAATTTACTGTTATCCATTGTATATTATTTTGACATTTGTAAAATTACAAGTGTGTACATATATTAGAGCATATATCATTAAATTTGATAGACGTACAAATTATAAACTTTATTGACGAACTACTCGTACCTACCTAAAGTCATAAAGGGCATAGTAAAATCAACCGCAGTTCTTCTCTCATATGTGATTGTTAGATCACATATAGCGAGATCGGCTTTCTGAAAAAAAATTACAATGAATGTTTGTCCACCCTATATAACTATCATTTTCGATAAATATTTCAATAAAATGAAACAATAATGGAAATAAAATTATTTCGAAATATGAGTACTTCTGGAATGTTTACAGCTGTTGCCAACTTTGTACGAAGACATGTTTTCAGTCGTCCTTAGAACTACTATATGGGCGACAGATTACATTTGAAATCATAAAAATTTCCAAATTTTTACAGAATAATTTTTTTACCTCCCGCTACCCTAAATAAGAAAGGTATAGGGATCGTGCTAAAAATCGCATACAGCGATTTTAGTGAATAAGCACGTTTTGATGTCCCCAGAATCCGATTTTAATATTTTGACAATGATGTCCGTAGCTATGTGTGTGTGTGTGTGTGTGTGTGTGTGTGTGTGTGTGGATCGTGTGGACACGATTACTCATTACTATCAATCATTACTATCAGAAAATTTTTAAATTTTGTATCTTATTCTATACTAATATGGGAAGAGCTCATTAGTTTTTAGTGTATATCGGATAACCGGAAGTATTTACTGTACATTATCTATATAAACAAATTTGTTTATGACAAGAGCTGCCACCAGTGATAGATTTATTTGTACTTACCTTAAGTAATACTTGTTTAATTAAACCATTCCATTCTTTTGTATCTTTGTTGAGGGATCCATACGCGTTATCAGGAGCTATCTCGAATCTATAGGTCAAATTAAGTCTTGTAGCAATTCCTGAAAAAAGACAGTAACAGATTATTAAATATTGACATTTTTTTAATATACTATATTGAAAAATAACGTATTTAGGTTTAGGTTATTAAAATAGAATGGATTATCAAATTTATTTGAATACCTAGTTGTAAACGTAAATATAAATTGTTTGACAAATTATAAACATAATTATAGTTTAGTACAATATTTATTTTACAGTTTAGGTAATAACATAAAGTAACATAATGTATATGTTAAAATTTGTACACACACAACATTTTATAGTTTTGGTAAGAAACATAATATAACGTAACATAGGTACTCAAGGAAACAATACATGGCAAAATTAATTGGGTGTATTCTTTTCAAAAATTTTATATTAACAAAAATAGATTTGTTTTTGTCAGATTAGTCACTAATTTCTTACGGTTACGGTAATGTAATCAAATATGTAGGAATACCGTAATTGTGAGTCAGAGAAAAGAAAACCGTAAATAACTATCATTTTAAAATTATAAATATCGAGTATTGTATTATCTTTTATAAAATATGCTTTAGTTTACGATACATAAATCCAAATCGAATTTTAAGATGAATAAAAATATGTATTTTGAATCAGTAAGGTATGTGACTATAATGGAATTTCAATATATGGGTTATAAACTTCTAAAATGTACCGGGCGAATACTTAAAAATCTTTAATACGAGAAAATCGTTTTTCGCAAACTGTTGCTCCCCGTTTCAACTAATAGTAGTTGTTAATCCCATAATTTAATTATTAAATTTAATCAATATCTTATTAATAGCGAATATGCTGTAGGTTCTCTATGCAAAATGATGATTAAGAAAAATTAAACACTCGGTAGATTTCACAAAATTTATAAGATTATTTTTTGCAATTTCGCCGTTGTTGCCATCATCAGAAAAATTACAGGAATAAATTTTAAAATTCAGAATGCTTAAACATGAAAGATAAAAATACTACAAAGATTACACGATACTAGGGAACGCCGAGATTAAACAATTTAGAATCGGAGATGGAAAAAGGTCTAACTGTATAGTTGTGAATCGATCTAAGGAACTCATTATAGAATGTGCCAGTTGCCCTGTTTTATGGGACTTGTGGTAAAGGTTCCTTAACACAGATAGTTTCTTCTGTCATGGGCCATACCCGATATTTGCGTTCAAGATATTTTCTAATTATGTACATTTAAATCTGGATTATAGTATTCCAATAATAATAAGGGGTTTAAATGTACTTTTTCGTACATTGAAAAGAGATTAAAATGTTATGGGATTACAGTACATTCAAACGTAAATTTTAAATACAAAAATAGTTATTATAATAATTTTCTTTTGAGGAACGTGCAACAATCTTTTTCAGTATTGTCAAAGTAATCAAAACGAAAAGTTTCTATGGATATCGACAACCCAAACTCGTTGACCTTCTTTCAGATCTTCTAACTTCTTTACTTGATGTCTCTAATCGTAAAACTTCTTCTGTTGTCTTGATTTAATAAATAATTTGTAGTCCGATGCAGTCTATGACATCGTCAGAAAAAAGATATGTATTAACTTCCATGCCATATGAATGTTGGTTTGAAAAGAAACTAAATATTTCACATTTTAAAAAATTTGGTCAGCACGTTATGTGCTAATACCAGAAGAGAAAAGACAAAAATTAGAACCGAAAGCTATTTATTGATTGATTGTTGGATATTAACAAACTAGTAAAGCATACAGATGTTACATTCCATCTACTGGAAAAGTGTAGATAAGTAGAGATGTCCGGCTAATACAGAACAATAATAATTGGTGTCCAAACATGAACAAAAAAGACGAATTTGAAGTAACAATCAATGAAAATTCTAATAATAATGAGGAAATTAATAAAAATGAAGATGTTCGACGACACATAGGTGATACGCATATAACAATTAGAAGATCAATACCAAGAAACAAGGGGATTCCCCCATTAAAACTTCATAATGAAGTAAATATTTTAGGAAAGGAAATATCAGAACCAAAAACTTACAATGATGTTGATTTGAATACGATTAAAAATTAATGGATATCAGCAATGAATGAAGAAATAAAGTTATTAAAAAAATAACACATGGGAACTAGTGCTGTTGCCAGAAGATCGTATAGCAATCGAATGTAAATGGGTTACAAAATTAAAACCGATGAAAGTAGTCGGATTACTAGATACATATAAAGCCCGTATAGTAACAAGTTTTTTTCGCAGATTACGATGAGGTATAAAAAAGCTTTCTTAAAGGCTTAAATGGAGACTTACATGAAGTAATATATAATATGCAGCAACCACCAGGATTTATAGAAGATAAACATGTTTGACTTTTGAGGAGACGTTTGTACGGTTTAAAGCAATCATCAAGAAATTGGAATCAAACACTTCATCAAGTAATAATTCAAGCAGGATATAAACCAAGTATGAATGGCAATTATTCATACATTAAAAAAAAATGCTTATGTTCTTATTTATGATAGAAAAAGTTCCTTGACTGGATATATTGATGAGGTAATAAAAAATTTTGTGACTGCAATCCAGAAATTTTTATTACCTCGTTCATATTTATGTTAAGTAAATATTGATTTGATCAATCACTGCGAAGAAACATTAAAATCAAGATTTCAAATTAAAAATTTTGGTGAAGTACGGAACTATTTAAGAATGAAGGTAAGAAGAGATTCTCAAAGTAATTTTGCTATAGATCAATCAGCATATATACAAAAAGTTTTTAAAAAAATGGAAAGGAAAATGCTAAAACATCAGAGATACCGTTAAGTTTTTGTTACGGAAAAGGAGTAGAAACAGATCTAATAATGAAGAATATAGAAAACTTATTGGTTGTTTACTTTATATAGCAATAAATACTAGACCTGATATTGCTGCCAGTATATCAATTTTAGTAAGAAGAGTTTCTAATACAAATAGAGAAGACTGGAATGAACTTACAAGAATACTTGAATATTTGAAAGGATCAATTAACTTCAAGTTACTTCTAGGTAAACAAAATAGTAAAATGAACGTAATGGGATAAACCAATGCAAATTCGGCAAAAGACAAAAATGATCGTATATGAACAGTGGATAACTTTTTAAATAAAATGATGGTTATATAAGCTGAAGTTACAAAAAAAAAAAAAATGTAGATCTTTAATTCACAGCTGAATTTATAGCTTTGTCAGAAGCCTCTAAGGAAAAACACTGGATTCGACGTCTATTGGAAGATATCAATCGATAGGAGAAGAATTCAACCATGATACACGAAGATAATCAGAGCTGTTTACGTTTAATTAACAACCAACATCGACTAACAAATAGATCTAAACATATTGATAATATGTGAAAAAATATATTTACAAAGGAATTATCACTTGTATTTATTGTCAGACAGAAGAAATGATTGCTGATATGTTTACTAAACCGCTTCCAAAATCAAGATTTAAGAAGTTACGCGAAGAATGCTGTTTATAATATTTACTGAGGAGAAATGTTGAAATAAAAATTCGAGTAATATAAAAACAATTAATATTGTATATAGTATATCAAAATAATGAAAAATTGAAATTTCATACAGAATCAGATATATAACTGGATATTAGTAAAGTTTAAATAAATTTGTTTTCATCCAGTTCGTTATTTATCATTCTTTAATTTCACTGTTCATCAAGTTCTACATTTTCAAAAGTCTGTCTACCATACTGTGGAGTGTGGAAAGTGGACATTTTATTATTATGCGGATGATTGGTGTGAGATGAAATGAATATGCTGTGTATGTATTTTTCCAATAGATTTTGAAATAAAAATTATTATTTTAATCAGTTATACTGAAATCTAGAAAATTTATCGATTTTTCATATTCTATTTTCATAGCGAATTTAATATTAAAATTTTTGTTGCCATATAATCCGTGCATATGTCAGCCAAAATTGTTGATAAAGAGGGCCCCTTAGGCAAACTTTTATCTTGCTTATAAAACTTATCTTTAAAATTAAAATATTTTTGAAAGAGGCATAATTCCAACAATTTGGTAATTAATATTATTGCATTTTTAACACTATGAGTTGATTTGAAATTAAGTAAACTAGGGATTAAAATGACATTTTGTTAGATGATTTGCATACTTTCTGTAAGAACTGGAGCCCCTTAAAAGTGACCAATTACTTATACTATGCTAAATTACGTTTGTACGCAAATGTAACTCCTTTTATTAAATTGGTGCATAAAGAAGTGAGAAGAATATAGTATTCTTTTACATTTTTTCACTGAAAATACTCCTTTTTACCTCCCGCTACCCTAGGTAAGGGAGGTATAGGGATCGTGCTAAAAATCGCATATAGAGATTTTAATGAATAAGCACGTTTTGATGTCCCCAGAACCCGATTTTATCATTTTTACAATGATGGCTATGGGTGTGTGTGTGTGTGTGTGTGTGTGTGTGTGTGTGTGTGTGTGTGAGGATCCTGTGGACACGCTTACTCAAATACTATCAATCAGAAAATTTTGAAATTTTGTATACTCATTCTATACTAATGTGGGAAGAGCTCATTAGTTTTTAGTGTATATCGGATAAGCGAACGTATTACTTATACAAGCTTTTAATAGTTTTTCTTGAAAAACATACATTGAATATAATTTTTCATTAACTTTTACTAATAAAAATTGAATATATTGGTACAATCTTCAATTTTACGATAATAGTATTTAGTAAAAAACTTTAAATAACTTTAAATATGCATTTATAAAATAATTTATTTTTATATGTATATCATTTTGCCTATGCGTCAAACAAAGACAATACTTTTAAAACAATTTTAACATACCTATTTAAACAAATTTCACTGCCAGGAAGCAATTACATTAAAATTAATAATAAAACCGTGTTAAGAAGAATATAGTAGTAATACAGGGAATTTATTTTAACATGCAACATATGGTCAATCACTTCCATGGTTACTCACTATTGTCAAAAAATGACAGCAATGTAATATTTGCCCATTTTAAATTGCAACATACAAAATTTCTAGTTTCGTATTATCATAACTAATTTCCAATAAATTAGCCTACATACGATTAACAAAATATCAAAACATGAATGTTGCACATCTTAACAAACTTTAGCTTACAAAAATTCATAACTTTCATGTAATAAATGTTAAAAAAATACCCCCATTCACACTGAGGCAATATTCTAGCCGGTCGTAATGAGAATTGACACCATTTGTGATGTGTTCTGGAGGTATCTCCTGTGCTGCAATACTATTTATAATGTTGCATTTTAAAATGGACAAATATTACATTGCTGTCATTTTTTGACAATAGTGAGTAACCATGGAAGTGATGAACCATAATGTTGCATTTTAAAATAAATTCTCTGTATGTATCTAATAATGAAATTAAGGTTTGTAAAAATAATATACCGGGAGTTTATTTTATCAGAAACATAGGGTATATCATTGTCATAGTTCCGGTATGAATGTTTGACAACAATGTATTGAAGCGTTTATTTTATTAGTAAACATAGGCGTTTAACATGGGAAGCAGTTTTTGGTAAATACAAAGGTCTGGCAATAAATCAATCCATGCTATTGAACATGATAATAGTACATTACATCTTGTACATTATTTAATATTAATCACTTTAATAATATTGCAAAAATTACAATAAATTGTAAAAATTGTCAAATAAATAATTGTTTCACTTTTTTATTATGCAATATCAAAAGATTTGTAAATATCTCGGCAGTGCAGTGGTTATAACAGTTGCGTCTTAAATTTTTGGTTGGGGTTCGATTCCCCGTTGGGTTAATTATTTATTTTTTTTCATAAAAATTGTTGAACTTTTAAAAATCAGTTTATATTTTCATATTACAATCATTTAAAAATAATAATATATTACTAAATAAAGCGAAAATAATTGATTACAATAATGAAAATATTGATACAATAACAATGCATTGTATTTCCTTTGATATTAATAATTAATAAAAAAAGTGAAACAATTATTTATTTGACAATTTTTACAATTTATTGTAATTTTTGCATTATTATTAAAGTAATTAATATTAAATAATGTACAAGATGTAATGTTCAATATTATGGCTTGATTTATTGCCAGACCTTTGTATTTACCAAAAACTGCTTCCCATGTTAAACGTCTATGTTCACTTATAAAATAAACGCTTCAATACATTGCTGTCAAACATTCATACCGTAACTATGGCAATGATATACCCTATGTTTACTGATATAATAAACTCCCAGTATTTTCAATCATACATAAATATTATACGTACTATTGATTTGCTTCAATGTCTTCCAGTCTGAAAAGACTTTGTGTACGAATACGAGTACTATTTTGAATTTTTATTAATGTTTTCTATTAGTTTTATCAATATTTGTGAAATAATAATGATTGCTTCATTTATACTGCGTGGTTAAATACCAGTGATCTCTATAACATATGTTATAGAGATCACTGTCAAATACCCAGCGGGAGGTTATGGGCTGGCCACATCAGATTTTTTACATTTGAAATTGTTGTTCATTAAATGTATGACGTGATATTTTTTTTTATAAGGTCCTAAAAAAAAAATACCAGAATGACGTATATTTTCTCGATGCCAGTTCAAAATGACAACGCTGCCTCTGACAGTTGTTTGGTCAATGAGGAGTCTATTTACACACAATATGAAATTAATTTCTTATTTTATTGATTTTCGATGTTCATTTAAGCAGGGATGATAACAGAAACCAGAACCGAAACCATTAACGGAAAAATACCGAAAAAAAAATGAGAACCAAAACCGAAACCTGTACCGAAATTCGAAACAGATACAAAACCGGAACCGAAAGCAAAACTCTTTTTTATTTATCGGTTAACCGCATTATATACAAGTCTCTTGTTAGTCGTTAAATATTGTAAATTTTTATTATTAAAATACTTATGTATAAAAAATTATAAACATAAATTTATTTTCTATTTTTTTAATATTATTTTTTTTTTGTCGAAACGTATTTCAATTTTCAACGTGGTACCTCAATCGGATGGCGCTCGAAATCCGTTACATTTAGGCATTTAACATGGGAAACTAGAATATTTTGAATATTTGCTTCTCATTAAAAGTGATTGTTATAAAACTTTGTACACGTTTGTGGACACTTTTTGCATTATTATAATAATTAATTGTTCAATTAAAATTAATAATATTATTATTCTCGTAAATTACTTTTGCAAAACCGAAACCATTTTAGTAAAACCAGTATACCAAAACCGATTGCTGTATAAAAACCGAAACCCAAATCAAAACCGAATTTTTATTTTCACGATGACCGAAACCGTAACCTACACCGATATTTTTTATGGTTACCATCCCTGCATTTCAGATATAAAGATAGTTTATTGTTTTATTTTACGTGTATGTAAAGGGTAATATTACAACCAAAGTAAGAAAGCTGCCAAAATCAAACAGGAATCGGATGATAGCTCATCAACGGCGTACATGTAGCTTCTGCTTTATAGTACACTCGTTTTTAATTTTTTTTTTTGCAATCTGTCATCAGGGAAATCTACGTCACACGTTCTCTCCGCTAAACTATTAATATTACTATTTATTCGCTGATATTGGTACCTTTGAGGGCGCTTAACACTAGTTATCTCATGGGCTCTTAAAGCTGTCTTGAGAGAGCACTAGAGGGGTTATATTTAAATAATGGAAATAATTACGAAGGCTGTTCTCTTAATTTTGTGCGTAACTAATTATTTTCATTTTGAAAATTTTTTTACATGTTCTCAAAATATTTTTCCATATATGTAATGGGACATCATTTTTCTCTCTTTGTAAAGTATCGACGGTTTCATTGGTCGAAGTAAAACGCATTTATCATAACTTATCTTTGACGTGTAAAAATAAAAAGAAGTTCGTTGGGTGCAAAGTCAGGCTATAAAGTATATAAACCATAAATGTTTTGCTCTTTTGAACGGCTCTAAGTAGAAATGCATTATTATAAATACAGTGTGACTCATCACCTTGGCCTATTATGACAAACCTTTTAGAGGAATGCAGACAAGCACACCATATGCACCATTCACAATTGGTGGTAATATAATCGTCCAGGGATATACTTTCAACATATCAAGCATTAACAATAAAAGTAGCAACCATCATTTTGTTACGGTTTTTTTTTTTTTTTCATAAACAACTTTTGTTGAAGCAGACAAATAGGTTTAACTTTTGTCACCCGTCACAATGTTATAAACCATGTGACTTGATCCGCGAGCAAAGCGTACGACAGAGGCTTTGCACCAATTGGCACGATCTGCGTTTTAAGCTGGTGCTAAATTATTGAAAATCTATCTATATAGCTTTTAAACACTCAAACGATTATACATGATAGTCTTGATTGATTCTACGCCAATGCCCATTGTTGCTTGAATCGAACGAATAACATCACGCTCTACCTCTATCATGCCTCGTACAATCGCAATAATTTCGTCAATAACAGCTGTTTTTTTACGTTCTGTACGAAGCTCATCTTTTAAACATTCACAGGCCAGACGAAGTCCATTGTACTACCGTTTTACAGTAGCTCATGAACATGTATTGTATCATACCGAAACACCTTCTTAGGGCATCAACACAATTTTGGTGGCTTATCTACGCTTGAAATTGTAAAAAATTACATCTCACAAATGCTCGTTGATAAATTTAATGATTTTTTACAAAAGTATTCACTTCCAATAACTATATCTTAAAAGCGCCATCAAATTATTTCGATTTTTTATTTTGTTGATTTCGTTGATCGAACAAGTATGAAGTTAAAATGTCATAATAAAATTTGTCAAAAAAAAGCAGACTCAACATTAAGAGAACAGCTTTCGTTTAATTCTCCTTACCATCTATAACATCCACAACATATCCTTCATATCGATCATTCCCGGTGAAATTCTCTTTCGGCTCTTTTACTATAAGATAAGGCGGCCCAGTTTTCGAAGACACTACGAATGTCTTAGAATGCAAGCTAGACTCAATTTGTAACTGTAATTCTGAATCTGATCTCAAAGACCTAAACCCTGCCAAAGCAGAGACAGTTCCAATCACAGTTTGATTGGTCATGCTAAGTTCGACAACTTGAAATTCGAATATTGTTCGACGACCTGTTTGGTCGAACCTGATTGGGCCTGTTAAACCACTGGGGGTGTGTTTCTGGAAATAAATAGACATGAGGAAATTACACAAAAATACGGGAGAATATCCAAAATTAAAGGGATACTTTTCTTTTCTAGTGTAGATGGTTGGTAGCATTGAATGCGTCATTATTAATTATAGCATGAAAGTGTTTTTGCGTGCTCAGGTTGGCGGTTTATTGTACAAGTTTTGTTTTTCTGAATTCATATCAACCCAATATATGTTAAACTGGACCAGGGAATGGGAACAGTGATTATGTTCTCTTTACTTAGATGTGGTTAGATCTACAAGCATTATTTGCATAATATTGTGTAAGACGAAGCCGAGGTGTTCACGTGATTGGGTGCCTGAAGGACAGTTCTTTAACGAGGTATACTACTACAAGGTTTTGATAAACCTTCAAGAAGAAAAAGGGCACACAACACCCAGTCTGTTACCACATTTTTCACCCGTTTAAATATATTTTTCACATATTTTGTAAAAACTCCGAAACTACTGGTCCTAGTCGAAAACACTTTATATTCAAGGTTACAGTAAATAAAATTTCCTACAAAAAAGGTGGTATTAATTTTTTTGCAGAATTAATACTTTCGAAAATACGAGACAAACAAATTTCCTATTTATCAGCTGGGATCATTAGTTTCGGAGATTCTTGCAAAAAAAGACGTGAAAAAATACATTTAAACGAATCCCTCACCACACAACCCTGGGGAAGTTTAGAATATTGTACAGTACACATCAGGGATTAATTGTGCCAAGTTTCAAAGCTCCGGGATTTTTTCGCTTGAAAAATCTAATTTAACTGGGCTGTGAGCACTGAATGTGTTAATCTCGTTTGTAAAATTAAAGATTTAATTGTCCCTTTAGTTTTTGACTTTCCATCGTAAATTGTGGAACAAGTTCTACAAAATTCTAGAAAGCTCAAATTCTATGTAGGAATATAATATTAAAAGAGTTCTTCCAATAAAAAGATATTTACAGTTTTCATGTATGAGATCAATCCTAGTCCATGCTCCCATGGTTTCGTGGTGTTACCTTCACAATCAAATTTCTTCATTTTTATTGGTTTCTTCGGATTGGTACTATGCACACCTTTCACAGCTGCTGTGAATAAGTGTATCGCGTCGTACATTAATGCTGTGTTTAACTAAAAGAAGAACGAAAATTTCATATTTGTACTAGTATCTTTGTGAAGAGACATGCAAAAATTTCTTCTTCTTACCTGCAATGATTTGGCGTCCAGTTGAAGTCTGTTTCCAGTTTCTCTTTCTTCCCACATGGACCAATCGCGTACAGCTTGTTGAACGTCCAAATTTGATGGATCTACCAAACGAATAGTTGTTATATTTGCCCAATATTCTAAGAGACTGCCGAAGTCGAGAGTGTGTGCATCCTGTAGAAGAATATATAGGGCAGTAAATGTTTTCTACCAGTTGAGGATGATCGAGAACGGTAGAAGAGCACTTACTAACCGTAATCCTTATTAGGTTTTTTGCACGATCGACGAAAAAATTGATAAAAATAAGATATGAAAATTATTTTGTCATATTAAAAAATTTCGGTTATCATTTTTAAAGTAAGCTTTGTCGTTTCGTTTTTTTATTATTATTATTTACTTACCGCCTTGCCTTCTGATCGGTAAGAGATTCGATCAGTTACCTACTTATAAATAAAGCATATTGCCTTGGAAGCTCTATACCGGAAAACATTAAAAACTGATCGTGCAAAAAAATATTTGATTTATTATAGTATTATTATTAAGAATATAATTATTGAGAATAAAATAAATTTTAAAATGTAACTAAATTATTTCGACTGCCATCTTCACTTAACCATGTGCCTCTGGCATGTTTCAACCATATATTTGTAAATTTCGCTAATTTGATTTACTATCTCGACTAAAAAGGCGGATTTATGCAAC
Source organism: Ophonus ardosiacus (assembly GCA_943142095.1). Lineage (NCBI taxonomy): Eukaryota > Metazoa > Arthropoda > Insecta > Coleoptera > Carabidae > Ophonus > Ophonus ardosiacus. The sequence continues at coordinate 26,615,906 of OW964835.1, forward strand.
CATTTTCATTTACATTTAATTTAATTTATTTTTCATTTAAAAGATAAATGTATGTAAACCAATGTAGCCATGCATAAACCATTTTCATTTACGTTTTTATTTATCTCTCATTCTCATTTATTTTTAAAGATGGCCAACTTTTATCTAATAAATGAAAATTATAAATGGCGCATACGTGCTCGGCATGACAGCGACGAGAATTTGAGTTGATCAGCTGGTTGTCATTTGTCATTATGTATCTCCATTATCGTTTCTTTTTACGATTTTTTATTGCAATTAACACGTTTAAAACTAAACTCACAACTTCTTTGTTGTCACTATTGTTGAACAATTTTATTAATAAACTTTATTCCAATGAAAGTAGTGTTATGACGTTCATCAGCTGTCAACGTATTTTTATATGTGCGCATGCGTTCATTTTCATTTATTTTTGTCGTATATTTTTGCATGAATAAGTACATTTAAAAATTATAAATGAGAATTAAACGAAAATTAAATTAAAAAGTAAATGTAAATGAAAATGGCTGCATAAATCCGCCTTAAATTGTCCTGAAGATAGTTAAAAAAAATAACCGGAAGCTTGACAAATTAAAACGAGTGTACTTCACTTCACGCAAAGACTTAGATGGTTGGGACATATAGTGCGAATGCCGGACAATAGAGTCGTAATTCGTAAAAATGATGTTTAAAGGAGGTATAGAGACAAAAAAAGAGGGCGTCCGAAGGGAAGATGGTTCAACACAATCCAAGAGGACATTCAGAAACTAGGGATAAGAAGATGGGAGGAAAAAGCGATGAACCGAATGGAATGGAGAAGAGTGATCCAAGAAGCCATGAGCCTACAAGGCCTGTAGAGCTATCACATACATACTTCACTTAAATCCATACAATTTTGATTGAAATCCACTATCCGTTTTCCATATAAGTATTACGTATGTTCTTTACTAGTAATCTAACTTTCGAATATATATATATATATATATATATATATATATATATATATATATATATATATATATACTACGTATCTGTACGTTTTTATTTTGGTCACCTAGTCAAAATGAAAAATCAGGTATTAAAAAAATGTTTTCTAGTAGTTAAGTAGCTCGTTAGATTAAATTAAAAGCCCGTGTTTGTTGAGTTTAGCGATCAGTGTTCTAGAGAATACTGCGTATACTACTTTTTATGGCTTGTTACTTGTTGGCTATTGTCGGTGTATCCGTGTGTCCCCATCCTTATGAATCCATAAATGACTCTCTTATTGTGTATTGTAATACGTCGAAAAAAATTTTCGACACCTGTCACAATTTAGAAAAATGATGTCCGTCGCTAGCTTTGCATCATGACCATCCTTTACATAAGCGGGCACGTTAATGTCACAACAACGGAATATTATAAACATAAATAAATATGAAACAGTTATAAGTAATAAAGTCGTCTTTTGTGTTAGCGGGGATGGCAGCGTTGAGTAAACATAGCGTCAATGTATAAATCAGGCGTAAGTTGTAAAAATTATGTGTCAATTTTCCGATGAGACATTTTTCGTTTTAAGTGACTTTTAATAGACAGTTTAACTAAATACAGGGCCTATGTACTTTAACCATTCCTGTCTCTTAAGAATTATAATTTGTATTTATTATTTTAGCATAGTATTAAACGCATTAAAGAACAATGCAGCTCAACTCAAAAAATATATTTTTTAACAACTATTTTTTTAAATTTATTTTACTTAGCATTCTGGGTAGGTATATTAAAATAAAAATTATGTTTACAAGATTTCGACTTGCCATATCGGGTCTAGTTCTTTGGCATGGAAAAAGCAAACTACCAATGACTTTTTGATACGGAAAGTTCTTTATCTTTTCTCTGTTTGCGTTTGATTCTACATTCTACATTTGAATCTGACATTAATATCGGCAAATGTTGTTACTGAATTGCAATAATTCATTCCATATTTTTTCAACATTTCTTTTATGTAACGTATTTGATCAATTTACAGTATTTTTCTTTCTTTGTCCGTTGTTATTCTCATCCCTAAAATACGTGAAACTTCGTAAAGATCTTTTATTTTAAAATTTTTCTTCAATTTTTCTTTTGTTTCTTCCAAAATTTCTTCATTGTTTGATAAAATTAACAAACCGTCTACATTTATTGCTATAATTAACATTCTATGAATTTTCTTTTAAAAATGAATGCATTGATTCGTCTTGGACTGAGTAAAATTTATTTTCTTAAGGATTTTATTCAGTTTCATGTTTCATGCTTTTCCGCTCTGTTTTAAACTATGCCTTTTTTAATCGGAAAACTTGATTATTTTTTGTTTTCAACTTGGGGGTTTTATATAAATTTCTTCTGCTAATTCTCCTTGTAAACAAGCTGTCGTTACGTCCATATGATGAAAATAAAGGTCATATTTCACTGAAAGAGCAAATAAGAATCGAGTTGAACTATACCTTACAACTGGGAAAAAGTTTCTGTGTAATCTATTTCACATATTTGTTGGTAGTCTTTAATTACTAATCTGACTTTATATCGCTCAATCTTTCCGTCAGCTGTTATTTTAGTTTTAAATACCCATTTAGTGTTTAAGATTTTTCTTTCTTCAGGTGGATTAACGGCTTCCCAGATTTTATTTTCTACCAAAGAATAATATTCTGAATTCATGGCTTCGATCTATTTTTCTCTATTTTTACATTTTAATTGCGTCTTATACTGATTGGGATCGTTTATTTCTTCTTTGGAAATATATGCTATATAGTCTGGCATAATTCTAGGTTTATATTGACGTATGGTGCTTAAAAAAAATTAGATATCTAGTTTTAATTATTTTTTTTTGCTATAGGACCTGTATCCTTTTGTATATTCGCAATATCCAACAAAAATTAATTCTTCTGATTTGGCGTCCCACTTTGTTCTCTTTGTTTCAGGTATAAAAGACATAACTTTGCAGCCAAATTTTTTATATTACTTACGTTTGGTTTTCGTTTGTACCATAATTCGTCTGGAGTTCGATTTATTACTGATAAAGGTGATCTGTGGGTAATTTTTCCTCCAATTAACACACTTCTTTCTTTTTCCATAATAGTTCTATTCATCCGTTCTGCGACACCGTTTTGTTGTGGTGTATAAGAAATTGTGGTTTGATGACGTATTCCTGAATCTTTCAGCATTTTTGTAAGTCGTCTATTTACGTATTCGGTACCACCGCCTTAAAGTTAGAAAATAATGTGATTCTCAGATGGACGTATTTTCCATGGGACCACAAAGATCAGAATTAACTCCAAAATTTTTCTTGACTTCCGTTTACTTCTTTGAAATAGTTGCCGATGATGTTTTCCTTTTAAACACGTAATGCATTTTTCTTCAGAACATTTTGTCAAATTATAGCCTGAAACAATATTATTTTTTATGTACATACCTTTTCTGTTTAAGTGTCCAAGTCTTTGGTGCCACAAGTTGCCATTTTCTTCTTTTGTCAACATGACTTTTTCTTCCTTTTCCTTGGGCTGATTTAATTTATATACATTGTTTTCGCAAATGCAGTTACCATTAACTTTCCTTCTTTTGAGATAATTTTACATCCGTTTTTATTAAATATCAATGATTTACCTTGTTTTACTATTTTTGACACTGACAATAAATTTACTGTCATTTCTGGTACATAATAAACTTCTCTTACTTTTACAACATTTGTGTAGTTATTTACAGAAATAGGAATGTTTCATATCGTTAGCTGTTGTCATTTCAATACTTTCGCAAGGTTCTTTTTTAATAAAATTTTCTCTATTTATCAAATATGATGATGCACATGTATCGATAAACCATTCTGTATTTTTACCTTCCGTCACCTTTAGGTAAGGAAGGTATTGTCTTTGGTCAAAAAATTCGGTGGTGAGTTTTTAATGAATAAGCACGTTTTAGAGTCCCTACAATATGAATTTACTATTTTTAAGATGATGTCTGTATGTATGTGTGTGTGTGTGTGTGTCCGTGTGTGTGTGTGTCCGTGTGTGACAAATTTTTCTCCGACGATAACTCCAATACAACAATTCTAAAAATTATAATTCTTTCGTATTCCTCTTCTCTACATCCATATGAAGAGTTGATTAGATTTTGGTTATAATTAACCCACCGGAAGTACCCTTATTTGAAGTTTTTAACAGTGTTTCTTAAAAAAACGCAGTTAAATATTATTTTTTGACATTTTGTTATTATATATATTAAAGAAAATACTCTTCTCTATACAGTTTGATTATACATTTTCCTTCATATTCAATAGATGTAAATTTAAAGCATTATAAAGAAATTAATTTTCAAAAATTAGTCAGCTTTGCCATTTATCATGGAAACAGCTGACATAATTATTCAAGAAAATTTAATTGACAGATGTCAGTTGCAAGTGCAAAACCAAATATGGAAAAAAGTATAGGATCTAAATTGGTATGTCATATTGTTGCTCGCAAGTGCCACGCAGAGAAAGGCCAAAGAGAAGATGGAAGGACATTAATTAGTGTAGTTTATGTTATAATTTTATTTGATTTATAGAACCTTTTCAAATGAACTTTTGGTATGGAATTTGTAAGTAATAGTATGTGTTTTTAAATGATATTATATAGAATCTGTTCCAAGGACCTTTTGGTATGGGATTTGTACAAAATACATGGAATTGACGGAAGGTCTTGTGCTGACCACAACAGATTTTTTTTCTTTCGTCGTAGGTATACATACAGAAAAAAAGCTTTTGAACAGTTAAATTCTTTTTCTCTACTATTAGTTTGCTGCTACATTCATTCGCATAGTGTCCAATTTTATTACATATAAAAAACGTACCTTTCCCTTTTTATTAAATTTCTTTTTACCATTACTGTAAAGTGCTTCAGAATCACTATTTCTTATCTCTCTTTTCGTGTTTACATTTTGAGGAAGTGTTGTATATTAAAATAAAAATTATATTTACTAGATCAACACAGTCCATCAAGAGATCTGTAATAAGAGAGTGATGTCGAATTTACATATATGACACCCTAACTCAAAATAATTCTGCCGGTTTACATTTTCAATAAATTACAAAATCTACACAATTGATTAGAAATTTCTACAAAATTCTTTCGGCTACTCCAAAGAAAGACATAAAACATTAAAAAAATTGTAGGCCGTCTGAATGGAGATAACAGTTCGACCGGAATTTTAATGGTCCTCTTCTAGTCCAGATTTAATTTCTACTGAGACCTTTTACTTTCTGTACAATGAAAAACAAGTTCGTTAAAATCCACGGTGTACAGTAAACTAACCTTTTAAGGCATACAGAATAATGTGCAGGACTTGCAGGGCTCAGGGATACAATGTCTAATAGAATAAAGGCGATATAGCCCAATATTAAATGGCGGAATACTTTAATAACATATTCAGCATTATTGGTGTGAGTGTGTCCGTGTGTGTGTGTGTGTGTGTGTGTGTGTGTGTGTGTGTGTGTGTGTGTGTGTGTGTGTGTGTGTGTGTGTGTGTGTGTGTGTGTGTGTGTGTGTGTGTGTGTGTGTGTGTGTGTGTGTGTGTGTGTGTGTGTGTGTGTGTGTGACAAATTTTTCTCCGACGATAACTCGCAAACTAAAATTCTAAAAATTATGATTTTTTCGTATTCCTCTTCTTTACAACCATATGAAGAGCTGATTAGATTTTGGTTATAATTGGTCAACCGGAAGTACCCTTATTTGAAGTTTTTAACAGTTTTTCTGGGAAAACCGCAGTTAAATATCATTTTTTGACATTTTGTGATCATTAATATGAAAGAAAATCTTATTCTCTGTACAATTTGATTATACATTTTCCTTCATATTCAATAGATATAGAGTTATAGAGAGATTAAGAGAGGTTAACTTTCAAAAATCAGTTAGCTTTGCTAAAATTATGGAAACAGCACATATATTCAAAAAAATTCTAATTGACAGATGTCTGTGTCAAGTGCAAAACCAAAGTGGAAAGTAAAGTATCAGAAAGTAACATAAGTGACAGAGTGTCCCTCGCATAAGTGATTTGCAGTTTCAATGTCGGGAGTACGAGGAAGGCCAAAGAGAAGATGGAAGGACTGTGTAGCAGAATATTTGAGAGAGGAAGAACTATCTGAAGAAGATGCGTTGGATAGAAATGAGGAAGTGTGAAGTGCAATTTACAGAATGTACATTCGTGTTATAATAATATTGGATTTATAGAATCTTCCCAAAGGAACTTGCAATATGGAATTTGTAAAAAATAGTGTGTTCGTGTTACAATTTTACAGGATATATAGAATATTTTCCAATGAACTTTTGGTATCGGATTTGTACGAAATACATTGAATTGACGGACGGTTTTGTGCTGGCCACAACAGATTTTTTTAATATTCTTTTAATATTTTATATGGTGGTCGAGCGGTTATAGGTAGCGCTCAAGCGACCTTCGCTGCTTGACTCTGGGGTCGTGGGTTCGATTCCCACCAGGGGCTTGGATGTTTGTGTAAGTCCTAAATTATACCGAATTATAAATTGTCATTGGCCAATTGGCACCGTACCGAAGGCCAGGGGGGTAGAAAAAAAATTTATAACAGGTTTGAAATTACTTGAAATAATTAAATTATTAAAATTATTACGTAATAAAATTTGCACAAGTTATAAGTTACAACGATTTCGTTTTGATAAGATTTTGTCAATTTAACCAATAGTTGAACTTTAACAATAAGTCGTGCAACAGAACATGAATGGTAAAGCAAATTTTGTTCTTCACGACATACCTGATTTTCTTATTCTCAATAATTCTGGCGTAACCCTTGTAAATGATTTGTATTACTTACCAATGATGTTAAAATAAAGGATTGGTATTCGTGTAAAAGACCAACTTCACTAGCTTGATTTAATATGGGAACTATAAGATTAGTATCGCAGTCCAGAATGATGTTGTCTGTGTTACTTTTTACAATTTGTTTCAGCAAAGGTCTAACAGAAAAAATTTTTGTTAATTCCCATGTAAAAATAATTATATAATAATATTGGTTTCCTTAACTCCTTTGTATAGCATAGGACAGGAAATTTGTCATATCCGTTAACAAAACAGTAACAGTAGTAGTTAAGATGAAAAATAATATACCTGGTGACACTATAAATAAGTTAAACATAAACATATAAGTATTCATTAAGGGAATACAGTTTGGGACGAGAAAAAATTCTGACATTTCGAGAAAATGAAAGTGATATAATTTACAAGTTTGGCTGGAGTTTTTGCCTATTGAAAATGAAATTTATATACAGTATGTTCAAAAAATAAAGGTCACTGATTTGATGGTGGATAATACATCTCAAAATAATAAAAAAAAAGTTCATATAGACATATATCCGGAAATGCCTAGTTTCAGACCTATAGCGATTTTAATATTTTATTTCTGTCATATACAACTCATACTTTTAACATTACAATAAAATCATAGGGGCCGTTTACAATGGAATACAATTGAAGATAGTCTTTTGTTTTTCCTTATTTGTAATAATTATTGTTATTGTTTGTTACAAACACAATTTTATCATGAATAATTTCACTTTTTCGGTAGAAGCTAGACGTACATATGTATGTACGTTCGTCAGTCCATGAGACGAAGATTAGAATGTTGTATTGAAGTTCAAGGTGGACATTTTAAACATTTTTTTTATAACTTATAATTGAATGTTTTCCATTGTAAGATCTTACTACCCTGAAGAAATGTGTACCGAAACGTCGGTGTAATTAAGCACAATCACTCATAATAATTCGGCCGGTTTACATTTTCAACAAATTATGAAATTTACTCAAATGGTTAAAAATATCTAATAAAATTCTTTCGGCGGCTTTAAATATAAACCTAAAACTTTATAAAACTGCGGGCCAAATGAGTGGTGGCATTTTAAAGGTCATCTTCTTGTTCATATTTGGCTTCTATAGAAATCCTTTACTTTTGGCACAATGAAAAACAATTTCGTAAAAATCCGCGGCGTACAGTACCAAAACTTACCTTACAAGACATATGGGCAATAGCCACAGAAAAATGCGCATGGTTTAGGGATACCATGCCTAATAGAATTAAAGCTGCTATTCCTAATAAAGGTGATGTTACCTAATATGAAATGGCGGAATACATGAATAACATATTCAGTATTTGTGAGTTTATAGTCTACTTATATTTTAAACTAGTCAAAATAAATATATAGAATATCTCACCATTTGCGTAGATTTTATAATTTGTTTATTAAAAATTTAAACTGGCCAAACTATTATATTAAGAGTTTGAGCTCTGGAAAGGTGCCTCCTCCCCTACGCTTAATTTTTTATTATAAGTATAATAGAAGAAAATATTTCATATAAAAGTTTTGTTATTTTTAGAGTTGGTTTTGAATCTTTTGTTAAAATTTTAACTTCTAGCTAAATAAGCAATATTGCATCGTTTTGTTGATAGCAATGATAAATCTGTCATTTGACAGTTCATTTCGTTTGAGTTTTGTTTATTTAACTCTTGATTAAAATTCTAACCAGATATGGAAAAACCGGCTCTAAATATATTATATGATGGCATATATAGATATTTTTATAAAATCAGGTTACAAGATACGACTATCAACTTCTATTTTTTAAATAACAACCTATAATTATTTTACTTAAATATAAGCCGTCAATTTTTTCATTTATGACGTCATCATTATCATTACCGATGTCTACATGTGTTGTAGATACTGGCACACCCAGAAATGGGTAATATGCCGTGATGATATATTTATTTATTTTTATTTTATTTTTTTCTCTTTTCAACGATGTAAAAGTTTGTGTACAAAAGATATGAAAAAAATCGAGATAAATAAGATAATTGAAAATTATCAGACATATTTTCATATATTATAAGTACAAGACGATTGAAAATTCTCGATTATATGAAATGTGTTGTCTGAAAACACCACAAGACCGAAGGTCGAGTGGTATTTCCTATAAGCAACACGTCGAGTATTTCGAGAATTTCCGATTGTCGAGTTGTATACGGGTAGACTATATCACGAATAAAAAAGAAATATAAAAGGGCTTTTAAAAAAACAGTAAATATAACGTTGGACTGTAGTCTGTTGAAATGTTTGTATTTCGAAATAAACTGACGGTAGCAACAGTGTAGTTTCTGAAATAGCGATTAAATAATTATTTGTCTACTTGTCTATTTTTTATTTCAATAATGCCTAGCTGTAAAATTATAGTTGCGTTTAATTATTCGTTTCCGTGAACTCGGAAATGTCAGTGTCATTTCAGATGTCTACATAATACAACACACAAAGCATGATTTTTCTCTTCAAAGTAAAATACGATACTGTGTTCAAAGGAAAAATGTCATACTATATAAATAGATTTCAAAATGACACTGACAGTTCCAAGTACATAAAACACAATAACCAAACGCACCTATTAAAAAATAACCATGGTGGATGAGTATACGAACCTTGTATATTCGAATATACCAACATTCGTATATTCGTTCACCATGGTTACATAATAATAACTGCTTTAGTACTTGGTAACTAAGGAAAATCACGCATTCCTATTGGGTTATAACTTATAAATGATATAGTCATTCCAATAGGTGGCTATTTAAAAATTTAATTTAAGAGTTAAACTATTAATTTAAAAAACACGTTAAACAAGTAACAATTAAATGTAAAATTAAAATAATTTCTGATAATTTTTAATTATCTAATTTTTTTTATCTTTTTCATATTATTGATATGTAAACATATAAATCGTTGAAAAGAGAAAAATGGCAGTTTATCTTACAGTAAAATAAATATTATAGATTGCTATTTAAAAAATAAAAGTTGATAGTCGTATCTTGTAAACATGACTTTATAAAAAAATATCTACATCTGCCATTAAATATTATATTTAAAATAATAAAACTTTTATATTAGCCATTTTTACTATTACTTATACATAATAGTATATTATGTGGCAAGTGTGTGAAGCTGAAATTTTTATATGGGGGTGGAGATTGCGACACGAGCCGAAGGCGAGTGTTGCAAACCACCAGAATGTAAAATAGGCTTCACACACCTGTTACATACTATACTTTTTCTACGACCTTGCAATAAAATATATTTTTTCTTCACATTGTCATTCTTTTAATGTAAAGCCTCTGTATTATCGACTTCTGTAACCATGGTTACCAACATTACGGGTGTTTAACAGCTTTGTTTTATCAAAATACAATTCAGTTTGTAGTATTTAAAATAATGAACGGTGCGTAAAATGTTACTTCACGCACAGTGTGCAAAAAATCAAACTTCACACATAAAAATTGATACGTGAAGTACACACTTCACGCATGGGAGTAGAAAAAAAATTCAAAAATAAGTCAACTGATAAATTTATTAAGATATGTGAAACCAAATAGTGAAAAATAAGATATTGACATTGACACAGTATTACTGTCAGTAAAAGTGACATAAATAACGCTATTCGCACGGCTATGAATCAAGTTAATATATTTGAAATAATAAATGAAATTACGTTACAGCGACAGTATTATGAGATAAATATATTTATGTCCGCTTGATCAGGCATCTTAAAAAAATTAAACTTTACATAATTAGTATATGCTTGCTGTTGACAAACGGAACTATTACAATTAAAGTAAACTCCATGTTTCAAAAAAGAGATGAGGTTGAAGACACTAAAATTTTTCCTTTACTTCTTCCCTTACCTATAATCTGGTCCCGGCCCAATTTGCCTTACGACAACACCTCCCTCTTTTTTGTTAATCTTCAGCACTTCTTGTAATTTGACCAACCCTTCATCATTCTGATACAGTATAGTATAAGACTTCCAATGTGTGGCTTTAACTAAATGAGCCAAAGCCAACGCTTGACCTCTTGCATCAGGGTGTACAATAAGGCCTTGTTTTGTTGCTAGCCTTTCTTCTGGGTTCCATGCTACTTGAACATAAGGGATTTCGAAAGAAGAACAGGTGGACTGCGCGATCCCCGTTGGTGGAAGGGTAGGTGGACCAATAATGACTGCCACGCCAGTAGAAAGCATATCGCAAACTACAAAAAAGAAAGTTTATTTTCCATAGCATATTTTAAATTACTTTAAAATTGTTAAAATTAATGGTCTTTAGCATTTTCTTTAAGATAGAAAGATATTTTATATTACACTACTATACGAGTATACCAGCCGGTATGGTTGTTTTATTATTATTATTATTATTATTATTATTATTATTATTTTTATTATTATTATTATTATTATTTTTCATTGTGTACATAGAAGATTAAGATGGGAAATCAGTTTTTAGCACACTGTTTTTCCCCATTCTGACTGACCAATAGAAAGATAAAAATAAATGTAAATTATGTAATATTTTAATCCCATAAATTAACTATTAAATTGATTCAATTTTGAATTCGTAGAAATATCTATAGCGTTTTTAAACAAAAAGATAAACAAATGTTTGACATTTTATCTGTCATAATTCAACAGCAATGATTTTTTGTTATTTTAGTTTTAATGTTTTATAACAGATTAGAAAATGCTTGACAAAAATTAAATTACAACATAATAAAAGTTGTACAATTTATAGGTTAACGAATTCTGACAAAATGTCAAACATTTATTAGTCTTTTGTTAAAATACTGTGGCTATCACTATTAATACGAAATTAATAATTAATTTAAAAGACTAATATATTACATAATTTACCTGTTTTTTACCTTTCCATTGATACCACAACCATTCTTGTCTTGTCAGTCAAAATGAGAGGCAGCAGTCTGCAAAAAACGGATTTCTCATTTTATCTTCTATGTATGAACTTCTTTGAAAAGAAAAAACACCCGGTATGTATATAAAAAAAATCTGATGTGGCCAGCCCACAACCTCCCGCTGGAGGAGACAATGAAGCAAATCAATTGTACTTCTACTATGATTGAAAATATATTATTTGAACAAACCTTAATTTTATTAGATTGAAATACTTATATTATTACTACATTCTCTTTAAGGCGGTTTCATGATGAATTTTAATGTGATTGCTTCCTGAGAGTGACATTTGTTTAAATATGTCAAAATTGTTATTAAAATATTATGTTTTTGTTTGACGCATAGGCAAGGTGATGTATGAAAATAAATTATATTATAAATTTATATTTAAAATTATTTAGAGTTATTTACTAAATGCTATTATCGTAGAATTAAATATTGTACCATTATATTCAATTTTTATTAGTAAAAGTTGCAGAAAAATTATATTCAATGTATTTTTTACAAGAAAATCTGTTAAAAGCTTGTATAAGTGGTACTTCCGGTTATCTGATATACACTAAAAACTAACGATCTCATCCCACATTAGTATAGAATAGGTACACAAAATTTCAAAATTTTTTGATTAATAATATTTGAGTAACCGTGTCCACAGGATACACACACACACACACACACACACACACACACACATATATATATATATATATATATATATATATATACCCACAGACATCATTGTAAAAATGTTAAAATTGGGATCTGGGGACATCAAAACGTGCTTATTCACTAAAATCTGTATATGCAATTTTTAGCACGATCCCTACACCTCCCTTATCTAGGGTAGTGGGAGGTAAAAATGTACATTTATCTTTTATATGATATAGAAACACAAAGCTGTTTTTACACGATACATTAGTTTATCTGTGTAAAAAAAATCATGTAAAAATATAAATAGTTATAAGATATTATTTTTATTTCATAAATAAACCGTGTTATTTCCAAATCGTGTAAAATTAATTTGAATGTATAACTTTGTTATTGTTGGAAATAAGTGTTTGTTTTAGTCTCAGACTCATAAGCCCCATGGCACCTCACGGCAGCTGCACGCTTGCTTTGGTCTTATGGAGCAGTGCACACGTGCGACGCAAATATGGCTCAGATGTATATTGAAGAGTTGGGCATTGAACTTTTTACAGGAGAAATAAGAAACTCATCAAATGATTGTATACACTAATACGAAATAGTTCAAATCTTTATCGGTGTTCTCGTAAGTCTGCGAAAGTTGTTGCAAATATACCTTTTTTACCTCTCGTTATCCTAGATAGGGGAGGTATAAGAATCGTACTAAAAATCGCATATACAGGATGCGGCAGGGAAACTTCCTTCTTTGAAAGGGATGTAACAACAAACACATGAGAGATAGATTTACTGTTATATTTTTGTAATGTAACAACATGGGAAATTTGAAATTAACTGGTTTTAAAAATTATACTGGTCAAGTAACGACCGTTCATCTTGATGTACTCTTGTAGCCGATTTCTGAAACTTCGGTCAACTTTTACCAGCATTTCAACCGGTACACCGGCTATCTCGTTACGAATATTTTCCTTCAAGGCTTCCACGGTTATGGTAAACAAGCGATTTGAGGTAACCCCACAAGAAAAAATCGCAGGGGGTAAATCTGGCGAGCATACCGGCCACGAAATGTCACCCCTGTTGGAGATTAGGCGTTCGGGAAAGGTTTCCCTCAGAACACGCATTGAATATCGCGATATGTGGGCTGTGGCCCCATCTAGCTGGAACCAAACTTCCTTAACATCCATATTTTGAAGAGATGGCACAAAAAAAATTTCGATCATTTGCACATAGCGTTCTCAATTTATGGTAACCGCGCGATTATTCTCTTAAAAAAAAGCCCAATAATCTCTATTCGTGACAAAGCACACCAAACTGTGACTCGATCAGAATGAAGGGGCTTCTGATGAAGTTCCCTGGGATTGTCACTGCTCCAATATCGAATATTTTGCTTGATAACGCAATCTGATAGGTGGAAATTTGCCTCGTCACTAAAGAACACCAATGCGTCGTGAGGTAAAGTGTCGAGCAAAGTTTCACACGCTAATTGTCGTGCAACGCAAGCACGTGGTGTAAGATCCTGACCCACCGCCATTTTGTATGGGAGAAAGTGAAGATCCTCATGCAGAATTCGCCGCACTGAACGATCTGACAAATGAACTGCCGCGATGTTTTCGGGTGTTCTAACGGTTCGTCTTGCTCCCCGTCTTCTGCGCAATACATTTCCAGTTGCCCTGAATGCTTGTACCCACGATGAAATGGATTTCCGGTCAGGAACAGCACCTCGAGGAGGAATTTCGAAACGTAAACGAAATGCACGTGGCACCGCCACGATAGACTCGCCACGTGAAAAGTAGGCTTCGACAGCAAAGGCACGCTGCTCTCTCAACCAAAGCGCCATGGCAAAGTGAGACAGAGAACTTGAAATCTCCCGACCACTATTGCACAATGATACCTCTTCCGTCCCCTCCCGGCTCCCCTACGCTAAATAGCGCGCAATTCAAAAAAGGAAGTTTCCCTGCCGCACCATGTAGTTTTTAGTATATAAGCACGTTTTGACGTTCTCAAAATCTGATTTTAACATTCTAACATTGATGTCTGTGGGTATATATGTATGTGTGTGTGTGCGTGCGTGGTGCGTGCATGCGTGTGTGTGTGTGTGTGTGTGTGTGTGTGTGTGTGGACGACTACTCACAAACAATCATTCTAAAAAATTCAAAAGTGTCTATTCTGGCTCTACTTAAATATGGAAAGAGCCCATTACATTTTGACATAAATCAGATAACCTTTTCCTTAAAGCCCAAAACAGTTTTTCTGGAAAAAATGTATTTAAATTACATTGTCTCGCAGTTTATGTTACAAAAATTAAAGACCATTAAATTTTCTACAGTGATATGCATCAATGATTGTCATGAATTACAAAATGACCTTGATAAAATTTTTGAATGGAGTTTAGTTAACAAATTATATTTCAATTTAAATAAGTGTGAAACAATGACGTTCTCCGGAAAGTTATGTTCAATTGATTATAACTATTCTCTTGGGGGCATTTCTCTGTCAAGGGTAAAAACCAAAAAAGACCTAGGTGTAACATTCGATATGAAAATGACTTTTTCTCCACATGTTACTCAAATTGTATCTTCTGCATATAAAATCATTGGCTTCATTTTGCGCACAATTTATGATTTCAATAACAAGCAATGCTTATATAATTTATATATCTCATTGGTTCGAAGCAAACTTGAGTATTGTTGTGTTGTCTGGAATCCATTTCTTAAGTATATCATTTTCAATTTAGAAAACGTACAAAAAAAGTTTTGCAAGCACTGGTATCATCGTTTATTCCGTGCCTGGCCCGACCTCGATTATAAATGTTTGTTGTCTCTGTTCAGCTTGGAATCGCTTGAGACACGTCGCATCACACAGCTTTATATTTTTTATACAAATTAATCACCAATAATATCAATGATCCGAATTTGGTGTCTCAAATAAATTTCTTTGTGCGACCTTGTAATACTAGAACTTCAGCTACCTTTCTCTCACACTTTTCACGAACAAATTATCACTTCAATTCGCCAATACACAGTATTTGCAACAGTTTTAATACTTATGGTGACAGTTTAGATTTTTCAGACAGTTGTTCAATGTTTAAAAGAAAACTCGCTGAATTATTGCCTAGCAATTTATAATTTACGTTTGCATTATTCATTTTTCTTACTTTTGCCTTTGTATTTGAATAATTCTGTATCATATTTAAAATTTATATTCACATTTGTATTTTTCTACTACATATTATTCTTATTTATTATTGTTTAATGGTTTGAATTAATACTTTGGGAAAATTTCTTACATTTACTCTCTGTATATTATTACGTATTTATATTATTCTGTAATTGGGAACCAGTTCCTGTTGAATAATTACAATAAATAAAATAAATAATAAATATACGAGGACCCAAGGCCTGGAAAGCCATGGATACTTTCCGTTGTTTTAAACTTAAAGTGGATCTTTTTGTTTCATTCAGACATCCATATATATTGATGAATGGTTGATTAATAAAAGTGGACTGTATTGTATATTTAATAATATTTAATGAATCACAAAGCATACAAAGCAGAAAAACATAACGCGATACAACGTGCTGCCAAGCATGAATGCTAGTCTACGATTCATACAAGACTGATGATAATGCAATACACATGGTTGCCACATCAACTCTCTTAGTAGCGCGAAGATGGCAGCACCAGTCAGCAAGAAATAAAATACATTTTCCAATTGTGATTACAGTTTAACAATTAAACATATATATACAGGGTGTTCATTTTAAATGTGCCACCATTGCTATCTCGAGAACTATAAGAGCTACAAAAACGGTTAAATGGGCAAATAATTTCTATTATACAAGACCAATTTAGAGAACAGAAAAAAAATTTTTTCGACCAGTGGTTCTCAAAATACGGGACTCAACTTTTTTATTTTAAATGTGAACATATTTTTTTTATTTGCTTATTCGATAGAGAATTTTATTCTGAATTCAATGATATAATATTATTATATCCTCACATAACGATTTTTTTGAGTAAAATAGATATAAAATTTTAAATTAATTTGATTAAAATATGATATTACTAAGAGTGCCATGAATGGAAAAACTGAATACAAGTAATTTTTTAACCTGGAATTAGAGTGCTCTGAATGAAATAAGTGAATATTTTGTTTTGTTAAGTGATCATAACTGTCAAGTGAAGTTCAAAATCATTTAATTTAATTACACAAATGTATAATTTTACTCACATTGAAAAAGTTGAGATGTTTGAAACATACATTTTATCAAGAAAAAATTCGCAAACTGCAGTTAATATGTATAGGGAACGATATCCTGAAAGAGTAGTACCGTCGCGGAAATATTTCCGAAAACTTGACCTAATATTACGTGGTAATACTACTGCATTTATACATAAACCCAGAAGACCGGTGGATGAAAACAATGAAATAAATGTTTTGGCATATTTTGAAGCCAATCCAAGAGCTTCTGTACGAATAGCCTCTGATGAATGCAGATTAAGTGTAGGGACGGTGCATAAAATTTTAAAACGACACAAGTATAAGCCATACAAATTCCATAAAGCTCAACACTTGCAACCTGGTGATTATGACCGCAGACTTGAATTTTGCCATTTAATCATTAATGAAGGAATTGATATTTTAAAATGTGTTATTTGGACGAACGAAGCAAATTTTTCCAATAATGTAAAAAATAAACATTATTGGAGTTCCGAGAATCCTATTATGGTACGTGAAAGAAGTTTTCAAAGAAAATTTAATATAAATGTATGGTGTGCAATTTTGCGCGATACAGTGTTTTTTCACATGTATGAAGGTACTCTAACTGGAGATCGTTACTTAGAATTTTTAAGAAACAGACTTGATGATATATTGGATGATCTGCCATTAAATGTCGTTAGAAATCTACACTTTCAACAGGATGGAGCACCAGCCCATAATTCTCGTCAAGTAACCGCGTACCTGAATGAAACATTTCCAAATCAATGGATTGGTACCAAAAGACCCATTGCATGGCCTGCAAGATCACCCGATTTAAACCCTTTAGACTTTTTCTTATGGGGTTATTTAAAAGATAAAGTCTACGATACTGTGCATCAGAATCTACAACAATTAAAAAACAGCATTGAAAATATTTTGAACAATATTGACGGAAGAAAATTAAGATTAGTTAGAAATAGTTTATTTCATAGAGTACAGTTATGTATAAATGAAAATGGAGGCAATTTTGAACAGTACTTATAAATTTATAGAAGTTTATTTTATTTTTGTAAATATTTCTTCATTATGATTAAATATTAAAATAAAAATTATAACAGTTTTTTTCATTCATTATACTTTTATTCACTTCTTTCTATCATGGCACTCTAATTATGCGTAAAAAACACATGTACATATTCAGTTTTTCCATTCATGGCACTCTTAGTAATATCATATTTTAATCAAATTAATTTAAAATTTTATATCTATTTTACTCAAAAAAATCGTAATGTAAGGATATGATAATATTATATCATTGAATTCAGAATTAAATTCTCTATCGAATAAGTAAATAAAAAAAAATATTCACATTTAAAATAAAAAAGTTGAGTCCCATATTTTGAGAACCACTGGTCGAAAAAAAATTTTTTTCTGTTCTCTAAATTGGTGTTGTATAATAGAAATTGTTTGCCCATTTAACCGTTTTTGTAGCTCTTATAGTTCTCGAGATAGCAATGGTGGCCCATTTAAAATGAACACCCTGTATATATATATAAATGATGAGTCGGCTGTGAAAATAGATTAGAATGGAATCGGGGGTGGCAAGAAAAAAGGGAGATATGAAATGTTTATATGGATGTAATTTTTGAAATGTAAATAAATTGACAATTACGTCGTACATAACAGATTTACGTCCACTGATATCGTTATGCGGTTATGGAAATACAGATACGGAGAAAAGACTTTTAGCTGAACAACTTGTCACTGGTTGCAAATCTAAAGCTAGCCAAGAAAAATTGTTAGCAGAAAGCAAAGTTGATTTTGAAAAGTTCGTCTCGATTATGTTACCTAATGAAGCTGCGTCAAAAAATTTGTGTATTTTACAAAATTCCAATAATAGTACCTATGCATCAAAACCAGTGATTGTACCAAATAAATTCAAGAACAAGGAAGACGTTAAGCAAAGTATTAGATATGGGTACGGGAGTAGAAACCATGTTATTAAAACTGAAAAATGCCCCGCCTATAATAAACAATGTAACATTTGTGGTAAGAAAAATCATTTTGGAAATATGTGTAAAGCACAACATTATAAAACCTATAGTAATGTAAGAAATTTGCACATAAGAAACGTAACGTCAAAGAAAACATTAACAAATGGTCTCAAGATAGAAATTGAATTACCATTCACGAACTCAAAATATAAGAGATACATTGGTTTTGTAGATACCGGAGCAGAAATATCAACAATATCTGAGTCAACATTTAAGAGGGCTCATTTCAATGTCAAATTGTTACTCGTTGACAGAACAATAAAGAATTTTGATGGAACAGAAGTTCGCAAATTTCTTAGAAAATTTAACACTGAACTTCATTTCGAAGATAGAAAAACCTTTGTTCCTTTTTTACGTTACTACAAATGAGTTAACACCAACTATAGGATTGGATATGATATAAAGATTGAAATTAGATCTAAAAGGAAGTGAGCTAAAGATATCGCAAATAAGTGAAGCAGAAGATTATATGAAAGAATTTCCAGGACTATTAAGTCATAATATGGGAATATATAATCTTTTTAAGCACAAAATTCATTGAAACCGAATGCTATAGCAACACAGGCAAAATTGAGACAAATACCTTATGCTCGTCGAGAAATGGCAACTGAAGAATATGAAGTGAATGGGTTCATGCTTTAGTTACAGTGCCTAAAGAAGATGGGTCGGTACACAGATTTAACTTCACTTAACAAATTTGTCATTCCAGAGCGCCATCCAATACCAGATATTACAGATATTTTTCTAAAGTTAAGAGGAGCTAAAATTTTTACAAAGTTAGATTTAAAGAAAGGTTATTATCATATACACTTAGATTGGGATAAATTCGTATTAGGAAGAAAATTTATACTTCGAACAGATCATGCTACACTAAAAACTCTTTTGATGAAATATACTTCTACAAGAAAATCAGCTAAATTTATTAGATGGATGGACAGACTTTCTATTTTTGATTACAATGTAATTTATAAAAAAGGTAAAGATAACGTAATTTCTGATTATTTATCTAGAGCTCAAATTACAAATGTCAAAAAAGAATGTTTAGAATCAAGTAGTGAAATAAAACAACTTCTGAAATCTGAAAATCTGTGACTATCAAATATTTTACGTCATCAAAGAAAGGATGATATATGTCAAAAAAAATTTAAATTTATTAAGAATGGATGATCTTCAAAAGAAAAAATAAATTCGGAAATTAGAACATTTTACACGGTGAAAGATGAATTATCAATAGAAGAGAGGTTAATACATTGTAACGGATGAATTTTAGTTCCAAAATATATGCAAGGAAGAATTTTGGAAGTTGCTCATGAAGGACATCCGGACATTGTACGTATGAAGAGGCAGTTACGGAAAGTCTATTGGTGGTCTGGTCAGGATAAAGACATTGAGCATCTTGTCAGGCATTGTTTACCTTGTCAAGATAGTCAAAAATCCCACAATATACTAAACACAGGAACCGAAGACAAGCCTGAAAGAGATAAATTGAAATGCCATGGTCGAAAGTAGCTATTGATGTAACTGGTCCATTTTCAGTAGCTCCACGTCATCAGAGATTTATTGTAGTAATAATTGATTACTTTTCAAAATACCCGGAAATTCTTTTAACTAATTCAATATCTTCATGTACTATTATTGAATGGCCGAAAGAATTGTTTGTGAGATTTGGAAATTCAGACATCGTCGTTAGCGACAACGGAACCAATTTTACTTCAGATGAGTTTGAAATTTTTCTACGTACACGAGATATATTGCATTGGAGAACACGGAACTATGACCCTCAGAGAAACGGTCTAGTTGAAGTATTTCACCGATATTTAAAATATGGATTTCAGATCAGGAATAAATGAACTCTTATTTAATTTCAGAGCTATTCTTGGGAAGAGAGTTGCGAATAAACTACGAACAAAAAAAAAAAAATTCATTCACACACTTCGCCGAAAGAACATCCTACCCTCATAGAAAATTCGACCATCTTCAAGAAAGAAGATTGGGTGCGAACACGGCTTCCTCATGTACCGAAAGAAATCACACCTTTTTCTGAACCCAGGAAAGTACACGAAGTATTGGGTAGAAATACATACAAATTAAATGACGGAAAGCGTAAAGTACAAAAAATTTGATTCGGCATAATCCTCCAAGAAGAATGGTAGAAAAAGATGGAGAAAAATTTGAAAATAATAGAACAAGCACAAAGGAATTCCTCCGCAACGTTATGGCAACGAAGAATTTTCAGGGGGAAGTAAATGATGAGTCGGCTGTGAAAATAAATTAGATGGAATCAGGGTGGCAAGAAAAAAGGGAGAAATGAAAGTTGTTTATACGGTTGTAATTTTTGAAATATAAATAAATTGACAATAAACTTTTATTTCTGCGTTCTTATATATATAATAAATCCCAAAGACTGTGCTTTAAATACATAACTCCTTCGTTACATCAGTTTATATCTCAAATGTATGTAGTTGACAATTAAATATCAGTGTCAAAAAACTAAACATTTCAAAGTAATAATTATGACGTTTTCAAAATAAAATAATGTCGGGCCTGACAAAATAAATACCAGTTAAGGTACCAGCGCGATATGACGGAATATAAACACTTTCCGGAGGCGGCCAGAAAGGAGCTGCTGGTATCTGGGACCCGAGGAGCAAAAGCGACGATTACTGGCCGCGACAGCGCAATCAATGTGCTCTACGCAGCACCAATATGGGCATCGGCAATAAAGTATGGACAGGGTGTGCAGATCCTACGCCATTTGAATCGTAAATTGGCAGTGGGAATATGCAGGGCATACAAAACAGTCTCCGCAGAGATGGCGCACATACTTGCGTCACTTACGCAGAGAAGAAGGCGGCCAAGGAAGACACCGTGAGGAGATGGCAGGACAAATGGGCACAGGATGGAAGAAACACTTGGCTTCATACATTGATGCCGAACTTAGGAGAGTGGCTTGGCAGAGAGCATGGGAATATCTCTTTTCATCTAACACAGATAATGAGCGGACATGGATGTTTCGAGAATTACCTGTGGAGGATTGGGAGGAGACAGACGCTACTACTGCGAAGCGGAGGACAGCGCTGAACACATCGTTTTTGTATGTCCCAAATGGCATGAGGATAGATGTGCGATGGAAATAGCTGTCGGAACATCTGCCCGGCCAGACAATATAATATGCTTAATGTTACAGACGGAGGAGACTTGGAACTATATTTCGGTCTTCGTAACCAATGTAATGAAGAGGAAAGAAGAGGACGAAAGGCTCCGAGAGCGATATGTAGTATAAAAATGGCAATGGAAGATGGTGAAGAAATGCCGAGAGGCGGTACCACATCTCTTCAGGTGGTAATGGAGGGGGTTTTTAGTCGGTAAAAGCCCGACACTATCACTAGCTTCGGCCGGCTGGTGGTGTCTATCTGAAGATTTTCCCCCTTCCCGCTTAGAAAAAAAAGTATCTGGGACATCAAATCCACGGAAGCCAAGTTCCGCAGCTACCGGAGTCGCCCCATCTACGCCTCAACGCCCGGCTACGTCCCCACCAGCCAATGCCAGAACACCAGGCAGAGCCAGTCCATCAGGAAACAATCCGTACTGTCATTTAGATCCTCTGCGTGGCTCACTCAAAACACGAGGGTACTTGCTTGTTATACCCGAAAGTGCTTCGGGTAAACTAGTGCCCCACGGGGAAAACGTAAAGACGAGCCCTCACCTGAGGGAACCCCGCAACCTACTAAAACTAGACGTCTCATAGCAATCCAAGATAGCCCTGAATTCAAACCAATTAGTGATATAGCCAGAACATTAGGCATAATAGAGCCGATTAACTCAGGCTCAGACCACCAGACCAAGTTTGGGGGCTAGGGCCAAGACAAGTTTATTTAACGCCTTTGGTGAAACGCACCGAAGGTAGCTGATACAGTCTTTTTAGACACAATATTACCCTATTTAAGATCGGACGATTTTGGTGTAAAGCAACTAGTCCAAGGTGGGCTTACAAGCACTCCGGCTCAGCTAAAGACGGCGATATTGCAGCACTTGGAGTTGCTATTCCCAATTGGTACACGTACTAGACATCGACGAGGCGAGGCTACCTCTCAGAGACGACCATCTTCTGAGCACTCGTCATGCCAGGATCTCTTCAAAAAGGACTACCTTGGCACAGAAACTAATTGAGAGAGTCTCGCTAGATGCCCTGGATATACAACCCAGCATAAATGCTATAGAGGACTTTTATTCCAGCATATTTGTGTCTGAAGCGAAAGAATACGATAAACCTTGCATTCCTCTTATATCAAGACCAACAGAGGATGAGTTGCGAACTTTACTAGGGTTCTGAAATAATTCCACACTAAAGCCCGACGGCATTAAAATCAGCCAAATCAGTAGGTGCTCGTTGAGCTACCTCCTTGTACTATTCACCCTCCTCTTGTACAGAAGGTACACTCCCGAGTGTTGGAGAAAGAACAGTACGATCTTGGTTCCTAAAGAGAGTGATATGTCTGACCCGTTTAACTGAAGGCCGATTACCATCGGAAGTGCATTGCACAGACTATTATACCGAATTCTGCAGAAACGCATATCCCAGGCGATTGATCTCCACGAATCCCAGAGCGGATTTCGGGCGTACGCTAGATTACTGGTTAATCTCCTTACGTTAGAGCATTACATCAAGTCCCTTCGCCTACAGGGAAAGACATTTTATGTCGTATCCCTAGACATTAGAAAGGCGTTCGATATAGTCTCACATGTAGCGATCGCAAGAGCGCTCCCTAGGTTTGGACTACCTACTCGTGAATATATTATAGGAGCATTAGACGCTCATATGAACATCTCCATCGACAGTTCCGGCACACGTGATATGCGATTCACAAGAGGTGTGAAACAGGGTGATCCTGTCAGTCCATTACTATTTAATCTAGTAATGGACTAACTGTTGAGGGATATGAATTCCACAAGACCTGGAAGAACATTGGACGACGGGAGCACCACACTATGTGCGATGGAATTCGCGGATGATTTAGTGTTGTTCGAGAAACCGGAACGTGGGTATAAGCACAACGCTCGATACCACGGAAAAATTCCTGGCGGACCGAGGGATAACTCTAAATGCTAAAAAGTGCCTTTCGCTTGCAGCCGTGAAATCCTTGGCAACATTGGATAGGGGGAACACTAAACTTTGTGCGATGAAATTCGCGGATGATTTGGTGTTGTTCGAAAAACCGGAACGTGGATATGAGCATAACGCTCGATACTATGGAAAAATTCCTGGCGGATTGAAGGATAGCTCTAAATGCTAAAAAGTGCGTTCCGCTTGTAGCCGCGAAAATCCTTGGCAAATCTATCATACGCATTATAGGTGTAAAAACCAAGTAAAGAACTACAGGTCAATCTCCAAACTTTCTATTATACAAAAAGTTTTCGAAAAAATTATTTATAAAATAATGTTTTCTTTTGTTAAAAATCGCATCATTCTTCAGCAGCACGTTTTTTTTTTTCTCTTGTAGATCGGTTGAGACAAATATTTCAACTTATAACGAATATATTTTAAAGTCTATAGATGACTGTAGTCAGGTGGATTCAATATATACCGATTTCTATAAGGCTTTTGACACTATCGATCTTTCATTACTAATAAACAAACTTGCTGATTTCGGTGTGGGTGGAAGCCTCCTTGCCTGGTTCACTCCTTACTTAACTGGAAGAAATCAAAGAGTAACGATTAATGGATATCAGTCTCACGATATTTATATTCCGTTTGGTGTTCCTCAAGGTTCCCATTTAGGACCGCTCTTATTCATCATTTTTATCAATGATATTTCCGAATGTTTCAAATTTTGTAATTTCTTGTTATATGTTGATGACCTAAAGATGTATGATTCGGTAAATAACATCAGTGACTGTAAATCCGTTCAATCTGATCTCAATCGTTTCTATTAGTATACTAATATAAGATAATCGTCTGCATATAAATATTAACAAATTTCATTCTATCACATTTTCTAAAAATAGATTTGATGTTTGCTATTCTTACACTTTTGCTGGTAAAATAATTAATCCTGTCTCAAAAATAAGGGATTTACGAATTCTTTATAATAAAAAACTTATTTTCGATATACATGTCGACAACGTAGCAAAGAAAGCATTTAAAATGCTTGGTTTTCTTATTAGGTCATCAAAGAACTTTAAAAATCCCAAAACCTTAAAAGATTTATATTTTTCTTTAGTTCGAAGTCAATTAGAATTTGCAACAATTTGTTGGTCACCTCAGTATGCTATTCATATTAAAAGAATAGAGCGTATTCAAGAAAAATTTTGAAATTAATATTTTACCTCTGGAGAAACGGCGAATCGTAATTGACTTAATATATTTACATAAATTAGTAAATAATAGAGTCGATTGTCCTGACATATGCTTTCCTTTTATTGGGACATAGCCCTGTTGGAAAGCTGAAGTTAAACAAAATAAAAAATTAAATAATTAGAGCCAT
Source organism: Ophonus ardosiacus (assembly GCA_943142095.1). Taxonomy (NCBI): domain Eukaryota; kingdom Metazoa; phylum Arthropoda; class Insecta; order Coleoptera; family Carabidae; genus Ophonus; species Ophonus ardosiacus. The sequence goes on from OW964835.1 coordinate 26,641,072, forward strand.
CTTCAAAGTCGCAGGAGAACCAATCAGGTCAATAAACACCCTTTAGACCTTCCGGTACTTTGGGCTTTACTTTTCATCTGCAGGGGCCACTAAACCATCTTTGTTCAACCTAACTAACTGGTTGAACTGTTCCAAAAAATACACCTTAATTCGCGATTACGTTGTGCCGCGTTTATACTACGGACTGCAGAATCCAGTCATTACCGGGGGCGCTCTACATGAGTTAGATCGTCTAATTCACATGACCATCAAGTGGATTTTGTATTTATCTGAGACTACGGCCGGTCAGTTCCTACACGCTCGTATGGTGGATTGGGGATCACGCAGCTCATGACCAAAATATCTCATATTATGCTTGGGCGTATTTGGAGAGAGCAACTGCAAAATCCCTTATTGGACCTAATTCTGCAGGAAGGACCGTCGAGTAATTTCCATCAAAGGTAGACCCGACTGGCAGCTAAGGGAAACCTGGACCCTTACTGGAACAGCTCGCAAGTCGCGCTTTTAGTAAGGGTATCGAGTACAGCTCCAATAGAAACTGGTTGTCCTATCCTCCACGTCAATGATTTGGTTGTGACTTGATTCGTGCCGTCCAACTTCGCACGAACTCACTCCCTTGTAAAGACCTCCCGTCGGTACCACAGGACAGTCGTCCTACCAGTCGGTAGAGCCGGGTGCCGGCGTGTTGAAATCCGTTCACATATTTTACAGGGATGTAGTCAGTCATTATGAGCGCATTAAGCGCCACAATGAGGTCGTTAAAAAGATCACTAGACACGTGAGACGGAAAGGCCGGATTACCGCCGTCGAACCGTAGGTTCGTCGTGCAGATGGCCGGTTGTTCAAACCGGACTTAGTGATACACCAGGTCCAGCCCACAGTGGCCGCGGACGCCACGATTTGCTGGGACGGTCCGCGTACCCTTGCAGAGAGCTGGACTTGTAAACGCCTGGTGTTCGATACTATAAAGTTCTGGGATGCAACTGCTCGTCTTTGGCTAGGCAAGGAATTTGTTTTCTTGCCAATCATGTTCGGTGCCAGGGGCAGTTTGCCCCGTGGTAATACGGAGACTGAGGCAGCCTTGGAGTTCCCCAAACATCCAAAGGGATCGTATGTCCACACTAGCCCGAAGTGGGGTGGAACCATCCACCGCCTCTTTATGGCGTCTACGGGGCGCAATGGTGTGGGATGAACTCGGGTGGGGCTCGTGACGCCCACTCATTGATCATCTATGAAGGGTGGATCCAACCACTAAAATCTAGTCGGTTTCATAATGTTCCTATCTAGTCTTTGCACGCCAAACCTTACCGAAGGTAGACCAACACCTATAGCCGAAATGTACTTATCTTTTAGGTTAGTTACGGTATTATAGAATGGCAGTGCACACGGAGTCCCGGAATCGTTACAGTAACGTACGGTCGTGGTACAATCTTCTGTCTGTCGTTTTTACCGCAGCTCCCCATGGCATTACACGGCAGTCACACGGTTCTGCGGGATGCCGTAGTATATTTTGTCATGGAGTAATGCACATGTACGACGATTTCACGCAGAACGCAAATATGGGCTAAAATGAATATTGAAGAGTTGGACATTGAATTTATTATAGGGGAAATAAAAAAATCATCAAATGAGTGTATGTACACTCACGCGAAAGTAGTTACCGCAATAATGTACGTCGTTTGAGATAGACAGAAGGGGAGAACGGTTGGAATGAGTTCAGGGCTCCCCGTCACTAGCTGTTGGTCGCGTTATCCTCCGGGGCCTTCGTATTGGCGTTCGTCCCTATCAGGGACAATTCAGGACCCGCTACTCAATGTTAAAACTAATGTTTCGTCTAAACGTCCTTGTCAGTTAATTGAGACCTCACCCACTACGTTGGTGCTAGTATCAATTTTTTATTTTTAATTTTACAGTATAATAAATGATCGGTATTCGGAATTTTTGAAAGCGTCAACGAAGCCCAAATTAGGCATGGCCACTCTCCGCCCACTATTTGAATGCAAATGTTAATCATTTATTATACTGTAAAATTAATAATAAAAAATTGATACTAGCACCAACGTAGTGGGTGAGGTCTTCATTAACTGACAAGGACGTTTAGACGATACATTAGTTTTAACATTGAGTAGCGGGTCCCGAATTGTCCCTAACAGGGACGAACGCCAATACGAAGGCCCCGAAGGATAACGGGACCAACAGCCAGTGACGGGGAGCCCTGAACTAATTCCAACCGTTCTCCCTTTCTGTCTATAGTCATCTCAAACGACGTACATCATTGCGGTGCCCAACCCTTCAGACAAATGTTATAGTATATAGTTTAACAATTTTATAAATATTTTATTTTTAAAAATCGATAGTGGTGTTCAAAATATCTTGTTTTGAAATTTTTCATCGGTTGCCATTATGTTATTTGATAAAATAAAAAATAATTGTAAATACAAATGTTTTAGAGAACCGAAAGCAAATGCTGAAAGTTCTTGTTTTTTTTTTTTAATATTCCTTAAAATAAGGGAGTAATGACGATATTTCGAAAAACAAGAAAACGCCTATAACTATGAACTGGGGCTCCAAATCAAAAATTTGAACTAAGAAAAGTTTTTTGTTCCAATGAGTTCTAACTGCCGTTTTCAGGTGTTACAACTTAGTATTAACACCCTATATATACAGGATGTCTCTTAAATAGGGGGACATGGCTTAACCGCAGATTCCTGAGGCTAAAATAAGACGATTTAACTAAACTTACTTCTACCGGAAAGTGTACCATTTAGCCAGTATTCTACTTCAAAGTTCTTCGAAAAATAATGAATTTTGCTTATAATAACAGGACACTTTATTCGATTTGGATGAAATTTGGTATATACAGGATGCCGACTATGTATGGAATATAGTATATATCTCGGTAAATAACGACTGTATACAATTTTTTTTTATTTAAAAGTTGTTTAATGTTTTATTTTCCATAAAAAGGCAGCATTTTTTTTTATTTCAGAAAACAAATGAGTAACGAACAGCAATTGAATTTTTTTAAATAGCAATGTACCCTTTCATTAGGCTCATTTGATAGAGATTTTTTTCTCTTTTCGTTGACCCTTATACAAGAAAATTTTTCAAAAAAATTTAAAACTCTTTATTCAGTTAATTATATCAATAACATTAATCTAGATATTCTACATCAAAACAAAACAAATGAACGTGTACGTTTCTTATTAAATCTTAAAGACAAAACGAAATTACCAATAAAATGGTTTTCATCGCAATAAGTGTTCAAAATGTTCGCTATTAACTGCAAGGCAGTGGCCTAGCCTATCACGAAATGCTTGAAAAGAATTTCTGACCATTCTGGAAGAAATTGCTGCAGCTTCTTGTATTCGTTGTTCTAATTCGTCCAGATTCTGAGGTGGGTTTGTACTATACACTTTTGATTTTAAATATCCCCATAAGAAGAAATCACATACCCTCTTCTGCCTATTCAACGGGCCGGATATACCGCATCTAACTATCGACGTACATCTACATGATAGTGGGGCGGTGCCCCATATTATTGAAACCAAAGATCGTCAAGATTTGCTTGACAAGCTGGAATAATTTACTGTTGCAATAATTGCAAATAACGCTCGTCAGTCAGAGTACCACGAATAAAGAAAGGTCCAATCATCTGATCTGCACAAACTCCTATCCATACGTTTAATTTTTGTGGTATGATTTTGGATCATCCAATAGGGATTTGTAGCATTCCAATATCGACAATTATGCCTATTTACTTTTCCATTCAAAGTAAATGTAGCCTCGTCAGAAAAATAATATTATTGAGAAAATTTGGATTGTTGTTGCTTCGCTCCATCATAACATCACAAAATTCAACACCGTGGATTATAGTTACCTTCGGATAATTCTTGCAATAAAATCGGTTCGCACGGATGTAACTTTTCTGAATGTAATATTTTGTGTATTGAACCATTACTTACGGCATGGCTTGAACATAACTGACGAGTTGTAATGTGTGAATTTTCTTCGATTTCAATGAAAACATCGAGCTTTTTATTTTCATTTGTCGCAGATTTTTGCGGACCAGTCTTCGGCACATCTTTAACATGTCCAGTGTCCCTAAACCGTTTCAAAGTCTTGCTAACTACTGACTGGGTGATTGGTTCTCGATTTGGATGACGCTCATTAAAAATTTCACATACTTCTACTTGTGTTCGTTTGCGATCCCCATAACCGACCATAATAATTAAAATTTCTATGCATTCAGATTTTGTTAAATGAACCATTTTTATTTTTCGATGTACCAACTTATTGACATACACAAGATTCTGTCACATTTACTGGCCTACAATCAATTGTTAGGACAAATGAGAGAGATCTCGTATATCTAGATTAATGTTATTGATGTAATTATTTAATAATGAGTTTTTAATTTTTTTTGAAGAATTTTCTTGTATAAGAGTACTAACATGTTACGTCATCAAAAATCTCTATCAAATGAGCCAAATGAAAAGGTACATAGCTATTTAAAAAAAATTCAATTGTTTTTCGTTACTTATTTGTTTTCTGAAATAAAAACAACTGGATGCTGCCTTATTATGGGAAATAAAATGATAAACAACTTTTATATATAAAAAAAATTTATACAGTCGTTATTTACCGGTATAAACTATATTCCACACATAGTGGGCAGCCTATATATATATACATGCTGTTTCACAACTTCTGGATAAAAAATAAAATGACAGATACTACACGATGTGCTGATCACGAATCAAAAAGAATTTTTTGAAAATTCGAAAAATTAGTTGCATTTATAATGGAGGGTACATTTTTAGTGCCATTGGTATCAAATAAAAATAATTCATATTAAATTAACAACTTTAATATGACCAGTTATATTGCGTAATGTTTCACAGACACCAACTCTAATGAAACAAATTGATTAAAAGGAATTATTTAAAGCAAAAGTGAAACAATATTAGTAAGAAACAAGACTTTATTTTCAAAAATTGTACCTATACCTAACCATCCCATAACTAATGCGTTCACTATCACTGTAATCGTAGGGCATGTTTTAATTAATCTCACGATTATTACCAAACGAAAGAAATAATCGAACTGCGGCAATGGGCATCACAGACATTTAATTAATTTGATTAAATACAATATTAGGTAAGTTATTGCTTGTATTATTTTTAAATTTATTTCATTACTGTCATATTCCAAAGTAGTAAATAAACCAGTGGCACTAGAAATGCACCCGCCATTATAAGTGCAACTAATTTTTTGAATTTTCAAAAAATTCCTTTTGATTCGTGATCAGCACATCGTGTATCTTCCATTTTATTTTTATCCCGAAGTTGTGAAACAGGCTGTATATATATAAACATTAGTCGCATTAAATTTTGTATACACCTTAAATTATAATTGAATTAGACAGCCGTAAACAACGGACATAACGCAAATATTTTAGACCGATTTAAAAAACTTTTAAATAGAACCTATGTATTTCACACGGTTCAAAATTAATAGGTATGTAAAAAGACCCAGACATACCAGAAATTTTGGAATTATTACCGAAAACAATAAAATAAAAACAGTAACCGATATTTCGAAAAATTATGAAGATTTAAGTACAAATACATCAGAAAATGTAACAGAAAAAGTTTCGGAAAATGCAAATGATAGTGGGAACATTTCTCCGCCAAAAAGAAGTAAATGTAAAGGTGGATTTATGCAGCTTACATTTTATTTTACTTTTTCTTTTCTTTTTCGCTTTTACTTTTATTTTAAGTTTGGTACTTTATGCAGCTACTTTAAAGCATTCGGTACACATGCGCAGATGTGATTTTTCTGGCAAATCAGTTGTCATAAATGTAAAGAGATAATTATAACCTGTAAAAATGGACACAAATGTAATAATTTGTGCATCTGATATATTACTTGTAGCTTTACCCATTTTCAAATATTTGCAATCTTACCTACACAAAAACAAATAAATACAGCACACGCTGACGTTTGTCACGTGAAGTGGTACACATGCGCAGTTGTGAAATTCTTTTACTTTAACGGTCTTAAGTTGAAAGTTGGTGAACTTTAGTTCTTAAAGTAAAATTAAAAGTATGCACATAAAGTAGTACATTTATTAACACACCTTTAACTTTTATAAAGTAAAAGAAAAAGAAAAGGTAAAATAAAAAGTAGGTTGCATAAATCCACCTTAACGTAAAACCACCTGATCCATTTAAATTTTAAGTAAAATCGTTTTGACGGAGAGATGTAATATAGGTATGTGTATAAACTTTTCAGAATCACTGGATTTTCCTGTTGTTAGTTTAATTAAGTTTATTTGTATATTTTGCATTTCGGCTTTTAGCTTTAGTTTGGTACATATATATATATATATATATATATATATATATATATATATATACAGGATGTCTCTTAAATAGGGGGACATGGCTTAACCACAGATTCCTGAGGCTAAAATAAGACGATTTAACCAAACTTGCTTCTACCGGAAAATATACCATTTAGCCAGAAATCTGCTTCAAAGTTCTTCGAAAAAAAATTAATTTTGCTTATAATAATCGGACGCTTTATTCGATTTGGATGAAATTTGGTATGACAGTTTATATGGTTATAAGTCATCTTTTAAGGTGATACTTGTTATTATTAGTGAACCACTAGTGTATGAAACTTAGGTGTCCCAACAATAATTAGACCGTAACTTTTTAATGGCAATGCCGAAAACGTGAAATTATTTTTCTTCAGAAAGATACATTCAATAGTAAACTTTTCTCTCTCTGTATAATTTGTGATATCTGTTACGGTTCACACAGAAAAAAATAAAATCTGAGTGTCTGCACTGCTAAATTTTTAAAATAAATTTAATCTAGCGGTCTATCCAAATGTCAAACAAGTAATTTTTAATGACAGTAACGAGTTGTCAATCTTCACAACTTGTTTAGGAGTAAGCTGAGAAATGTAATCCTCTTATTTATAATAATGGTAGTAAAATATTATTAGGCCGAACAAACGGATGTTACTAATTTTAGAATATTGCGAAGAAAATTTTTGACAACCCGTAAAACAAGTATCACCTTAAAAGATGACTTATAACCATATAAACTGTCATACCAAATTTCATCCAAATCGAATAAAGCGTCCGATTATTATAAACAAAATTAATTTTTTTTCGAAAAACTGAAGCAGAATTCTGGCTAAATAGTACAGTTTTCGGTAGAAGTAAGTTTGATTAAATCGTCTTATTTTAGCCTCAGGAATCTGTGGTCAAGCCATGTCCCCCTATTTAAGAGACAATATATATATATATATATATATATATATATATATATATATATATATATATATATATGTAAAATAGTGTGTCATCCCGCAGTTAAGTATTTAACTAGCAAAATAAATAATATGCAACAAAAATTAGATCTACTAACTACAAAAAATCAATCAGGAGGAAATATTACCCGTAATGAAAATAATTTGCTTCCGCCTTTCCCTCTAACAAATGAAAATGAAATAGACAACTTAGAGACGAACGTAATTTTAAAAAATTTGGTATGTTATTTGTTTTATACATCATTTGCATTAATAATGATAAATTTTTTTATAGCAAAATATAATATCAGGTATTGGATTTTCAAATGGAGCCGGTGCAGCTAGAAATATTTTAAATATAATATTTGCTTAGGAATTGGCAATTAAATATTCCTGCAATGGATGAAAAGGCAATATACCAGAATATAATTTAAAAATTATGAAAACAATTATTGGTTAATAATATACATAAATAATTTTTATGGCTGTCACACATACTATATAAATTTAATGTTAAATATTTGATGATTTTGTCTATAAATATTTTAAAATAATTGAAAATTTTGCAGCTCTATTTATAAAACATTGCCAATGCCACATTTTGTCTTCTTCTGATTTTATTACTCATTTGTTTATTCCATCATTTGTCCCAATTTATTTATATTGCTTTTCACCTCCCGCTACCATAGGTACGGGAGGTATAGGGATCGTGCTAAAAATCGCATATAGAGATTATAGTGAATAAGCACGTTTTGATGTCCCCAGAATCCGATTTTAACATTTTTACAATGATGTCTGTAGGTATCTATGTATATGTATGTATGTATATATATATATATATATATATATATATATATATATATATGTGCGTGTGTGTGTGTGTGTGTGGATCTTGTGGACACGACACTATCAATCAGAAAAATTTAAAATTTTGTATACACATTCTATACTAATGTGGGAAGACCTAATTAGTTTTTAGTGTATATCGGATAACCGGAAGTATCATTTATAAAAGCTTTTAACAGTTTTTTTTTTAATTATTAAAATATCTTTCAGAACTCATATTAATAGTTGGAATAATACTTCAGGTGAAAAATTTTTCCCTGAAGAAGGCACCAGTTTATGGTGTCGAAACGTTGGGTTTTAACAATAAATAAATACAGAATTTAGACTAAAAAAAGGTAATATTATTCCAGTTTTTTTTTTTTTTGTAAAATATTCATTGAATATAATTTTTTAGCAATTTTTACTAATTAAAATTGAATATAATGGTACAATCTTCAATTCTATGATTATAACATTTAGTAAATAACTCTAAATAACTTGAAATATGAATATATAATATAATTTATTTTCATATATCATCTTGCCTATGTGTCAAACAAAAACATCATTTTAATAACAATTTTGACATATTTAAACAAATGACACTGACAGGAAGCAATTACATTAAAATTAATGAAACTGTGTTATGAAGAATATAAGTAAAATATTTAATTCTAATGAAATTAAGGTTTGCAAAAATAATATATTTTCCATCATACATAAATGTTAGATGTACAGGATGACCTGATTTAAATTTGCTATTTTTGCAGCACTATAAATATTAATTTACAACTACACATTTACGAAATGGATCATGTACGGCGAAGAATTTACAAAGATTGCGTTTTAAAGCACCTAGAAGTTGATGCTGATTTTTATAAGAATGTGTGTGTGACGATTTTTCCTTAAAGTCTATTAAAATATGATCCAAAACTTCTCAAATTTGGTATTTAAAACTCATATATAATTTGAAACAACATATTAGATTTTAACCATATATGATAAATCGGATGTAGTACTTAATTTGGAGCTCTAACAGATTTTTGAGGAAAAACAATAAAACATAATCCAAAATTTCGTATTACAGACTTTTCTATTTATTGGACAACAAATTAGATTTTATTTACAAACGATCAACCGGAAGTGATACTTTATTTATAGCTCACTGCTATTTTAAACATGAAATTGGCTGGAGGTCATGTGCTGGCCACAACAGTGTAACACTGTAATGCTGTATATTTTTGTTAGATGATAAGTTTTTTACTAATAAACTATGATATGAAAATAGGTTATCTTATTTATATTTTGCAAAAAAAAAGTTAATTTACATGAAATATCAATAATTTTCCTATATTTCATTATTTATAAAAAATATGAATTTAATTTGCCATTATATCTGTAATCTGTGCAAAACTGAGTCTTAAAAGATCTGCAATACTCTAAAAAACTGATTAAAAAATCAATTTTTATGGATTAATATAAAATCACACATTTACAGATCTGTAATACAGGCCGCGTACACATTGGCAATCGGTAAGCGGTGAGCGATGAACGGCGAGCGCTGTAAAAAATATTTTTAGCAATAGCTTTTTCAAGATAATGTGTACATTGACACCGTTCATTTCAGTGTGCATACTATCATGTAAAAGCTATTGTTGATAATATATTTTTCAACGCTCACCGCTTATTGCTCGCTAATATGTACGCGGTCTTACAGTTTTGTGCAGAATATGGCCATATATTTAAATCCCAATTATGAAACCTGTAAGATATCCTATTTTTATCATTAATTAAATCCACAAGTCATCCACAAAATATCTTACAGATTTCGTTTAGAAATCAGTCTGATGTAGAAAAGTTCTTTTTAGATTATAATGTGATTTGTAATGATGAATTATAAGATATCGGAATAAGCGACAAATGCTTCCGGGATGATATCTTGAAGAGCTAATTGTCTAGTAAACTGACGATTTCGTAAATGCGATAAAGACAACATAATGATGAGTTTATGATTTCTTTGTGCTATCTGGGGCCTTATTCGAATAAACAGTAATTATTTAATTTAGTTTAAACAAAAACTTGTGATATTTAATTTTAAAATTGTGAAGACAACAAAAACATAAGAACTATAAAACAGTTTTGTGTACAACTTTTAATTCTGTACAGTTTTTGTCGTAAAATGAACAGGAGAGCAAGGAATAGGCTATTCCACCGCAATAAAAAAATAGTAAAAGTTTATTTAACCCGACAGCGGACAGGTGGGGTGTGGTACACCCCAGTCACTTTATAATTTCCGCCATTTTTGCAATAACGGCTGTACACAATCATCTAGCCATCTATCTTTCGCAAATATATTGGTCTGTCAATACGCAACAGGATTCAGTCTCAACTAAATTGCAGAAAGAGTATCATCAAATCAAAGTGACGTGGGGTGTATTAAACCCCACCTGTCCATAAACGTAACATAAATTCTCTGAAGTGTACAGATACGAATATACTTATTTTGAAATTTTAAGGTACATTTTATATATCTTTTATATATGACTGAGTTTTATTTAGTTTTTCTAAGTGTAGTATATCACATTTTGAAAAAGATCAGGCGCATTTGTTGGCCACGTGGAAAGAAATAGATACTGAAGAGAAAGTCAATATATAAAATTTGTGATGATAACAATGAATAACCACCGCACAAAAAATTAAATTCAAAGCAAGGTCCCTGCATAGAATCTCTTAGGGCGAGAGATAGAAAAAGAAAATACGTCTGCAAGTCATGTCAAACATATTTATTTATGTAGAGCACGCGATAATTTACTGTGAAAAGTGCAGCACATTTTCATAACTTCTCTGTAGCTAAAAGCAACTTAGTAAATGTTTTTTTTAGATCATAGGTTCACTTTTCAAGTTTAAGAATGTTATTTATTTTTGTTTGTAATATTTATATATTTCTTTGTTTTTATAATATAATGCCAAAAAATATTTTCAGTGAGTGTTTATAAGTTCAATTTTTTTGTTACATAAATAATGAAATAATTTTATTGTTTCTTATTTCCATTAAACCAGGAACTTCTAAAACACCAACAAATATAATAATATCTAAAAAAAATTACCGAATGTTTCATAAAATTAAAATTAAATTGGGGTTTGTCACACCCCATCTGCCCAAATTTGTAATTTTTTTTCACCTGCCCGCTGCCGGGTTAAAATATGAATGATAATAGTTAAAGGATAAGAAAATTTGTATTTATTTTATTATAAATTATTCCTTTTAGAAAACACGGGGAGTTTTGCTTTTGATGATGCAGGACATGTGGACGAGTATTTGAGCAAATAGGATCAAATTATGACCACCGACTTTGGGGAGTCACGCCCTAACTCCGCTTTAACTAAGAATATACTTCTTCGGGTGTGCCGGATCTGTTCAGTTGCTGTTCGGGTGACGTTCTAATTTCTTTGTTTTTATAAAATGATAAAAAAGTGAAATAAATTAAGTATAATAATTTATTTTATGTCTCCAATAATAAATTATAATATTACAATTTAAATATACATTATTTTGTAATTTGTTTAACATTTTTTCGTGGCTTGTGAACCACTGTTTTTTACCTCTCGCTAAGAGAGGTATTGGATTCATGCTAAAATTCGCATATCCAGATTTTATTGAATAAGCACGATTTAAGGTCCCTAGAATCCGATTATAACATTTTTAAAATGATGTCTGTGTGTGTGTGTGGATGTGTGTATGTGTGTGTGTGTGTGTATGTATGGATGTTGGAGGGACGATTCCTCAAAAACTATAAGACTTAAAAAATATTTAACTGCAGTTTTTTCAATCTGCCATTCCTGGGAAGAGCTGAAAAGGTATTGGTAACAATTGAACAACCGGAAGTAGTAGTTTCTTAAAAAAATTCTTCTAAATATAATTTTTTGGGAGTTTTTTTTATTAAATATTGAAGAACATAAAATTCTCCATCTAATACACTTAAAATTTTAATTATATCTTGTATAGATTTAGAGATAAAGACACTATAATGTATAGAGTAAACTAAATCGCAGAGGCCAAGGCACTAAGGAAACCAGTTGACAAATTCCAATGTTTATAACATGACACATGTCATTGTCAAATATCAACAGATTTAGTGACATTCTGATAGCTTTTTCTGGGAAGTATATTTACCTTTTCTTATTGTTTTATTAATTAAATATTTGAAATTATAGGTAAAATTGTGGTAAAATGCATATATATCCATCAGAAATACCGCCAATCTGGTTAATGAATTGGAAGAATCTTAGACATTTAGAAACTTCCTCATACAATGAAAAATAGATATAATTAGAATTATATGTATGCAGAAGACATGTTAAATACAATAAAAAACAATATTTGAGTAAAGTTCTGTAATATTTTGTTATAAAACGACGGTTCGAAAGCGAAGTGCAATACAATACTTGTATATAGCCTAATATGGAATTGGCGAGAGGTCTTGTGCTGGCCACAACAGATTTTTTCTTCTAGTATATCCACATTACCTACATCACAAAGCTAATTTAAAATTCGGACCTTAATACCTATCTCGCTTATTTGGAGGAATTTTTAACTCTGACTTTCACATGTGGTTTTATATTTTTATGTACTTGAAGAAAAAAAAATTAAAAAAATATCGTGGAATAGCCTATTGCGTAAAACTAAAATCCCATTTTATTCCCTATGTTCGCCCCCTAACCGTTACTACCCGGTATGTTCATGATGATTCGTACACAAATCTTATGAGTGATTAAGGACAAATCACGAAAGTGACGTCACGAAGTGGTGTAGGATGTTTTCAACGGAACCATTTGGCGGGAAATTTCTATTGCTTATAACTAGAGTTATATTGCAAAAAGATAAAACATAAATATGGCGGGTATTTTTTTAACATTTTATTTAATTGAAGCAAAAAAAAAAAAAATTGTGAAATGACCCCAAAATCTTCATGATAGAATTTTCTTACACTTCTAGTGATATGTTTCAGAACTGATTGATACTTCTCACCTTAAATACTAAATTCTTTGTATATATATATATATATATATATATATATATATATATACATATTTTTTTTTCTTACCGACTTTTCCAATCTTAAAACTATCAAATTTCGGCACTGTTCTAATGTCCGTGAAAAAAGTGGGTGGTTTCTGCTTTCGAGGTTGAGTAAATTCATTGTTGAACATATTTATCTTCTTTATGGTGTGCGTTAAGGCCACTTTTGTATCGTAGTCGTCGTCATGGAGAATTACCCCTGAAAATAATAATAAAAATTATAATACTATAAACAATACGGGAAAGTCTTGATGAAATGAAAAACAAAATTTACGCAATGATACTACCAAAAACAAATGTTTACTTTCGCAATTATTGTAAACACTTTGTGTAAATATGGTGCCATCGGTTTAAAGCCACTATCTCTCGTGACGAGCAGCGGAAATGCTCAATGTCTCATACCCACGCTATTGCGTTTCTGTTAATTTAGCGGTGGATCAACTGTCGGGCATACTAAAAATAACTTGGCACTAGAATCAATTATGTGGCCTTCATCAAATTTAGAAATAATATTAATATATTATTTTTTAAATTTGTTAAATTTTAATAATATTCCAAATACTTACTACTATTAAGCCTTCTACTAGCGCATTTTTGAAATCCGGAATCTATGAATTAAATAACGAAACAACGAAATTAAACTAAATAAAACTTGTTTGAATTTTTGATGCTACGCCAGATATGTATTTGTATAAAAGCGAAAGGACATAGGTTGCCAGCGGCAATCAAAACATGGACAGACTATACTCGTAAATTACGTAGTTTTTTTTTTTATAAATAAGGCTGTTGCAAAATTTTTTATATTACTTCTACGTATTATTTTTTTTAGACATTATTTAAAGAACCTCAATTTTGAATGTCACGAAATATCCACGTGAAATCGGCTCATTTATTTATTAAATTGCTCGTGTTTTACACGCAAGTTTATAATAGGGTAGTTGCGCATTTTTCAATTTATTTTTTTCTGAAAGAATTGTTCAAGATATTCACTTTAATACATGTTTTACGTCTGGCAACTGTTTATTTTTCAAAATATATAATTAAAAAAACAATCGTATTTCACATTTTCTCGTGTGTGACGTGTATTACTCATACCAATCACAGACTTTCTTTCCCTAGCGGTACACTCTGTACTAACGTTGTTTACGCTTATGACAGTTTCGTGCGTGTAAAATTATTTGCATATTCACAAGTTTCATTACCTTTTCTTAAATTTGCTGATATAGAAAAGAAAAATAAAATATGATCTTAACACGAATCAGTCGTCCTACACGTAAAACATATTTGAATTTAAAATGTCATTTATGTACATTCCCTAGAGTATGTAAGCAGGTGGTGGCAAATGTTTGAAGTTGTCTATATAAGAATTAAACATCTTGAAAACATCTGGTATTCAACTAAATAATTATACGTACTGTTAAATAATACTTTGGTATCTGTTATTTTACTTTTAGAGTTATACTGTAAATATTTGTATGATACAATTAAAACATAATTCATCTTCTTCGCTTTATCGTAGTATTACAAGCTTGTGTGATTCATACAGACTTGGTCGAACTATATAATTATTAATAATCTACGTCACAAAAATTATACCGCGAACTTTATTTATGGGAATTATGAATGAAAAGTTTTATATTTTCTAATAATTTTTACATTAATATGTATACAATTAGTTTATATTTCATAATTAATAGCAAAAAATAACATTTATTTTTTCGCTACTAGGGTAAATGTTCCCATAGTCTGCCAGTTAAAGCATATTGGCACGTTAAGGGTTTAAAATGAATTAATTGATATCATTTAATAGTACTGTAAATTTAATTTCGGTATAATTGAAGATATTACTTTTATTTTGGAATAAAATTTCTTTATTTGTCATATTAGGGAAATTATAAAAAAGAAAAATTCTTAAAAACACACAAATATCTAAAAGTCGGCCACGAAAAATCTGAGTTCAGCCTTTAATATTCTAGTATTCAGCCGCTACTCATTTATTACCATTTAGGTAATTGTGTTGGTTTATTAGACTAGTTATGGTATAGCATAGCTTTAGAGGGTGCTAGAAATAAAGTAACAATTTATTTTTAAACATATTAAAAATAAATATTTATTCTATTTCAAATAGTTACACTTCAAAAATACAAAATATATTTATGAGCAAAACAAACACTGAAATTTTTTATTTATAATATCATCAAACATTAAGCCTACAAATTCCGTGCACATGAGATGAAACCTTCTCGGACAGTTGTCGCAACCTACATGTTTCCTATTGTTTTCTTCAGTATCGCTGTCCATCTTTTCTCCTCAGCTGCCACAGAGTTCTTTCATATTTTGTACTCTTTCTTCGTTTTCTTTAGAGTTTTTGAAAAATTGTCCCTCAAGGCGGTACTATAGGTAGGGTGACCATAATTTTTTTAGAAAAAAAAGTACAAAAAATACTAGAGGCAGAATTGAAAATGAAAATGAGAAATTTATTTCGTTTTAGTTCAGTTTTGATGTAAAAAGTAATTAATAATAAGCACATATAAGTGAAGTAAAACATAATATTTCATAAAATTTAACAAAATAATACAAAAATTGATTGTTACAAAAAAAATCCTATTACGTTCCGCATCATGTTTGTACCAGTCTTTTGATACCAGTACTTTTGGGAATTTAAAATCTCCTTTAAAATTTGAGGACTGCTCTGGAGTAAATAGAACATTTCAGTATTTCAGCATTTGATGCGCTTGTCCCAAACAAAAAATGAACTCTAGATTGAAATAAAACTTTTGTCGAGACACTGACATGTTAAAACATTTTTTTTTTGTTGCTTTAAAAATTTAAACAAGTCAGAAATGAATAAAATACTTAAATAATTAGTGTTAGAACTAATATTTAGTGATAAGGAGGAAGAACGAAAAATACTTTACTCGATCTACACCGAATCTGACCAGTGTAAGACGCAATATATACCTATATATTTACAAATACAAAGCTAATTACGTTAAGTTTGACTCGATCAAACTATTGTTCTAAAAAAAAGTACATTTACGTGTACTTAATGAACCTTTTAAGTACAGTAGGACATCATTCAAAAAGAAAGTACTGTCCTATTAAAATAAGTACATATGGTCAGCCTAACTATAGGGGATGATTTCAATTATTTTTAATCTTTGTATCTATAGTTAAGTTTTAACCGTTAGCAGATTTTTTATATTTGTCGGAGAGATAGCTTGCATCATATGTACATAAGTAAAAGTACCCGAGACATGTTTCGAAAAGGGCCCTGTTAGGTGCGGTGCGGGGATCGGGAAGGCAGTGTTACATGTACGATGCGAGGCAGGTTACCGGCTCCTTACGCAGCGCATGTCTCCGAAGTAAATGTGAAAAATTACTGGTACACGTATAGCTAACGTTATTCTTGCTTTACCCGTGCGAAGCCGGGACGGGTCAACTAGTTTAAAATAAAAAGCGATGTTATCCAAAATTAATAAATAACGTGAAATTAATATATCGATTTGTGTTACTGTTATACCGTAAAATTTTTAATCTTTAGTAAAGATATATTTAATTAATATTACAAACTACTAGTTGTCATGATAATTGAATTTTTAAAAAGTGGGCCAACTGCTGTGAGACGGGGTTGGTATTTAAAAAATTAATAATAATTAAATGTTAAAGATTTTGAGTAATATATTTATTTATTACAAGACAATTCATACAAAAAATAAATGATTGTAATAATTTATTTAAAAAAATGTTTTTACATACCAATAATTATTTATATAGCTGAAATTAAAATATATTCGTTATAAACGTCATTTAATTTAGTTCCTTAGTAAATAATAATACTTATTCCTACTGTCGGTAATGGAAATTTTGGACAGCTATGTTATTTGTATCATTAATAAAATTCTTTTAACGAGAATTTTTTCATTTAAATAAATTTACAATGGAAATATTTTTTCTGTCCTTTATAATCTGGGCAATATTTTTTAAAAGTACTACAGTAAATTTTTAAAAATTTTATTTATTACTTTTTTTCCTATGAAATGATCTGAAATATTAAAGATAATATATCATTTACACTAACTTTTGCCTACTTTTCCGCAATATCAGGCTCTTTGTCGCGACACTTATTTGACGTATGTATATGCTCTCACCTATAGATCCTACACCGCGGTATGTACTCGTATGTGTATATGCCTGAAATACTGAAAAAGGTGTACAATGGTAAAATAGAAGAAATGTAGCAGTTCAGGTATAATTTATAAAAAATAGTGACGGAAGTGTCATTGCTTTCAAAGTATTTTTACTCGAAATGTATGTCGGAAAATCCAGGGCCATTTCGCACCAACCAGTTCAATCCAGTCACGTCCAGTCACATCAGATGCTGCTGGATTCAACCGACCGAGTGGTTTATTATTAAAATATAGCAAATATGTAAAAATTTGACTTCACAGCAAACGCGTCACGTCAAGTCCAGGCATGTCAAGTCATAAACGGTATTGACTCAGCCGGTCGAATTTTTATTTACATGTTTTGCTCCGTCAACTACATTAGAAACATGGATGTGGATTCGTTTTATTTCCGATTTTCTTCATCTGTCACATTTCTTAAGTAAAAAAATCTGTTGTGGCCAGCACTATACCTTCCGACAGTACTTCTGATGATGCCGCAACTGGCGAAATTGTAATATAAAGTAAAAATAACATTTCTTGTGAAATTTAACTTTTATTAATTTGAATACATACCTACATATTTATTGATGCTGGAAACTATATTATGTTCCTTTTTATTCGTATAATGTGTTTATCTTTAAAACATAGGCTCCGGAATTTATAAAATAGATTATTTTATCTATAAAATATACAGAAAAAGTTTGAATGCATATATGTAGAAAATTTAATAACCTTTAATTCTTATAATAACATAAATCGCGAAAGAATTACATTAAAAGGTATTTTTCAAAGAAAAATTATTTTGAGCTTTAAGTAAAGTGCCATTTCCGATTACCTGATTTACATTAAAATCTAATGACTTCTTTCCATATTAGAATAAGGTAGAAACACAAGGTTTCAGAATTTTCTGAATAATAGTATTTGAGTTAGAGCGTTTACGTACATACACACGCACACACACATACACACACATACACACACATATATCTAGGGACCATAAAACGTGGCCATTTACCAAAATCTCGACATGCGGTTTTTAGCACGATCCCTCTATTATCTATTACCAAGATAGCGAGAGGTAAAAACATAATTCTTAGCTCATCTTAAACTAATTGTATTTTTTTTTTTTTTTTTTTTGATCGTCCAATAAGTCTGGTAACAAATGACTAGATGAACTGAAAACATATCTTTTTGTATTTATTGTGTGTATCCAAAATATTTTTCTTCCTGGTCTCATTTATCTTCTTTTTCGAATTCTATACAGAGAATTTATTTTAAAATGCAACATTAAGGTTCATCACTTCCATGGTTACTCACTATTGTCAAAAACTGACAGCAATGTAATATTTGTCCATTTTAAAATGCAACATTATAAATAGTATTGCAGCACAGGAGATACCTCCAGAACACATCACAAATGGTGTGCCTCAGTGTGAATGGGGGTATTTTTTAAACATTTATTACATCAAAGTTATGAATTTTTGTAAGCTAAAGTTTGTTAAGTTGTGCAACATTCATGTTTTGATTTCTTGTTAATCGTATGTAGGCTAATTTAGTGTAAATTAGTTTTGATAATACAAAATTACAAATTTTGTATGTTGCATTTTAAAATGGACAAATATTACATTGCTGTCATTTTTTGACAGTAGTGAGTAACCATGGAAGTGAATGATCATATGTTGCATGTTAAAATAAATTCCCTGTATAAAATTATTTCCTGAACAAGTACGTCCATTTTTAATAAATTCTTTCACAAACTGATACAATTTCTCAATGCAAGACGTATTAGATGCGAAACCTAATAATCCAGGCATTGGAGACCAAAAAGGCCTTTGCCTTACAAAAGGTGGGGTTATTCTAGTTTTAATATACAAGATGACACTGCAAAAAGGGCCACTCAGAATAACTTTTTTATTTATAATTACATTTTAATTTTCTGAATATAGTTGTGAACTACACTTTAAGAACTCAAAAATAATGGTATTTGGCATGACAATAGTACTTCCGTTTTGATCGGAAATGACATTAACTATTATATTTCTAGTGGTACATCGTATATATTTTTATATGCTTGAAATTTTCTTAAAATTACGAATACAGCGAATTAATCTGGTGTCATATCAGGCAGGCTATGATAACAAGTTGACCATTTTTATAACAAGATATAGAACCTTACAAAAAAAACGTACTATTTAAACATTACTCAATATTATCTGTTTTCAAAGCCTGCCTTACAACATGGCTTAACAGGTTAATTATTCATAATTTTCTCTTACGTGTTAGGCTTGGTGCACACGTCAGTTTTTTTAATGTGCGTGTACGCTACGTTGATGTAACGGTGCTCTAGACGTTGCAAACACAGTAGGCCCGGTGTACACGTCAGGTTTTTAACGTGCGTGCACGCTGTGGCGACGGAGTTCCGGTCTGTGATACTAGTAAGTAAATGTAGCAGTACACACGGAGCCCCGGCAAAGTTGCGGTGACGTACTGTCATGGTATGGTCGTTTGCGTGACGTTTTTCGCCGCAGCTCCCCATGGCACCGAACGGCAGCCGGTCGGTGCCGTAGCCGTAGTACATTTGGTCATAGGCCCGGTGCACACAAGTTTTTAACGTGCGGGCTCGCCGTAGCGACGCACCGACGTCGCAGAAGTTCCATGCACACACATCCGTTAAACTTGCGGCAACACTATTGTAGGTACCGCAGATCAGAAGAAAATAAACACAGTACATTTTGTAGACTTTTGAAATATACGTATATAGGAGGAAACGAGTAATTTTTGTATACGTGATACACAAAAATTACATCGCTAAGAAAAGAAGACGACAATACTGGTTTCATCTATTTCTAGACAGTAGATTGAAAAATCTGATGTGACCAACACATTACCTCCCGCTATTTAATTTGTATTAATTTAAATACATATCTCCATATTTACTAATGCTGCAAATTATATTAAGTTCTTTGCTATTGCTTTATTTACTATTTTCTTTTTAAAATGTCACCATTACTAATTTGAAACGATTAGTTTCTTTGTAGTGATATTTATCTGTCAGTTACATACATTTGTCATATGAACTGATATGAACTATGTAACAAAGGAATTGTATTTATTTTTAAAACATAGGTTTCTGGATTTATAAAAAAGATTATGTTGTAAATTTATCTTTCCATAGCGAAATACAAGGAAAGGGTCGGCGCGAGCCTCCATCTTTGAACAAGGATGCAAAAATATGTTTTTTGCCATTTTATAAAAAATAATAGCCCGTATCAATTAGTCCAGTCATTTGGTAGAAAAATAAGGGTTTATTCCACAAAAGGTCGGGTATTTTTGATTTTTGGATATATTGTATATTTAGGGGTCCTAATAAAAAATGCAAGTTTTCCCCCTCGGGGGCCTTCGGGAAGCACCGCCAACTTGAGAAAAAAGGCGCAAAAAAGCGGTTTTTTCTAAATATCTCTTCACTTATTTGCATTAGGCAAAAATAGTTATTTCTCATTCAAAATTTCAACAGGCTTACAGATAACCAATATTAAGTATTTAATAGGTGTCAAAGTGGTTGATGAAAAATTGAGAAAAGAGCCGATTTTCAGATGTTTAAAATTTTAGAGGAATTTCATGTGAGTTTTAGTTGTTAGTAACTCGCCAATTTTTCATCGGCAATAATCGTGTAATACACGATACGAAAGAGAATTTCATGCTGAATTCAAATTTTAAAACCGCGTCATCATATCTTTAACAAGATCAGAGTGGTGGATGAAAAACTAAAAAATTGCAGGAAAACGTTAACAATTTTTATAAAACAGTTATCGATAACTTACTTCTTTCGATGCCACGTCGAATGTAAACTGTTGTAAATAGTGAAACCTATTAGACTAAGTATCAAGTACGTAATATTGTTTGTTTTTTTGAATAATTTAAATATTTTCATAATTGTTTTAAGCAAATGGCCATAAACCTGAATATGCCGCCATTTGTCCAAATTGGCAGGAGGTTCCCATGCTCCGATTTCGGGAAAATATTGATATGTTATTCAGCGCAATTTCTGGGACTGGATTCCGTTAAAAAGCTTTTGTTGTAATTACTTTAAGGTAAAATCATAAATTTGCTGGACTATAAAAAATCTTTAGAATGAAAAAAAAAACTATAAACAATAATTAATATTTATATATATTAGTTAAATAATAATAATTAATGATTGTCAAAAAGTAATTTCTAAAAAAACGTAAAAAAGATATAATAAAATATGATTTAAATGAAGCATTCATGTAATTTTCAAAAAAATTGCTCTGTTTGAAGCACTGTAGCTCGCTATCTATTAATTATAGAAAAAAATGTTTTAGATAAAAGTTGTAGAGAATTTTATAGTCAACAAATTAGATAATAACTATTTTTGCCTAATGCAAATAAGTGAAGAGATATTTAGAAATAACCGCTTTTTTGCGCCTTTTTTCTCAAGTTGGCGGTGCTTCCCGAAGGCCCCCGAGGGGGAAAACTTGCATTTTTTACTGAGACCTCTAAATATATAATATATCCAAAAATCAAAAATACCCGACCTTTTGCAGGGTATATCTACCTAATGACTGGACTAAATATTTTATAAGAATTTCTCTACAAGAATACAAAATTGAAGCTCGTATGTAATATTTTGTACAAAAAAGTGATATATATTTTACCTAGGATAGTTCATCAAAGAGTTAAAAAAAAATTAACCAGAATATCAATTTATAAAAGAATGTTAAATTAATGAAAAATAAACAATATCAGGTATACTTACAGCCATTTTTACAATCTCCAGTTAGAATATTTACTGTAAGTTAAATAAACAACATTGAATCGGATTATTAACAGAAATGATTACTTTGTCATTTGGCAATTCATATCGTTTCAGTGATTCTATATTGTCCCAAATTTAGTACTTAGAAAGCATATGAAAATTCTTGCATCTTTATTATAGATTTCATGATAAATGACAAATACAAACATGGCAAAATTATTTTAATGATTTATTCAGGTACCCATAAAAATCCAAAATATAAGTTGCATCTAAGTTTTTGTCCTCTTTTTGAAAGGGTAATGTTCAAAATAGGCTACTCCACCGTAATCAAAAATAATAAAAGTTTATTGAAAATATGAATCATAACAAACTGTTAAAGTATAAAAAAAATCTTATGTATATATAAACTACAAATGTGCGAGTCAAATTATTTTTAGATGTAGTTTTTTCAACTCTTCTTAAAACAATAAACAAAAGTAAAACTCTTTGAATTTTTATAAACAAGGTTAATGAGAAGCACTTTTCACATTAAAAAGGCCTTCCAAATTCAAATGCGAAAATACTTTATTTCTTACCTATAATTAAAGAATTGTTAGCTGCATCACAAATATTCACTAACCCAACTAAAGATACTAAAACAATCACTAATATTTTTATTTCCATTATTAATTTAATACTATCACTTTTATTATATTACACATTTATATATTTTGTTGTACTACACTACGTACTCATACTTAACGTTTAACATATACAATTTTTTAAATTAAAATTAATAGAGATATATAGAAAGAGAATATTGAAACATCAGCGATTTGTACACGAACAGGAAATTCAGAAAAATGAGATTCATAGACGAAGTTGTGATATTTTTAGATATACTGGAGTAGGATTGAATACTATGTAGTTAGCGGGAAGGATAATATTTGTTGTTTATTAATATCTTCGGAGAATAGTTATTTGTGTATCAAAGGCGTGAAATGTAGGTTTAGTGTATGAGAGTGAAAGTGTTTTGATGAGATTATAAAGTTTCACTCTCATACATTAAACAGATTACGCGGACAAGCTACAACCAATATTTTTTCGTCAATTGAATATTTACAAAAGCACGTTTTACAATTATTTTAAACGTTATATTTGAAAAATTTAATCTCCTTTGATATCTTGTCAATAAAATAGATAACTGTTGAATTTTCCCAAAAAAATTGCACGTTTAATTTATTTATTTTAACAAAATTTATTTAAATTGATTAATCTAACTAAACTCATTAATTGATGATAAAAACATTTTCATAATGGGGTATGTGACCATAATGGAATTTCAATATGTAAGTTATAAAATGTATAAATTAATCACCATAGTTTCTCGTTATAAAAATAAAAATTAAAAATTATTTTATAAATAATATTGTTTTTCTTCGATCGGACGAAAAACAACATCTATTCCACTCCAATATACATGATTCCTGTAGTTTAGAGTCGTTAGAGAACAAGAAATAACTGTACGGGAATAAAATTCCTGGCCTACACCGTGTACGTTATTCTTGTACGGTTGGGGTTGATTGCTGATTTAATATTCCCGTGTTTGGTGTTTGCTACTTTCACTATTTCTGGTAGTGTTCCTGATATAGAAAAATAGTCGTCCATGTTTATTTCTAACATTTCTTCAGTACTGCATGACAAAATATCTCGCTGCTTTGACGAATGAAAAAATAATTAATCAGCAGTAGTTACCGTAGCAACGAAATCAAAACCTAAATAATTTATGGAATTCAAAATAAGACAATGTTTTGTTTATACGTCAACAGTCAACTGTACGAGTATTTACGTATTGCGTGTCTTATATTTGCAAAACGAGTCCAACCACAAATGTATACGTACCACCTGTAAAATATACTATGAATAAGTATAAAATATAACATATGTACTTTAATTGTAGTTATATTGGAAGAAATTTTAACATTATATTTTGTTAGAATATTTTTAACGTATATACATTATTTTTTATTTAATTGTCCATTATAGCAATAATTTGCACGCGTTTAAATAATTATCAATCTAAGCTAAATGTTTTCGGAACCTTGAAAAATAAATTTGTATGTTATTGAAAAATATTTACATTATAGTTCATGGAAGAACACAATGTAAATTTACAAAAAAATATTACTGAATCTAGCAATGATGGTAAATCTTTCGAATATATGCCGACTAGTTATTATTTGCCCAAGAGTACTGTCTAATACATAATATTAAAGTATAATACAGAAAGAAATATTGATATTGCGCGAAAATTAGGTTGCCTGAAAAAACTTCACCATAAGATAATCGCGTTTTGAGACGCATAGTGATACAGTATAGCCGTAAAATAACAGGTACGAAAAAGAACGAGTAGAAAAATAATATTGGTAAACATAAATCCTTAACAATAAACCGTCGCATATTGAAATAATTGTGCTATAGATTTTATAAAGTAATTTAAACTAAATATTAATTATATCCGATTAATTTGGAAGAACAAATTCATTACACCTAAAATTATTGGAACAGGATAATTTTTAGTGAGGAAAGAAAATTTGTGTCGGTGAATAAAAAGAAAAATGGAACGTTTCATCTAGATTGCCTTAAAAGAACTGTAAAACTTGCCCAACGACTGATGATATGGGATTGTATATCCAGCTAAGGAATTGGGAATATGTATTTCGTAGACGAAATTGTAAATGCCAGAAAATAGCAGAACATATTAGAAAATATGCTATTGCCATCCAGTGGATTGTTGGTCAAAACTACTGACTTCATATTCCAAAAAATATGGGCCTAGTTGTCATACGGCACGAAGCATTAAACAGTGGTTACGAGATAATATACAGGTATTAATCTGACCTAGTATTCCTAATCTTAGTTCAATAGAAAATCTATGGGGTAAAAGAAAGGAAAAATTATTACGAAAACGGTGTGCTCGGATTAAAGACATATTTAATACATTACAATTTTTTTAATAATCTATACCTACTTAACAATGTCAAGAATTATTAAATACAATACATACAAGCATGAGAACAGTAATTGAGGCAAACGGCAATTCAACTCGCTTTTAATTTCAGATTAAATTAATTAAATTATTAGATTTCAATGTAGGTACGAAAACATTTGGCGTAGGTAAATAATTATTTTACCACGTGTAAATTATTGTTATAATGGACAATTAAGCAAAGAATAATATATTTGCGTTCAATACACTCTAACGTAATGTAATGCTAATATTTATTTGAATGTAACGGTAATTATACTACATAAATTATTTTTTATATTTGTTCATAGCATATTTTACAGGTGGTACGATCGCATTTGGGGTTGGGCTCTTGTAAAAAAGGATACAGTGTAGTGGATGAGTCTGACGTCCGTATCGTGCAGTATAACCGTACTTTTTGGGGTCCGTGAAGTTAGCGACCACTTTTAGGCACAAACAATGAAACATATACCAGAGGTTTGTGCTTCATTTGTGCCTGTTTGTGATCCATAAACAAAAGCAGCGAACCCAAAGATTAAAAAGTAATAAACATTTTAAAAGTGGTCGCTGACTTCACGCCCAGCGACCACATATAAAGCACAAACGTTGAGTTATATATCAAACATTTGTGCTTCGTTTGTGCTTTCAGAATATATGACTGAAAATACAGCGAACCTAATTATACAAGAAAAATGAACAATTTAAAAGTGGTCGCTGACTTCACGCCCAGCGACCACATATAAAGCACAAACGTTGAGTTACGTATCAAACGTTTGTGCTTTCAGAATATATGACTGAAAATACAGCGAACCCAATTATACAAGAAATATGAATAATTTAAAAGTGGTCGCTGACTTCACGCGCAGCGACCACATAGCACAAACTTCGAGTTATGTCTCAAACGTTTGTGTTTCGTTTGTGTTTTCAGAATGTATGACTGAAAATACAGCGACTCCAATTATACAAAAAATATGGACAATTTAAAAGTGGTCGCTAACTTCACGCAATGATATATCAGTTTTTGAAAGAAGTCCGGTCAAGGCCATCTACGAATTGTATCTATGAATTAAGATTTTGTGCTGTCAAATTTAGTAGTGTCTTTTACTTAGTTTTTATGAGGGTACATAATATCTTGGGTACCTCATAAAAACTATGTAAACCACACTAATAAATTTGACAGCATAAAATCTTAATTCATAGATGCAATTCGTAGATGGCCTTGATCGGACTTCTTTCAAATATTTTACTGTATATATATAGTGTGTTAATTAAAAACCTGGCCATAGGCGTTTAACATGGGAAAACAGTTTTCCTTTGCGCAAAAGTCCCCAATTAATTTTAGACAAAAATGTTTCAAATAAATGTAGATATTATTATTCTACGCCTAAATCACTAAACAGATTTAATTATGCACGTTTAGTAACTTGTAAAATCTAATTTGAAATTGTACAAATATTGCTCATTTGTAGCGATACCCATGAAATTGAAACTAAATTAAAAAAAAATCATATCGTTTGATCTGTCAGAAATTTAATTTTATAGATACAGGAATGTGAAAAAATAATAATAATATAAGTTATTTAAGTGTTGGATTTTAAAAATAATACCTGTGTAGTGACTTAGGTGCAGAATTGAATTATCTGCAACTTTTAATTGAAAACTGAATTTCTGACAGTTCAAACAATACGCATTTCTTTGTAACTTTGTTTCAATTTCATGGGTATCGCTAGAAATGAGCAATATTTTTTATACAATTTCAAATTAGAGTTTACAAGTTACCAAACGTGCAAAATTAGAACTGTTTACTGATTTAGACGTAGAATATAATTATCTACAACATTTATTTGAAAAATTTTGTCTAAAATTAATTGGGGACTTTTGCGCAAAGAAAAACTGTTTTCCCATGTTAAACGTCTATGGCCAGATTTTTAATTAACACACTATATTATATATATATATATATATATATATATATATATATATATATATATATATTCCGAGAACTAAATTCTCATCATCAGTAGAAACTACAAAGTAAAAATAAAAACAGAGAAGTTAAGATTACTCAGCATGTAAACCATGTCAGAGGTCAAAACAGCTCTGCTGAGTAATATTAATTTCTCTGTTTTTACTTTGTAGTTTCTACTGATGATGAGAACTTAGTTCTCGAAATACGTATATAGTTTTTAAAATTATTGTTAAGATTAAGGGGTTTTTTCTTTATTTATAATTTTACCTTAAGATTCCATTTTAGTGTGTGTGTGTGTGTGTGTGTGTGTGTGTGTGTTTGTGTGTGTCTGTGTGTTTGTATGTGGCCATCGTTTAATTTCATTTTATCCTTTATTTTCAATGGATACAGAATTAAAAAAATTATACAGAAATTAAATTTCATAAATCAGTCAGCTATGCTTTAACCTGAGAAACAGCTTTTGTATTAAGATAATTCGTGGATAATTCTGACTAACAGATGTCAGTGTGAAGTGCAATTTACATAATATGTATTAAAATTTTACTGGAAATATAGAATCTTTTAAAAGAAATGTTCTGCATGGAACAATATGAATGGAGTGTCTGGTCGTGAATTTGGGGAACCAGTCAGCAATGTGTGCCGGTGAGGTGACACCTCGTAAACGCCCGTCCGGTACAAATAATGCCGAAATCTGTGTACAAAGCAGATTGGCTCACTCAGCATAGAGGAACGTGTTATTTATTTATTTACGTAGAACTGACGGAAGGTGATGTGCTAGCCACATCAGATTATTCCATATACACATTTGAATAATAAAAGTACTGAAAGAAGTTAAGGGAAGTTCAAAATTTTAATTTATATCAGCATTTTCAAATTGAGAATGGAGGATTTCACCATTTTATATATATATATATATATATATATATATATATATATATATATATATATATATATATATATATATAATTTCATCTGAGAGTATAAATAAAACTAAGACTATTGATGAAAACCCGGTGAGAAATTTTTTATTAATAACCGAGTTATAGTCCCCCAAAGTTATTATTATAGTGGTTCCTGTAAATATTATTTTTATTAGAAATTACAAGTTTCATTTATTAGAAAAATCAATAGCATATGCAATTTTAACCACAGATTGTGGTTTTTGCGAATTAAGCGATTTACCTGTAATTATAAAATATATTGATAAAGAGTTCATTTTAAGAGGAATAATACAATTTATTCCAAGTGCTGATAAAACTGCATTAGGTCACTATACTGCATATTGCAGGAGAATTGATGCAGTATGGGAATTGTTCGACGAATTACAAAAACATGAGGTGACTGTATCATCATCCCAACAAGTTCACCCTCATTTGTGTTATATACAGTTTAAAAAAAAAAAAAACTGGTAATATGATTTTGAAATGATTTTGCAGCTCAATCGAATTAAGGAAAATTAGTAAAAAATAATGAGAGTATATACTCTCATTATTTTTAATAATGAATATTAATAAGGAAATAAAATCATATAATTGAAATACTTCGGAAATAAGGGTTTTTTGTTGTAGCTGCACGACACTTCTATGAATCCTATATATATTTTGATTGGCAACAGGACGACCGCCCATACATGCACAACAAATAGATTTATGGAGGCGGATCTTACTACCAATGGAAGATAATAATTTCAAATTTTAGAGGTGGGGCCAACAGTCACGCACTGGAATTTCCAAACTGTTTTTATTTCAACAAATTTATTCCAATAAACTTAATAATTTTATACACTTGCAATTACAAAGTACTAGCTGGCCCGCCCCGGCTTCGCACGGGTAAACGATTAGCTACACGTGTACCAGTAATTTTTCACATTTACTTCGGAGACATGCGCTGCATAGGGAGCCGGCAACCTGCCTCGCATCGTACATGTAACAGGCTCCGCCCACTGTCCACCCGATTCCCTCACCTCACCTAACGACACCCTTTTCTAAACATGTCTCGGGTACTTTTACTTAGGTACATATGATGCAAGCTATCTCTCCGACAAATATCGAAAATCTGCTAACGGTTAAAATTTAACTATAGATACAAAGATAAAAAAAATAATTGAAATCATCCCATATTGTACCGCCTTGAGGGATGATTTTTCAAAAACGCTAAACACTCTTTATTTCTTACCAAAAGTATAAATAAGAATTTTTATATCCCTAAATTGGGAACTGATGGGTTCTCCATACAAACTTTCATCCCCTATTTCACCCCTTCAAGTTTTATTTTCGCGACAAAAGGTAGCCTACGTCCTTCTGCAGAGTCCAATCTATCTGTATACCAAAATTGATTAAAATTGGTTCAGCGGTTTAGGCGTGAAAACGTAACAGACAGACAAGCAGACAGACAGACAGAGAGAGTTACTTTCGCATTTATTATATTAGTATAGATGTGGACTACAGTGTGTATTCATTTTTTTTTGTAAATATAATTTAAAAAATTATATTTTTCAAGAACATTTAGGTTGACGAAAAAAAAAACAGTTTGATATAAGAACTCATACATGTGACGTCACATCAATTTTTTCAAACTTTGGGGGACTATAACTCGGTTATTAATAAAAAAAATTCTCACCGGGTTTTCATCAGTAGTCTTAGTTTTATTTATACACTCAGATGAAATTATATATATATATATATATATATATATATATATATATATATATAAACATAAAATGGTGAAATCCTCCATTCTCAATTTGAAAATGCCGATAGAATTAAAATTTTGAACTTTCCTTAACTTTCGGTACTTTTATTATTCAAATGTGTATATGGAATAATCATATCACCTTCCGTCTACGTAAATAAATAAATAACACGTTCCTCTATGCTGAGTGAGCCAATCTGCTTTGTACACAGATTTCGGCATTATTTGTACCGGACGGGCGTTTACGAGGTGTCACCTCACCGGCACATATTGCTGACTTGTTCCCCAAATTCACGACCAGACACTTCATTCATATTGTACAAATTCCATGCAGAAAATTTCTTTTAAAAGATTCTATATTTCCAGTAAAATTTTAATACATATTATGTAAATTGCACTTGACACTGACATCTGTTAGTCAGAATTATCCACGAATTATCTTAATGTAAAAGCTGTTTCTCAGGTTAAAGCATAGCTGACTGATTTATGAAATTTAATTTCTGTATAATTTTTTTAATTCTGTATCCATTGAAAATAAAGGATAAAATGAAATTATACGATGGCCACATACAAACACACAAGCACACATAAACACACACAGACACACACAAACACACAGACAGACACAAACACACACACACATACACACACACACACACACACACACACACACACAGAGAGAGAGAGAGAGAGAGAGAGAGAGAGGTTATCAAAAAAATAGTAAATTCGTGTACTAGGGACCCCAATATGAGCTCATTTATAAAAACTCACCATCGAATTTTTTGTCCAAAGAGAATAACTACTTATGTTAAGGTGACGGTAGGTAAAAAGAATGTATACCTATAGGTATTTGACCTGGAACTCATCCTTGAACAAAAAAGTGCAGCTCTAAATTTTCTAAATTATATCCTTTAAATTATTAAAAACTAAAATGGAGTCTTAAGGTGAAATTATAACTAAAGAGAAAACCCCTTAACCTTAACAATAATTTTAAAAACTATCAAAAACATCATCAGTAGAAACTAGAAAGTAAAAACAGAGAAGTTAAGATTACTCAGCAGAGCTGTTTTGGCCTCTGGCATGGTTTACATGCTGAGTATTCTTAAATTTTCTGTTTTTACTTTATAGTTTCTACTGATGATGAGAACTTAGTTCTCGGAATATATATATATATACAGTGTGTCCCATTTAGAGGTGCCACCATTGGGATCTCGAGAACTATAAGAGATACGATGTCGGTTAAATGGAACTTTTTATGCGCCTTTGGGAGGTCATCTCCGATGTGCTTTTGTTTTTCCAAAAATTCTCATAGGGCACTAGATAATGACGAAAAACTAAATATTGTTGATTTCTTCTTTCTCAAATAACTTCTAAACTATTAGTAATTGAGAAAAACGTTTCAAATATAAAAGATAGATATTTTTATTAACTAACCAGTGGCGTACGAAATAAATTTTCATATCCGTAAATTTTCGAGATATAACACAAACTTATATTTTTTTAAATGGAACCCATATCTTATTTAGTCTCAAAAAAAATCAATATTTTTTTCTCTTTTCAATGGTGTAAGGGTTATTATGTTTTATATTTATTTTGCTCCTAAAATTTAATTTTTCTCTTTATTTTCCTGAATTTTCTAATTATTTCCCAGAAAAACATTATTATTTTTATTAATTATATTGTATTTGATCAAAATAATTTGTTTTATGCCTTTATTACTTAATATTTTCATTCTAGACTCATAATTACAAATTACACTATGATGTGCCAAGGGCGACCTGATACAAAATATAAAAATTAATTTGATACGAATTTTGAGCAAATATTTTTAAGGAAATAAATTATTTAAATGCAAAGAGTATTTCCAAATAGAAATCTACCAATATTTTCAAAATAATTGTAAATTTAATACAAAATAAGGAAAAAATAATCATTTTTGAAAGCAAAACAAATATAAAACATAATAACCCTTACATCGTTGAAAAGAGAAAAAAATATTTATTTTTTTGAGACTAAAATCAGATATGGGTTCCATTTAAAAAAATATAAGTTTGTGTTATATCTCAAAAATTTACAGATATACAAATTTATTTCGTACGCCACTGGTTAGCTAATAAAAATATCAATCTTTTATATTTGAAACTTTTTTCTCAATTATTAATAGTTTAGAAGTTATTTGAAAAAGAAAAAATCAACAATATTCAGTTTTTCGTCATTATCTAGTGCCCTATGAGAATTTTTGAAAAAATAAAAGCACATCTGAGATGGCCTCCCAAAGGCGCATAAAAAGTTCCATTTAACCAACATCGTATCTCTTACATTTCTCGAGATCCCAATGGTGGCACCTCTAAATGGGACACACTGTATATAGTTTTTAAAATTATTGTTAAGTTTAAGGGGTTTTTTCTTTAGTTATATCCCCTAAAGTTTAGTGCTTTATATTTATCACTTTCTAAGCATGAAATAGGCGACCATATTATCATTTTTGTATCCACCTTATGTTTTATTGGGAAAGCTAATAATATATTCTAAAAGCACAAACGTTTTACATATAACTTTTGTGCTTCACATGTGGTCGCTGGGCGTGAAGTTAGCGACCACTTTTAAATTGTCCATATTTCTTGTATAATTGGGTTCGCTGTATTTTCAGTCATATATTCTGAAAGCACAAACGTTCGATACGTAACTCAACGTTTGTGCTTTATATGTGGTCGCTGGGCGTGAAGTCAGCGACCACTTTTAAATTGTTAATATTTCTTGTATAATTGGGTTCGCTGTATTTTCAGTCATATATTCTGAAAGCACAAACGAAGCACAAACGTTTGTTACGTAACTCAACGTTTGTGCTTTATATGTGGTCGCTGGGCGTGAAGTCAGCGACCACTTTTAAATTGTTCATATTTTTTGTACAATTGGGTTCGCTGTATTTTCAGTCATATATTCTGAAAGCACAAACGAAGCACAAACGTTTGATACATAACTCAACGTTTGTGCTTTATATGTGGTCGCTGGGCGTGAAGTCAGCGACCACTTTTAAAATGTTTATTACTTTTTAATTATTGGGTTCGCTGGTTTTGTTTATAGATCACAAACAGGCACAAACGAAGCACAAACCTCTCGCATATGTTTCATTGTTTGTGCTTAAAAGTGGTCGCTAACTTCACGGACCCTACTTTTTGCCCTAAAGTTAAGTTACATATTCTTATAGGAAATTTTCCGACAAATTTGATGGTGTTATTCTTAATGCGAAAACTCAAAAATTCTTATATTCAAAAAATATATATATATATCTTCTGTATAAATTGAGATATTTATGTATTATGTATATTTTTTTTTAATAAATAAAATTTGAGAAGGGAATACGCCATTTCTTTTAGTAAATTTTTAAGCAGCGACAAACTTTTCTTCTTTAAGAGGTAGATACCAATATACAGCGAGTAATATTTAGAGGAAGAATCGTAGAAGTTTTTCCTCTTGATTTTTTTTTTATAAAATGCACCACTTTTGTATCAAGGAGAGGTTTCAAAAAAGCGACATGAATATTACCGGTAAAATTATGAACTATTTCCCTATTAGTAGTGTATTTACCAAGAGAGGGCTGTAGAGTAGTACATATTGGTTCGCATCTGAGATAAGAAATATTAAAATGATTGTACAAGTCAGGTAGTTCACCCTTTGATTTTATGACGAGTCAATATTTCTATTGTAGTCAGTAAGATCAACTAGCAGAGAAATATTCCATTTTTCAACTTTATGTATGTCTATATTTTTTCTCAGCAACTGTTTATTATTTTGTCAACACAATTTTAATTATTAACGTGGATTGAGCAAAAACATATAAAAATGCAATACTTATATTAACAAGAGGTTTAAAATAAGAACCATAGGTTTACAATTTACAAAAATAATATGCTAACTAAAATTTAAACAATGACTCCGAAGTTATATTATTGTTTATTTAATGTATCAATATATTGTATCTTTTGATATATTGCAAAACATATATCGATGTATCGAAAAATTGAATAAAAATAACATAACTTACTATACAAATGGTACAAAAACTGCCACTCAAGATAAAAAAGAATAAAAAACTTAATAATAATTAAACAGCATATTGCCGGAAATTGTTTTGGGGAATAGATTGCAAAATAAAAAATGTAAAGACCCGGATTACATTTTGGAATATTTTAATATATAAATATTCTCGTGTTAGAAACATAGATAGGAATATACATAAAATAAATAAAAGTCTATAAATAATTTTATACTATTTTACTCCAAAATTTTGTTACGTCGAGTATTCTTAGTTGTGTGGAAGAGTTCATAGTCTGAACAAGAAAATGGACACAACTGGCATTGTTGCATTTGCTTCATTGTTTGATCTTCTCCACATTCACATTTTGTCTGATCAGCTTCGATAAAGCCCCATCTTGCTATATTAATTTTGCACTTGCCCACTTCAGATCTTAACCTATTTAATGATTTCCACACTGCCCATTTCTTTGTGGCAGGGTGGTAAGCTTTCGGCTACGATCATCTGTCCAGGAATGTTGGAAATCCGTGTTCTCCAAAGCTGTAACCTTGCACTTTCGGCTCACGTATTTAGTTCCTGAGATGTTCGCAGGAAACTGTTTCTCGACTTGAGTCTTTGAGCTGGCGGTACATGGCTGTATAATGGATGGCTTTCACACTCGACTCTAGTTCTCTCTTTGTCGGCAGCCACTTTTCTCCGTATATTAGGTGGGTAATCCCTGCGAGTTGATACAGCCTGTCTACAGGAGTTGATTTCAGACAGCCGGTTATCAACCTATAGGTCTCATTGAGGGCCACATCTACCTGTTTCGCATGAGATGACGAATAACAAAGAGGACATGCATATTCTGCAACGGTGTAACAAAGAGCCATTGCTGATGTTCGGATTGTATGTGGTTGGCTGCTCCACTGTGACCCGACCACTTCACACAGCGGATTATTTCGAGTTGAAACTTTTATTTTACAATTTATACAGTGCTTCCTGAATGTAAAGGATCTGTCAAGTGTTACTCCTAAGTATTTTGGAGTGTAGCAGAAACGCACACACCTGTGTTTTTGCAGGATTCGGTCTAAGTTGATTTGCATTATAGTAATTTGTCAGATTTTCCAAAGCGGTACAGAGATTCCTCTCCACTATTTCACATTCGGTACTCTGTGTAGCCAGGGCAAGATCATCGGCATACAAGAAAATTGGCTGATCATTTGTATAAATATTGAAAAGGATTGGGACCAAAACACTTCCTTTAGGCAAACCTTTTTTACAGCAGAGTAGCAATAAATTTCGTTATTCCATTGTTATTTGTCAAACTTTCACACTTTCATTAAAAGTTGTTGGTGACTGACGGTATAATACGCTGCTGAAAAGTCCACAAAAGCCACATCTGTTACCTTTCGGGTTTTAAATCCATCTTCTATATATTGTGTCAAGTTTAGAAGTTGCCCAGTGTAGCTTTTACCAGGACGAAACCCAGCCTGTTGTGGAATCAGAAGTGGATCAATAATAGGCGTAAGACGGTAAAGGATCAATTTTTCCATTAATTTATACAGGTGGCACAAAAGTGCTATAGGTCTAAAATCCTTTGGATTACATTCTTTTTTGCCAGGTTTCAGAAGGGCGATTACTCTAT
The DNA here is from genome assembly GCA_943142095.1 of Ophonus ardosiacus. Taxonomy (NCBI): domain Eukaryota; kingdom Metazoa; phylum Arthropoda; class Insecta; order Coleoptera; family Carabidae; genus Ophonus; species Ophonus ardosiacus. The sequence goes on from OW964835.1 coordinate 26,676,579, forward strand.
TCTTCCGTCATATCTTCGGTATTTGGCATCTACTCATACAGTTGTTAAATAGTTTCAAGATCCATTCTTTTGTTTTGAGGCCAAAATTTTTAATATGCTCTGATCGTATGTCCTCTAGACATGCTGACTTTCCATTTTTACATTCATTAATAAAATTTTCCAGTTCCAGCATTTCGAATGGAGCAGTGAGATTGTTCTCTTGTTCCTGATCCTCTCTTCGAAGTTTCAGCTCTCTGACTTTGTTGGTTACCTTTCCATTTAGGAGTAGCTGATGTGTAATCTGGTTTGCATTGATATTAAAATGTCTAATTGTCCTCGTTGGGTCATTGTTGAGGCGCTTTAGTAGTTTCCATGCTTTATGGCTGTCTGTAGTTAGAGCTAAGCCTTCAACTAATCTGGTCCAATGATCTCTTCTGGTCGCACTCAAGGAAGATAGTAGATTATTGCCAGCTTCCCATGTCTTGTAACTAAAGGGCTCCTCTTCGAACATGGTTTTATATTCCTTGTACTGTACAACTAAATCTGAGGTAAGACCTGGGTCATAAGAAGTTCGACATCCACGAGGTATGGCCATTCTGGAACATTTTTTTCACAACTGCAACAAATGTAACATAAGATTCAGGTGTTGGGTTTATAGTAGATACTTCAGCGTCCATCAACTTTGCTAACTTAGGCCAGTCAGCTCTATTAAAATTGTACCTCCTACGGAAAGGAACGAATTGAGGTCTCACTGCAGCATATATTTTGCACATTATTGGTCTGTGCTGAGTGTTTGGTATTAAACAACAGACAGATTTCGAACATTGCTGGCTGATGTTATTGCTACTGAATATGAGATCTGAGTTATAACCCCGCCTCCATCTACCACTATCGAATGAAGCTGGTAATTTACTATCGTGTATGAGATTCAATTGATGCATCTCTGCCCATTCTTGCAATGCGGTTCCATTATCGTTGTCAGATTTATAACCCCATATAGAACTATGACAATTGAAATCACCGATAATTATTTGCGTATGTTGACTCTGGAAATTAGAAGGTTTCTTGACTGTGAACAATTGTTTGTGGGTTGTCAAAAAATTTCTTCGCATTATTCAGAAACTAGTAACATCCGTTTGTTCGGCCTAATAGTATTTTACAGCCATTATTATAAATAATACGAATATGTTAGCTTACTCCTAAACAAGTTGACAAGATTGACAACTCGTTACTGTCATTAAAAATTAGGTGTTTGACATTTGGATAGACTGCTAGATTAAATTTATTTTTAAAAAATTCACGATACAGACACTCAGGTTTTATTTTTTTCTGTCTGAACCGTAACAGATATCACAAATTAAACTCCTAAGTTTAATACACTAGTGGTTTACTAATAATAACAAGTATCACCTTAAAAGATGACTTATTACCATATGAACTGTCATACTAAATTTCATCCAAATCGTATATAGCGTTCTGTTATTATAAGTAAAATTATTATTTTTTCGAAGAACTTTGAAGCAGAATTCTGGCTAAATGGTACACTTTCCGGTAGAAGCAAGTTTAGTTAAATCGTCTTATTTTAGCCTCAGGAATCTGTGGTTAAGCCATGTCTCCCTATTTAAGAGACACCCTGTATAGATAAAACTATACAGTGTGTCCCATTTAGAAGTGCCACCATTGGGATCTCGAGAACTATAAGAGATACAATGTCGGTTAAATGGAACTTTTTGTGCGCCTTTGGAAGGCCATCTCAGATGTGCTTTTGTTTTTCGAAAAATTCTCATAGGGCACTAGATAATGACGAAAAACTGAATATTGTTCATTTTTTCTTTCTCAAATAACTTCTAAACTATTAGTAATTGAGAAAAACGTTTCAAATATAAAAGATAGATATTTTTATTAACTAACCAGTGGCGTACGAAACAAATTTTTATATCCGTAAATTTTCGAGATATAACACAAACTTATATTTTTTTAAATGGAACTCATATCTGATTTTAGTCTCAAAAAAATCAATATTTTTTTCTCTTTTCAATGATGTAAGGGTTATTATGTTTTATATTTGTTTTGCTCTTAAAATATAATTTTTCTCTTTATTTTCCTGAATTTTCTTATTATTTCCCAAAAAAACATTATTATTTTTATTAATTATATTGTATTTGATCAAAATAATTTGTTTTATGCCTTTATTACTTAATATTTTCATTCTAGACTCATAATTACAAATTACACTATGATGAGCCAAGGGCGACCTGATACAAAATATAAAAATTAATTTGATACGAATTTTGAGCAAAATTTTCCAACAAAATAAATTATTGAAATACAAGGAGTATTTTCAAATAGAAATCTATCAATATTTTCAAAATAATTGTAAATTGAATACAAAATAAGGAAAAAATAATAATTTTGAAGGCAAAACAAATATAAAACATAATAACTCTTACATCGTTGAAAAGAGAAAAAAATATTAATTTTTTTGAGTCTAAAATCAGATATGGGTTCCATTTAAAAAAATATAAGTTTGTGTTATATCTCAAAAATTTACGGATATAAAAATTTATTCCGTACGCCACTGGTTAGTTAATAAAAATATCTATCTTTTATATTTGAAACTTTTTTCTCAATTTTTAATAGTTTAGAAGTTATTTGAAAAAGAAAAAATCAACAATATTCAGTTTTTCGTCATTATCTAGTGTCCTATGAGAATTTTTGGAAAAATAAAAGCACATCTGAGATGGCCTCCCAAAAGCGCATAAAAAGTTCCATTTAACCGACATCGTATCTCTTATAGTTCTCGAGATCCCAATGGTGGCACCTCTAAATGGGACATACTGTATATACAAAACCATAAACGGTATTAATACAAAAACCGTTCTAAACATTCAAAAATATATAAAATTATAAAATACATTGACAGTTACTAACTGAGTGAAAAACTACTTAAATGTTTTTTTGCAAATAATTTCAATTATTTTATTATTATTATTGTTTCATATATATTTGTTTCAGTATTTTCTTTACATATATTCATAATTTAAGTTTGTATTATTATATTAATATTGATTTGATGATGCTGTTTTATTTTAATTACATACTGCCGGAAATTGTAAAGACCCAGAATACATTTTGAAAGCTAAACATTTGTGTGGGAAAAAATAATTTTTCTATAATCAATAAATTTACCTACTTGAAAAAACATTTTAATTGATTACATATCAGTTACTAAGTGAAAAACTACTAAACTTTTTTGTAAATAATTTCAATGTTTATTATTATATTATTTATTATTATTATTTTATATGTATAAATGTTAGACAATGAAGCCAACTGCATCCGGAAATGTTATATAATATTATGTCTATATTTATCTTTATTCTGCAATATCAGCTATTAAGTGTTAATTAATTAGTATGAGTTGTTATGTTATGTTATGTAATCCACATTCTAAATATTACAATGAATTGTGTGTTTTGGATCCCATTCTGGCAGAATTTTTAACACAATCAGATGGCTTGATTTGTATGGGTGATATTAATATTGATCTATTACAAAATAATAGCAAATCAGCATTTCTTATGAATTTGTTAACTGCTCACGATATGCACCAAATAATAAGTACTTACACAAGACCAGCGTCAAAAACTCTTTTAGATATCGTTGCTATTTCAAATAAGTCTTTGTGTTTACATGCTGGAGTTATTGATTGTACAGAATTTACAGATCACTTTGCCGTATATTGTGTTCTAAATCTACCAAAACCTCTTATTTCAGAAAAATTTATCAAATATAGAGATTTTAAAAGTTTAGATTATGACATATTTTTTGCCGATTGCCAATCTGTTAATTGGAATAATATTATAACACTGGATGACATAAATGAAAAAGTGCAATATTTAAATTATAATATTATTTCTTTATTTGATAAACACGCTCCCATTAAGACCATAAAAACAACAAAAAATTACTGTCCTTGGATTACACCTGTTGTAAAAATCATGCAAAGGAAAAGGGATAAAGCTTTGTTAGAATATAAAAAACATAAAACAAAATCTAAACTAGATTATTACAAACAGTTACGTAATCTGACGACAGCAGCTATTCGCAGAGAAAAGAAAGCTTTTATGGAATATGAAATAAATAATAATATGAAAAATTCCAAAATATTGTGGAAAAATTTAAATAATATGGGGGTAAAAGGTGAATTGGCAAAAAATATTCCGGAAAATTTATGTAAACCAGAATATTATGGTCAGTTTCTCTGTAATAAGATTGGTACTACTAATATAAATTTTGATACATTAAATTTTTATTTGAACGGTAGATACGGGGAGTCTCAACAATTTGAATTCAAATGTGTTGATAGCGATACTATAGCAACAATTTTAAAAAAATACAAATCTAATGCAATAGGGGTGGATGAAATTTCAATTAAAATGTTAATAATTATATTGCCAGTAATTGCAGATTATATAACACACATTGTAAATACGTGTATACTCGATGGTGTTATACCTGAAATTTGGAAAACGGCAATTATAAAGCCTATTGCTAAACATAAAGAGTGTGCAACGTTCGATGATTTGAGACCAATCAGTATTTTACCAGTCATGTCCAAAGTTTTGGAGAGAGTATGCTGTGATCAAATCATGATTTACATAAAGGAAATTAATATTTTGCCTGATAATCAATCTGGATTTAGAGCAGGGCATAGTACCAATACATGTCTCTTAAACATTGTTGATACTTTATTAAATAATTTCGATGAATCCAAGAATTCCTTATTGATTCAGATTGATTTATCAAAGGCATTTGATATGGTAAATCACAGTATGCTGCTTGCCAAGCTAAAATTTTACAATTTTTCTGAAAATGCAATTCTGTGGTGTAAAAATTATTTGATTAGCAGAAATTTTCAGGTGTGCATGTCGCACAATTCAAATACATTTACATCAAATAATTTTGCTCTGCAGAACGGTGTACCACAAGGTTCAATATTAGGCCCATTGTTTTTTCTTATATATGTAGCAGATATGCCATCAGTTTTAAATTACTCCACAGCACACTCATATGCAGACGATACAACGATTATTGCAACTATAGATCCATCAGATATGGATGATCAAATTACTAACGTTAATTGGGATTTACAGAAATTATCTCTATGGATAGAAGACAACGGTCTCAAAATCAATATCTCTAAGTCATCATATCTTGCTGTTGGTAATTCCAACTCCATACCTGATATAAGACTGAACGGTACCATTGTCGAACGTAGCACTTCTGTCAATATTTTAGGACTTCTTGTTGATGAAAATCTCTCTTTCAGGCAACATCTAAATAAAAAACTTACAGCCTCGAGACTTCGCTTACGACACCTGTACCAATTTAGGCAAGATCTAAGTTCAGCAGTTAAATTACGCCTTGTTAACACTCTAATTCTACCCTTATTTCATTATTGCGCTTGTACGTATATTCCAAATCTTACAGAAACAGATAAAAATAGAATTACACTTGTCGAGAACTCTTGTCTGCGTTTCGTTTATGGTGCACGCAAGTATGATCATATTTCCAAATATCGTAGGCTAGCCAATATGACATCTGTAAATAATCGCGTAAAAGCTATGTATCTCTGTTTAATACATAAAATTCTGAAAACTGGTACTCCTCACTATCTATTTGACAAATTGAAACCGAAGGAATATAATTATAAGCTCAGGATTAAAGATTTATATATAGTACCAGCTTATAGAAAATCGAAATTCAAGGGCTCTTTTTCTTATTTGGCACCGTCATTGTACAACAACATACCTTGTAATTTAAAAAACTTATCCCCGAGTATGTTTAAAATTCATGTTAAAAATATAATTGCGTAGGTAATATCTGTGTAATATACATATTATTATTATTATTATTATTATTATTTGATTAATTGGCATATTGTTTTGCATACAAAGATTTGTGGTTTATTTATGATTTAATGCATTTGTATTATTTTTGATTTTTATAAATTAATAATTGGCATTATTATGTAAAAATTTGTATGGTTAGGTGGTAGACCAGCCTATGGCTGAACCTCGCCATTGATGTCTCATCAATAAAGAAAATTATTATTATTATTATTATTATTATGTATTGTATTTCTATAAAACAGGCGTGTTACCGCAGCACCGCTCATTATTGTATGAGTAGTGAACGGGTTTCCATCAATATTTCAAGTGTGTGGTTTGATTTTGAATAAAGCATTTGCTGAATTGAAGTGTTCTTTTGTTTTTATTTTTGTGCGTGTCTTGTGTTCTCTGTCATCAGAAGTGGGATTGCATTTATGTGTCTTGACGAACGAAGGCATCCTGGACGTTTTTCGAAAATTGGCAGACGCGTTGAACGCACCGCAAGCTAGAGGAAGTGACATAGCTTTGCCTATTTTTGACCCAGATTCGGAGGATGCAGGCGCAGAACAGTGGTGTACTGAAACTGAGATTATAGTTTCGGAATTTAATTGGACTTCCTTGGAAAAGGTTTTTAAGGGTGGGAATATATTGCGTGGTTCCGCGAAGGGTTGGTACGCCTCATGGCATCCAGAAGTGAGAGATTGGGATAATTTCCTGCTACGCTTATTGAATTATTTCATGCAAAAATAAACCTTAGTGAAAGGCTAAGGAGAGCAGTATTTTTAAATTCTGGTGGATTTGATTCATATTGGCTCGTAGTATGATCACGGTTTTAACTAAAACACTGTTTTTAGAAATGTCAAATTCAAATTTAAATATTTAATTTCACCCGTATGTTTAAAGAACGATTTTTTAAAAATATTTGTTTGAATACAAACTATGTCCTGCTTTAAATTCATATTTTCATACATTTGTTATTATTTATTTTTGTTATTAAATAATGAAATTTGACATTTCTTAAAACAGAGTTTTAGTTAAAACCGTGATCATACTACCAGCCATTGTGAATACGCTAGGGAAAAAATCAGTCTTTTAAATAAAACTCAAATAAAATTTACGGAATCACAAGTTGTGGAGCTTATTATAGGTGACATAAGAGACAATGCGATTAAAATGGGAGCTTTAAACATCAAGATTTCAAGTACCAGTGAGCTTATTACATTACCATCGTCTTAGTCCAAACTTCTTAAGAAAAGGACACTCGGTACCGAGGACAAGGACATACTCTCTAAAATAACTAAAAGAGTCGACAACAGAACTTGTTTTACGTGCCAAAAGATAGGGCACATTGCATCCTGTTGCCCACTACGACAAACAGAAAGAAAAGAATTTCATCATCGAAATAAAGGATCGAACACTAGTAAAGCAAGACCATCTAGAGAAAATATCACGCGTAGAACTCAACGTTATTGTTAGTTTTGTAAAAGGGATGGCCACAGAAGAAATTTGTTGGAAAAAACTTAAAACTAAAAGTGAAGTAAATCTTTGCCAACAGTCGAAAGACACCTGATCCACCAAGTGTGAGATTAATGGTAAGATGTTTTATTGCTTAATTGATACTAGTGCAGCATGCTCAATAATAAGGAAGAATATAGCATACTCGCTAAATTCGAAAATAGAACCCCATTATGTTACGCTAAAGGGAATAGGATAAGGATTTTTGCAAACTATAAGTAAAGTAAATCTCACTGTCCGAAACAACGACGTTACGGTCGAATTATTATTCCTTGTTGTACCTTCTGATCAATTATCATATGATGTTATTATTGGGAGAAACGTTGTTAATCACGGAGATATAACCAATAATCATGGACGAAGACGGGACTCGTTTATCCAGAAGTAGTTCGTCTATATGTGCAATTGACAGATTAGATGTAGATTATCAACATTTGAATACCGATCTTTCTAACAAAGATTCGTCAACCTTAAATGAACTTCTCGGTAGGTTTTCAGGGATGTTTACAACAGGTACGACAGTACGAAAAGTTACTACAGCTGAGCTTACTATAAGATTAAAAGTAGACAAAGTCGTCTGCTATCAATCATATCGCCTAGCGCCAATAGGAAGAGAAAAGATATGGCAGCGGAGTTTCAGCAAATACCTATTAGCGAAGAATCGGTATCAAAGACGGCATTTGTGACACCCGATGGTCACTATGAATATCAACGCATGCCCTTTGGATTGGCGAATGCTTCATCCTTCTGCCAACGAGCTGTAAGTAATGCTTTAGGTCCTTTTAAGTATGAAGATGTATTATTGTTCTTAGATGTCCTTTCTAAGACAATTACTGAAGGTTTTTCGAAGTTGGAAAAAGTCCTTTCCGCACTTGACCATGCAGGATTTAGTTTAAATATCAAAAAGTGCAAATTCTTTCAAAGTTCCATAGATTATTTAGGTCGAAGTATTTCCGCCGAATGCATAAGACTAGGAACTGAGAAGGTATTTGCATTGACTAACACACCTGTGCCCAATACTGTAAAACAAGTAAGACAATTCATGGGATTGACAAACTATTTTCGTAAGTTTATTCCGGATTACGCCACAAAAACAGCTTGTATTACTAGACTTACGAAACAAGATACCAAATTTGAATAGATTTTGGAACAAGAAGAAGCACGAAAATATGTTATCAACTGTCTTAGTAGTAGGCCGCTTTTATGTGTATTTGATACACGGAACTGCACACCGATACCAGCTCGTTAGGCTATGGTGGAATTCTCTGCCAAAAACGCTATTGGATTACGAGTTGTGGCATACTTTAGCCGCCGAACTACCCCTGCAGAAACAAGATATTCTTCATTGTACAAGCTGTGAAATATTTCCGTTCTTATCTATTAGGCATAAAATTTAGAATCATTACAGATTGTAATGCTACTAAATCGACAATGAACAAGAAAGATCTTGTACCTAGAGTTGCACGCTGGTGGAGTTACCTTCAAGACTTTGATTTCGATGTGGAGTACAGAAAAGGAAGACAGGTCCCCCACGTAGACTATCTTATTCGCAACCCTCAAAGTAATATGACTGTAATGTCGATTCGACCTGGTACATGACTTGAGGTGGCTCAAGCAAAGGATAAAGAAACTCAAGATTTGATAAGTAGAATTAAGAGTGGGCACACCATCACAAGTGATTTTCAAGTAAGTGATTCTGTTTTATGTCGAAAAATAAAAATGCCCAATGGGAAAATGGAATTGAAATATTTCGTACCTAAGGGAAGCAGATTACACCTAATCAAGATATACCACGACGATCAATGTCACATCGGCTGGGAGAAGACACTCCATAAGGTATTTTGGTTTCCAAAAATCGTTAAGTTTTGTTAGAAAATATGTTGCCCGTTGTCTAACATGTCTCTTAACGAAAAGGAAAACTGGGCCAAAACAAGGATTACTACATCCAATAGACAAAGTTGCTATTCATTTCCACACAATTCATGCAGATTTTATTGAACCGTTCCCACAGGTTAAAGAAGGATTCAAACATATTTTATTAATTGTTGACGGATTCACAAAATATCTGCTCTTAGTTCCGTTGGAAAGCTTAACAGGAGAAGAAACTTCCAAAATTTTAGCTCGTAATATTACCCTGTTCGGAACACCTAAACGTATAATAACGGATTAAGGAACCAATTTCACAGATTCCAAAACTAAAAGTCTATTCAAACGTATGGAAATTGAACATCATTTAATAGCCACTGGCGCTGTAAGGGCAAATGGACAAGTAGAGCGTTACGTTTCTACAGTGACAAGCTTGCTCGCTGCAGAGTTGCGAGATATGTCAGAATGGATGAGCGCTTTACCTAAAGTACAACTAACAATTAACACGACTATTCAAAAGTCGACTGGATTTTCACCATTATATCATTTGTTAGGAATTAACTCTAACACACCTGCTGTCGAAGCCGTAACTGATCCAAACAAACGATAATACAGAAAACAATGTTGACCTACAAGCAGATAGAAAAATTGAGTATGAAAGACTTCAAGTAAGTGCAGAAAAACAAAAACAAATGTTTGATAAGAAAAGATGCCAAGCAGATAATCTCAATGAGGGAGATTATGTGGTAGTCCAGCAACAAAATCCGAGACTAAGCAAATTAGATCCGAAATATAAAGGGCCTTATAAAATCATTAAGGTGCTTTCAAACGACAGGGCTCATACATCATGCCTCAAAGCGGAAGCAGGTTGTTCCTATAGACCGAATCAAAGCTTATAGAGGTGAATGGTGTGAAAATTTACTTTCTAGTAGCGATGGTGAGTTGATTTGTTAAAAAAAAAAATAAATGGGTAAGAATTAAATTTTCAGCCAGTAAGTGTTTTGTTGAAGTAGTCCCTGAGTCTGTTGAGGCAGAACAAACTAAAAGTGTTGTGTTGAAGTAGTCCCTGAGTCTGTTGAGGCAGACCAAACTACAAGTGTTGTGTTAAAGTAGTCCCTGAATCTGTTGAGGCAGAACAAACTACAAGTGTTTTATTGAAGTAGTTCCTGAGTCTGTTATGACAGAACAAACTACAATTCATGTCTTTAGCTGTTCCATTAAATTTACAAAATTATCCTGTGCAATAATTATCACATCTTTTATGAGTAAAGAAATAATATGTGGCATGATATCTTATTTTCAGATGAAGTTCCTGATAAACAAGTGGACAGTATGCCTGTCGCACCCAGGGCCCCCGTATCCCGAGAGCGGGATACATCGCAGGATGGCCGTGTTAGAGAATGAAGACAACGGTATCCAAAAATGTTATATAATATGTCTATAATTATCTTTATTCTACAATATCAGCTATTAAGTGTTAATTAATTAATATGAGTTGTTATGCATTGCATTTCTATAAAACAGACGTGTTACCGCAGCACCGTTCATTATGAGTAGTGAACGGGTTACCGTCAATATTTCAGGTGTGTGGTTTGATTTTGAATAAAGCATTTGCTGAATTGAAGTGTTCTTTTGTTTTTATTTTTGTACGTGTCTTGTGTTCTCTATCATATATATATATATATATATATATATATATATATATATATATATATATATATATATATATATATATATATATATATGTTACCTAACCATATTCTGCGGACCTCAGCAGTTCCCAGTATCCGCCACGTTCCCGCGAGCGGCAAGAAGATCACATTTCATCTTATCTTTGTACGATGTATATTCCATGATTTTGTAAACTTTTATTCAGTCTGTATTTAGAATTCAAACAATAAACTTAGAAAATACTTTATTGTAGAAAGCAATAGTTTTTAAAAACCAATATCCAGAAATCTATCAATTAATTGGCGCAGTCTTGGTAGGATATTGAGTGGAAATTCATCACGAATAATCCATCAGTGTCAACTGTTTACTCTGAAGAACCCAGGTTCGAGAGGTGTTCATCGCGAATCAACCCATCGGCGAGCTCATCTTAGAAGACTTCCAACGCGGACAATCTACCTAGGATGAAGAACGGTCTCTACAACGCTGTATTGGTTATGTAAGTTGCTTTCCTTTCTATGTCAGACTCCTCGCGTTCATCCATTATTTCCATAGAGGATAATACTAGTGAAAACGAGTTAGAATTATTAGATTATTCAAATCCAAATAGTAATTTAGATCTTAGTTCAATTAGCGAAATTTTGTCAAATTTAAATATAAACGAAAGTGCCGATAAGCAAATTTAGTTATGGCGCAACCACAAATACCAAAATTTGAAAATAAATTATTAGAAATAGTACCTAGATTTGATGGAAATCCATCAGAATTATCAGGATTTTTAGAATTAGCAAGTGCCCTTGTTAAAACTTATTGGGACCCAAATCCCGAAAATATTACTTGTGTGCAAAATATTACAGTAGTTTACGGAATATATGCAAAATTATCTGGCTCAGCACGCGAAGTTTATTCTACATGCACTTCAAAAGATTGGAAAACAGTAAAAGATGCACTCATTGCGCATTTTGGTGATCAACGCGATGAGAATGGTTTATTATTTGATTTAGATCAGCTCCGTCAAAAAGACATTGAATCTTCTTTACAATACTACACGAGAGTAATGTCTAATTTAAGTGCTTTGCATAATTATGTAGAAATTCACGAAACTGACGAAAACATAAAAATCGTGAAAAAGAATTTTTATAACAACCATGCTTTAAAAATATTTTTAGCAGGCTTAAAAGAACCATTAGGCTCTACAATCCGAGCCATGAAACCAAAAGACTTAGCAGAGAGTAGACAATTTATAATTTCTGAAAATAATATCAGACATTTACAAAAACCTACATACGAGAGAAATAAAACTTCTACACAAAAACTGCACCCAAACACATATAATTCGAGACAAATTCAATTTCCTCGCCATCCACCAGCATTACCTTATAACTACCCGCAATTTCAAAATTTTAATAGAAATCAATTTCAACAATTTCCTAGCAACCCCATCCAGCTACAACCCCGACAAATACATGCACCACAAAGATTCTTTAGCAATCAGCAAGTATTTGGGAATAATGTTCCAAAATCAAACACTATAAATGTTTGGAAACCACAGGGCTCTGCAAATCGCCCCATTCATCCTAAACCCACTCCCATGAGCGGAATATCCCATGGAACTTTCCCAAGACAAGACACTAGGTTACAAAGATTTCAAAATCAAAAACCACCAAACTTTATTTCTGAAGAGATACATAATGTAGAACAACCTTTACAATCTACACAATTTGTTGAGTCGACAGAATTTGACTACGACAACTACGAGACTGATAATACAGTGCCGTACCCACAAGAAAATGATTATTATGTAACTGATGATTTTAAAAATTATTATACTTTCGAACCAGAGTCTACTGAAAGTAGCCAAAATTTTCCCCAAACGAGCCAGTCAATGAACCCAACGTAGAATTACATTCATATACGATAAAAAAGATTTACCATTTATTAAAATCTCGAACCCACCATTAAAACTTTTGATCGATACAGGTGCGACAAAATCATTCTTGAATCCGGAATTAGCTGAAAAATATTTTAAAAACAATATAAAAGAAGAAAATTTCACGATCTCTTCTGTATTTCAAACAACAAAAAGAAATTCTTACATCGAAATTCCAGCATTCCCAGAATTTAATGTTAACAAAAATATAAAATTTTATTTGTTTAAATTTCATCATTTCTTCGACGATTTAATTGGTTACGACACCCTAAAAGATTTAAATGTACAATTAGATTTGAACCATTCACTTTTAAAAACCCCAAACACGACATTAAAATTATCTCATTACGAATCGAGAAAGAAATTATTATTTTTCGCTCGAATAGAACCCTGCAGTTTAGAAACATTAAAAATACCGGTAAATGCAAAAGACGGAAATATAGTAATCCCACAAACAAAAATTTCGAACTGTGTAATAAGAGAAGGAGTATCAAATTGTCAAAATGGATACGCCCTTGTTGATATTTACAACAACACATATGAACACCAAGAAATTTATTTGTATGACCCAATCAATACTAACCCTTTTAATAGTATTGAATTTGAATTATTTAATGTCACAATTCATAATAATTGTAACGACAATGACACGCCTAATAAAGCTGAAATAATAAACTCATTACGCATCGAACATATGAACTCGGAAGAGAAACAGTGTATTGAAAAACTTGTAAAAAAGTTTAACGATATATTTTACCGCGACGATACGCCATTAACTTTCACGAATAAAATAAAACACAGAATTATTACAACTGACGAAATTCCTGTACACACAAAATCTTACAGATATCCATTCATACACAAACCCGAAGTTGAACGACAAATAAATAATATGTTACAACAAGGAATTATTAGACCAAGCGATTCTCCATGGTCATCGCCTATTTGGATTGTTCCAAAAAAGGCTGATGCCTCAGGTCGGCAAAAATGGCGCATAGTTGTCGATTATCGAAAGATAAACGAAAAAACTATAGACGACCGTTACCCAATTCCCAATATATCTGACATTTTAGACAGACTCGGACGATCACAATACTTTTCCACAATAGATCTCGCGAGCGGATTTCACCAAATTGAAATGCACCCAGATGACGTGCAGAAAACTGCATTTAATGTAGAACACGGAAACTACGAGTTCCTGCGAACTCCATTTGGCTTGAAAAATGCTCCATCAACTTTTCAGAGAGTTATGGACAACGTTTTGAGAGAATATCTTAACAAAATGTTTTGTTTTTATGGACGACATAATAGTATTTTCTACATCTCTTCAAGATCACATTGTAAATTTAAAACAAATATTTCATAAATTACGCGAAAGTAATCTTAAAGTTCAACTTGACAAATCTGAATTTCTAAAAAAGGAAGTTGCTTTTCTTGGACATTTAGTTACATCAGAAGGAATCAAACCCAATCCAGAAAAAATTAAAGTCATTCAAAATTATCCAATGCCAAAAACAAATAGAGAAATAAAAGCATTTTTAGGACTACTTGGTTATTACCGGAAATTCATTAAAAATTTTGCAAAATTAACAAAGCCAATGACCTCATGCTTAAAGAAAAACGCTACTATCGACATACATAATCCTGACTATATCAACTGCTTCAACACTTGCAAAAATCTGCTATCAAACGAACCAATTTTACAACATCCTGATTTTGAGAAACCATTTATTTTGACAACCGATGCCAGCAATTACGCGATAGGTGCGGTATTATCTCAGGGTAAAGTCGGATCAGACTTACCGTTGTCTTATGCAAGTCGTACACTGAGTGAAACTGAAACTAAATATTCTACAGTAGAGAAAGAACTATTAGCAATCATTTGGGCCGTAAAACATTTTAGACCATATTTATTTGGACGAAAATTTTTCATTTACACTGACCATCGCCCTCTGCAATGGTTATTTTCATTAAAAGAGCCGAACTCTAAGCTTGTGAGATGGAGACTCAAGTTAGAGGAATACAACTACAAAATTATTTACAAAAAAGGTTCACTCAATAAAAACGCGGATGCGTTGTCCCGCATTCAAATTAACATCAACGAAACAATCGAAAATTCAGGAGGAATATTCGATTACATGAAAGAATTTAATAATAATTTTAGTAACACGAACGAAGCAGAAAACAATAAAACTTCTGATAACATGTCATTAATAGTCGAACCAGACAATGATAAAATTGACAATGGCATATCCGATGACGAAACTGTTCGCACAAACAGAGAAAACCCAATTGTACGAATCCCAATTTCTGATAAACTCGTTAATTTCGGAAAAAATCAGATAATAATATCACAAGTTAATTATGACCCTAATAAACCAAAAATTGTAAAACTTTTCGAAGATACACAACGTTTTATTGTTCAGATTTCAAAAAATAATTTTGCTAAGGATATAATCAATTTCATTAAAGAATATATTATCCCAAAAATTAAATACTGTCTCTATTTCGAAGACCCTATTTACGAAGAAATCAGTTCAGTCATCCAAAAATACTTTAAAAATTCTGAAATAAATTTAGTAAGATACACTCAAAAATTGTTAGATATTGAAGACCCGTCAGAAATTAAACAAACAATTCAGAACTATCACGAAAGTGTCGATGAAACAGAAAATCAAATAAAGAAAAAATATTACTGGCCAAATTTACGAAAATCAGTACAAACTTGCATTAATGAATGTGAAATATGTTTAAAAACTAAATATGATAGAGTCCCATTAAAGCCAAAATTTAATATAACTCCTACCCCAACAAAACCATTCGAAACTTTACATATCGATTCAATCACTTTAGAAAAACAAAAATTCTTATCAATCATTGATGCATTTTCAAGATATGCTCAAGTTTATAAATTAGACTCAGGCCAAGGAATAGAAGTCGTCAATAACCTTATTAAGTATTTCACACACCACGGGATACCCGATCAGATCATTTCCGATAATGGGCTTGAATTTAAAAATTCCTTAATTAAAGAATTATTAGAAGTTCATAAAGTAAAACTCCATTTTATTAGTACACAACACCCGGAATCGAACGGATTGATTGAAAGATTTCATTCGACCTTATTAGAACATATCAGATTACTCAATAATCAAGAGCAGTATAAAAAAGAGCCAATTGAAATAAAAGTTAATTATGCACTCTTAGCGTATAATAATTCTATTCACTCTTCCACAAAATTAAGACCTTGTGAAATCATATCAGGACATTTAGATGTAAATTCACCCCTAGATATTGACTTAGAAAAACAATTAGTTAACAACTACATAACAAATCACAAAGAAAAAATTAGATTACTATATGACAAGGTTAAAGAAACAAATGAACAGTATAAACAAAAAACAATTGAATACGCAAATAAAAATAGAGAAGATTTACCTGAAATACCTAATACTGTTTTTGTGAAATATAAACAAAAACAAAGTAAAACTAATAATAAATTCAAACCCGAGAAAATTGTAAAAATCAACCCCACTTTGAAAACAGCAGAAATAAAACCAGATCATGGTAACACATCAAAAGACATTCACCTGTCCAACATAAAAAGACCTAGACGAAAGAATTACAATTTTAAAACTAAACAAAAGCAAAAGAAAAATAAATTCAAAATTCTAGAAAACAAAATATTGAAAAAATCTCCCTTGTTGCAGACTTGTGACTCTCCACCTGACAACAACACAAGAAGTTCAGATACAAAACTTAGTGAATAATCCCGGAGTTCTCCCATTTAAATTAGGACGTGCAAAAATTAAAACCGCTTCCCATACATTCCTACATTACATTGACTTCAAAACCATTAAAGACAGAGTCGATTTAATAAACGAAAATTTTTCGGAATTAAAAACAATAGTAGATTCTGCTACTCCCGAATTTTATCACATATTAAATAACTGCTATGGTCATTTACAATACGAATTGAACATTGTAAATAGAAAATTAAACACTTTCTACCCCGAAAAACGCCAAAAACGAGGACTAATTAACCCTTTAGGATCCTTGTCAAATTTATGAGTGGTAATATGGACAACGACGATGCTCAAGAAATTCATAACAGTATTTTAAAATTAGAAACAGATCAAAATAAAATTGTTACAAAATTAAACAAACACATTTCACTTTCCAAAAATATAATGTCAAATATTAACTCTACACTCAACAAATGAATTTTCGATTTTTCTCATTTTTACGACGCACAAGAAATATTAGAACAAATAAAATACAATCTTGATTCACTGTTAAATTATTTGGAAGAAATCGAAAATGCTGTGACATTTGCAAATCTAGAGGTTGTACACCCTAGTATTATTTCTTATCAAGATCTAAAAGATATTATTAATGAATTATATTCAATTTACAATCATAAACAATTACTATTTTCAAATATTAATGATATATCGAAGTACTATAATGTTATCAAAATTAAAGTTCATATTATAAATGAAAAAATTATGTTTTCACTAGTTTTGCCTTTAATACACCCAGAAACCTTCGATCATTATCATCTATATTTAATTCCTAACTCAAATCAATCAACAATTATCCCACCTGCTACTTACCTATCAGTAAGCGACAACGTATACCAATATAGTAACGAAGAATGCATCGATTTGCAATCAGAATTCCTGTGCAAAAGTACAAATCTTCTACCACTACAGAGGGATGAAGAATGCTTAACATCAATTTTGTCAACCGACACTACAGCAACCAACTGTCAACAAATACCAGTCAAGATAACTCAACAAGTTATATTGGAAATCAACGAAGCCCATTACATTGGAATATTTTCAAAACAACAAAAAATACAAACTTTGTGCAAACAATACAATTGCGTCCCTACAAGGAACCTATTTAATCGTCGTACCACCAAACTGTTCAATAAATAATAATAATAATAATAATAATAATAATAATAATAATAATAAAACTTTATTGAGATCCAACTCAAAGGCGAGGTTCAGCTAAAAGCTGTTCTTCCACCTAACCCTCGATACATAATGTATGTAATACATACAAAAAAAAAGTTAATACAAATGAACAATCACAGTAGTAAACTATAATGTACAAAAAGTACAAAAATATACATGAAAACAGAATTTAAACAATTTAATTTTATGCTGTATGTAGACTTTTTAATTGATTTTTAAAATTACTTACCGATAGAGACTTTAAGAAATTAGGAATATTGTTATACAATTTGGGAGCTTGATATGAAAATGAACCTTTAAATTTAGTTTTCTTAAAAGAAGGAACTACAAATAAATCAGTACCACGAAAATTATAGTTATACTCTCTGACATTTAGTTTACAGTATAGGTAGGATGGAATGTTTGTCGTGTAAATTTTATGAATTAGACACAAATATAGAAAATTAGTTCTCTCCTCTATAAAACTCATATTAGCTTCCTGCCTATATGTCGATATGTGATCATATTTATGAACATTATAAACAAAACGTAAACAAGAATTTTGAAACAGAGTAATTCTATTAAGGTCTTGCTTTGTAAGATTAGGGACATATACACACGCACAATACTCAAATAACGGCATAATAAGTGAATTCACCAATTTAAATTTTATTTCGGATGATAAAATATGACGATATTGATAAAAATATCTAAGTTTGAGTCTAGCAGACGTTAATTTAATTTTTATGTGTTCATTAAATTTTAATTCTTTATCTATATTTAAACCCAGAGTCTTAACGGTGGCACTACAGTTTAATAGTGTATCTTCAAGATATATAGAAGGTTGGAAAGGTTGATTCCCTGTAGGGATAATAAGTAGTTTTGACTTTTCATTATTAATTAATAGTCCATTGCTTTTTACCCAAGTAACTAAGTTATGAAGTTCAAGATTAAATTCTTCCACAGCTCTTTCTCTTTCATTGTAATTAAAACTTTTGACAACGTTTGTGTCATCAGCATATGAATAAACAGAACACAATTTAAAAACTGTTGGCATATCTGCGACAAAAAGAATAAAAAGTAACGGTCCCAATATGGAACCCTGCGGTACACCACGTGATAATAAAAAGAGAGGTGAGACAGAAGTACCTCCGTCAGATGCCATGTGTACTGTGAAGTGTCGATTTTGTAAATAATTTTTGAAAAAAATAAGAGCATTTTGTGAAAAGTTATAAAATTTCAATTTGGCTAACAATAAATTGTGATCCACTAGATCAAATGCTTTTGTAAAATCTATTTGAGCAATTAAACTTATATGTGAATTGTCAAAACTCTTTATTAAATCATCCACCATATTTAATAAACATGTCTGAGTGCTATAGCTTTTTCTAAATCCGGATTGTGAAGAAGGCAGAATATTATATTTGTTTATAAAAATCATTATCTGTTCAAAACATATTTTTTCTAGAACTTTGCTAAGACTGGCAGTATACTAATCGGTCTAAGATGGTCAAAAGAAGCCGGATTAGAATTTTTGCAAATAGGTTTAATAATGGCAGATTTCCATATATTAGGAATTACTCCGTTTAATAAACAATAATTTATAATATGTGTAATATGATTAATAATGCAGGGTAAAATGAGGGTTAGCATTTTAATTGAAATTCCATCTAATCCAACTGCATTAGATTTAATTCTTTTAAATACTTGTTCCACCTCTAAACTGGTAACTGCTGAAAATTTGAATGATTCATTACATGTATCAGAAAACATATTATTATTATTATAATTATTAAGTGATTTTTGATCAATATTCGTAGTTTCTAATTGATTTAGAATATACTGGCCGTAATCAGAAGAATTACAAAGTTCTGAAGGAATATTACTATTTGCATAAGAATTTACACCAATTTTATTTAAATTTTTCCATAACAAGTTTGGGTTCTTAATATTACTATTAATTTGATATTTTATGTATGCTTCTTTTTCCCGACGTATAGCTGATGTTAAATTTCTTAAACTTTTATAGTAATTCCACTTTGCTTCAGACTTACACTTTTTATATTCCAACAGGGCTTTGTCTCTCTTCTTTTGCATAATTTTTATTACGGGTGTAATCCACGGACAATATCTTCTTTTGGTTGTAAATGATTTTAAAGGTGCATATACATTAAACAGCTCACAAATATTATTATTCATAAATTCGACTTTTTGATTAATATCATTAAAATTAAAAATTAAATCCCAATTAGCTTGACCAGCATCTTTCATTAAATACTCCAAATTTAAATTCTTGAAATCTCTATATGTTACAGTTTTTTTTATTTAGAACAGGTGTTGGAAAATTTAATATACAATAAATTGCTTCGTGGTCTGATACAGTATTAAAGGGTAATGTACCGGAATTATTACATATTGAAATATCAGATATTAACATAACATCAAGAAGAGAATTAGAAATAGGCCTTATACAATCTACAATTAATTGATGCATATTATTTGTTTTTATAGTGTCTAGAAAAAAATTAGTTCGAAAATTATTGTCAAACAAATCAATATTGATATCCCCAGTACATATTAAATAATCATTATCCATGTTGAACTGTTCAAAAAAGTTATCTAAAATTGACAAATCCTTGTAAAAGTTTCTATGTGGATTATAGATTACACCAATACATATTTTAATATTAGAGACAACACATTGGATCCATAAATATTCAGTATTCATTGGAGTAATGAAACTTGTATCTAATACCTTGAATTTAATCCCTTTACGAACAAAAAAAGCAACTCCACCACCTCTCTTATTTATTCGCTCCGAGCTAATTAAATTGTAATCATCTATACTAAATAAACGTTGAGGTGCATTTGGATTTATCCAAGTTTCAGAAACCGCAATAATATCAAAATCATGTTCCAGTACAAAATCTTTAAAATCCAAAAAGTTAGCATTTAACGATCTTACATTTACATGTACAATTTTAAAAAAACTATTATAAAGTTCATTAGCCTCAGCACTCGAAACAGGTGATTGATTCAGATTCATGAACGTTTATACACGTATAATAATGTAGGAGTACACAGATCAGTATAGACGACAAAGTTATAAAAATAGATATTCTTCAAGAGATGAAAAAAATAAACTCGTAGTAGTACTAGCAGTAGTATCGATAGCAGTTCCATGGTACATTTAATAATTTAATTTCATATATTAGGAGTTGCAGCCAGTGATTCAGCGTCTTTAATGAGATGAATCTTTCCGTCAATATTCACGAAGATTTTACCATCACGCGACCAAACATTTTTAGAATTATATTTTATTCTTGCACTTTTTATTAAATTCAATCGATCACTAGTAAGATCTTCCACCACAAATATTTTAGAATTTTTCAGTTTTTTTTTATTATTGATAACCAGAGCACGATGTTTATAAGAATTAAATTTGATAATAATTGCACGCGGTCTAGAATTAGATTTAACACCAACACGATGGCACCGATCAATCATTTCTGGTACAATGTTTATTTTAAGTTTATTATTAAGTACATTACGCACCTTGTTTTCAATCATAAAGATTTCATCATATGTCTACGCGAATAAATTGAAGACAATCCCAGGGCATGCCATGACCTTAGAAAAGATCAACATGCGAAACTCCACCGTAACACAAGTAGAAAAACTACGACTGGACAAGTTATCACTTGATAAACTTCACCAACTTCAACTTCAAGAATTAGAAGAACTTCCCATCGAATCAATCAATCTTCATGAAAAATATTCAAAGGGCTCAATCATCGGTGTCATCATACTTTCATTAATAATTTTATTTTATTTTGCAATAAAAATTATAAACAAACTTTTACAGAAAAAGCAAGTTCAGCGAAGTTCAAATGCGAGTCCGAGGGCATTCGACGAAACTCAAGTCGTTCCACCCTAGAGTTTCTTCTTAAGGAGGGAGGTGTTACCTAATCATATTCTGCGGACCTCAGCAGTTCCCAGTATCCGCCACGTTCCCGCGAGTGGCAAGAAGATCACATTTTATCTTATCTTTGTACAATGTATATTCCATGATTTTGTAAACTTTTATTCAGTCTGTATGTAGAATTCAAACAATAAACTTAGAAAATACTTTATTGTAGAAAGCAATAGTAATTTATATATATATATATATATATATATATATATATATATATATATGTGGAGTGTAATCGTTACGGTTTCGATTAGTTAAGGAGGAAAATATTCTTTTAAAAACTTGTTGCGCAACTACAACGTACTTTAACATCTTCAATAAAACTGTCCTGATGATGTGTAAAAACTAAATACACGAAAGCTTGACAGATTTTAAAAGAATCAACTTTAATTAAAGCCCACAATCCACTGACACCCACGATATTTTCCTCGTTATATATATATATATATATATATATATATATATATATATATATATATATCAGTATTTTCTTTACATATATTCATAATTATACATAAGTTTTTAAGTTTATATTGTTATATCAATATTAATCTTATGATGCTGTTTATTTAAATTGCATATTGCCGGAAATTATTTGGGGAATAGGTTTCAAAATGAAAAATGTAAAGAACCGGAATACATTTTGGAAGCAAAAACTTTGAGAGACAAGAATTGTTATTCCCTATTCAATAATTTTACCTTTTTGAAAAAACATTCACAATGATGATGGTTAATTGATTACATATCAATTACTAACTGAGTGAAAAATTACTTAACTTTAAACTTTATTTATGATGATGTTACTGTGGTAGCGAAACTATACTGGCTGTCTCAGGACGAGCTTACGCTATCTATATTTTAAATACTATTTAATATAATTTAACGAAATTTGGTATCTAGGGGTTATCCAACATGCCCGTTTTAACTAAAATATTTTCAAAGCAGTAGCACTTCCGGTTTGACCGGAAATTGACCTCAACTTTCTTATTTTAAATAGAATACGCTATATTTTATTTTACCATTGAATGCAGCGGAAAATTTTACATATGAAGCAATAAAAACATTTTACTCATGATCAACTACTTCCGGCGTTATTCAACTTTTTTTGATTTTTTGTCTGAAATCCGGCTCATTTTCAAAACTCTCTATATCGGGAACGAGATCGAATTTTTATAATCTGAAAAAAGCCTTTTATAAAGGAGACTTTAAGCTACATATCCATAAAAGAATCCTCGATTATTTATAAAAATGTGACGGGTATGTTACACCAAAATTACAGTTGACAAACTTCAAAAAAGACATTTTTTTTAAATGGAGCCCCCCGTTTTTTATTACATAAATGTATTCTACGGCAAAAAATAAGGGCACTTTATGTAACATGTCCTATGTTGAAAGTTGATAGAATTTCAGTAAATTAGAAAAACATGTAATCTGTTTATAATTATTTTATTAATACGGATAAGTAAGCCATAGAAAAACAATGTTTGTTTTTACAAACTCATCTACTTGATTTCTTAGATAATTTACCGTTGGATCAAAGGAATTTCGTATGGTACCAGCATGATGGCGCTCCACCCCGCCATAGAATAAATACTTTTTTGGAAACAATTTTTGAAGATAGGTAAAAAACCTTTAACTACTAAAGATTTAACCTTTAACTACTAAGGATTGATTTTTTTGTTTGGGGTTACATTAAAAACGGCGTCTATAAAAAACCTTTAACTACTAAAGAAGATTGCCAACATAGGGTACGAACAGCATTTTACAACATGTCTCCTCGGATGATAAAAATTGCTACACAAGAAGAAGTATTGAATAGAGTAACAATGTGCTTACATATGAATGGAGGACAGTTTGAATATGTATTAAATTAATCATAGTTTTGTATTTAGAATTTATTTGTTTTTTCCATGGCTTACTTATCCGTATTAATAATATAATTATACACAGATTACATGTTTTTCTAATTTACTGAAATTCTATCAACTTTCAACATAGGACATGTTACATAAAGTGCCCTTATTTTTTGCCGTAGAATACATTTATGTAATAAAAAAACGGGGGGCTCCATTTAAAAAAAATGTCTTTTTTGAAGTTTGTCAACTGTAATTTTGGTGTAACGTACCCGTCACATTTTTATAAATAATCGAGGATTCTTCTATGGATATTGTAGCTTAAAGTCTCCTTTATAAAAGGCTTTTTTCAGATTATAAAAATTCGATCTCGTTCCCGATATAGAGAGTTTTGAAAATGAGCCGGATTTCAGACAAAAAATCAAAAAAAGTTGAATAACGCCGGAAGTAGTTTATCATGAGTAAAATGTTTTTATTGCTTCATATGTAAAATTTTCCGCTGCATTCAATGGTAAAATAAAATATAGCGTATTCCATTTAAAATAAGAAAGTTGAAGTCAATTTCCGGTCAAACCGGACGAGCTACTGCTTTGAAAATATTTCAGTTAAAACGGGCATGTTGGATAACCCCTAGATACCAAATTTCGTTAAATTCTATTAAATAGTATTTAAAATATAGATAGCGTAAGCTCGTCCTGAGACACCCGTAGTCATCGTGGTATAAATATCTATTTAAACCTAAAAAAACTGATTGTTTATTTAAAATTCACTATGTTAGAGCTAGGGCTGTCAAGAACCGGAACCCGGTCGTCGGTTCCGGATCCGGGTAATGGAACCGATCTACGGTTCCGGTTCCGGGTAATGGAACCTATCTTCAGTTCCGGTTCCGAGTAATAGAACCGATCTTCGGTTCCGGTTCCGGGTAGAGGAACCGGTTCTCTAGAATACAACTTCAGATTCGGGTTATGGAATCAATGATATTATTCAATTATAATTTTTAAATTAGCCTCGCTATTTTTGAGAAATAAACAGATTTTCTGTTTTATTTGAGAAATATTATTGAACGATATTAATTTTTTTATGTAACTTAATTGCATATAATAATGTGTAAATAATATTATACCATACGCAGGCGGATGATTTTTTTTTTTTTTAGAAAATGTAACCGCATAATTGCAACTTACACTTTTAGTTTCCTATTATATATTTTCAATTTTCATTCAATATGGTTTATTACAGTAGCTTGACCTTGAGTGATGTTCTAAGATATTGGTACCTACCTACATAATGACAATAGTGATCATATAATGAAGGGACAAAGCAATAAATATTTCCTAGAATTTCAATGAGCTACTTATACATTCTGCTTTAATCTTTACATTTTGATGTCTCACTTTCTTAATTTCTTAACTTCAGTTCGATTAAATACAATCAATATAGCCATTTAATATTTTGTTTGTTTATATAAAAAATTTAAATCTATCATTTTTGTTTAATAGACAATTATATGTTTTGTTTATATGTATCATTTTCTTTACTGCAAATTCACACCAAAGAGTCGGGTAGAGAACTGGGAAAATTCCGTAGTAAAAGTGGAAATACCTGATAATGTATATAAATACAAAATACAAATTACACATAGCAGTACATAAAAATTTTAATAAAAGTTTTTCTTTAAAGTAATAATTCATAATTGTCAAAATTTTTCATATTATATGCACACGTGTTTCATTTTGCACATGTATTATTCAATTTTCTTAAAAATATGCAAGAATGCACTTAGTATGCAGTGTACATATATTCCGACCTATATTCAAGACTCAATCTGTTCGGCTTCCATTACCGAGAACCGATGAATTTCGGTTCCAGGACCGAGAACCGATGAGATTCGATTCCAGAACCGAGAACCGATGAGTTTTGGTTCCACGACCGAGAACCGATGAGATTCGATTCCAGAACTGATGAGTTTCGATTTCAGAACCCAGAACCGATGAGATTCGAATCCAGAACCGAGAACCGGGTAGTCTTAGAATCGGAATCGAGAACCGGGTAGTTACACATTCAAATAACCGGCTACCCGGGTAATTTTGGAACCGGAACCGAACCGAACCGAAACCGGTTCCCACCACTAGTTAGAG
This sequence comes from Ophonus ardosiacus, assembly GCA_943142095.1. Taxonomy (NCBI): domain Eukaryota; kingdom Metazoa; phylum Arthropoda; class Insecta; order Coleoptera; family Carabidae; genus Ophonus; species Ophonus ardosiacus. Next base: position 26,702,359 of record OW964835.1, read on the forward strand.
CTGATACCATAAGATATTTCAATTGCCTTAAAATATATTGTTTCATGTTATTAGTTGATTTTTCGAATTTAGTGAAACAAAACTTTTACTAAAAACACATTGCTAATAATATATGTTTTTATTTGTGCACAATAGAACAATTCCAGAACAATTTGTGATCATACTTTTTACATTTTTAGCTTACATTTATTTTCTCTAAGAAACCATTCATGGAAATAGCCGCAGTAATAAAAGATAGATCAAATTACAAAAATTTCATGCTTATAGTCAGTCAGGTAGAAATTCAATGTTTACTTTCCACATATTTGAACTGCATTACCTACATTTCTAGTCAGGACATCTTTAAGATAATCCTCGAACTGCCGCGGCAGTTAAATGAAACTCCTTTGGTAAATTTTTCATACACGTCGTTTTAAAAACCTATCCCATACACCTTTATAAAATTTATATCTTTGTTTATGATTTTAAATAAATTTTGTCCTAAATATGATTTGGTCATGTATTTCAAGTTTTAAACCGGAAATGACTTTTTTTTATATCCGTTGTATTTTTTCAACAAAAAAGTATTCAGGACATAAACAATAATGTAATTTACAAAATTTTAATATACCGATAGTTTCTTGGAAAAGATTCTATATTATCCAGTAAAATTATAACACGAACATAAACTATGTAAATTGCCCTTGACACTGTGATCTGTCAATAAGGAATTATTTGAATATATCAGCAGTGTCCATTTTTAAATGGCGCATTTTGGAACAGTAATAATGGTTATTTATATTCGAGTGCGTGTAAGTTGTATTTTACAGCGCGACAGCTTTGTTTAAGGCACGAGTCCTTAAGGCGAGTGCCTTATTAGCTGGAGCGTTGTAAAATACTTCGCGCACGAGAATTGTATCAAATTTTTTGGCCGACGATAATGAAAATCACTTTTTTCAATGAGATAAGTTGTACTTCTGAAAAGGGTTAGTTTAAAATACTGGGGTTTGACATTTCAGCAATGCTCGCGTATTTGACAGGTATATCGATCGGTGACTATGTCGGTAACGGCGGATTTTTACAATAATGACAGATGTCGCTACCGTGAGTTTGGTTTATATAAATTAATTTTAAATATAGGAAATGTTAAAGTAAAAAAATAACTTAAGTAGGTAGTACTTTTTTACATGAACTTTATTATAGTAAAGATGATTTCTTTTCTAAATGCCCATAAACGTCCAGTGTATTTTGATTATTTTACCGCATAGTTAGACAAGTTACAACACAGTAAGCGTAAAATGTAGGTTACACTTGCTGTGTATACAATTGCAAAGTTCCCTTTACACTTCAGGAGGGCAAAAAATAAATTTTTAGTTGTTCAGAACGTATCATGTAGTTGTAAAAATACTTTTTCCACTCTCATTTCAGAATAGCAACATTCTCTTATTATTTTAAAGACGTAATGATAAGATTTCAACATATTGTGCAGAAATATTCTCACTCTATATTTCGTTTCGCGTAAGAAAATAGTGACGGGAAGATAGGTGTAGTTTGATCTGAAAACAAGATCAAACTGCACCTATCTTCCCATCACTATTTTCGTACGTGAAATGAAGTATAGTTTTGGAATACTAAAAGTACTGCCTTATTAATTATTCTAATGACTGATGTAGTTCCTACAATTCAACTTAAAATATAACAATAATATTTAAATTGCACAAAATACAAAAAAACTCTGATATAACGTCATATAAATAATATTACGTTTAATAACTATGGCTCAGATCATATAACTTAAGTTATATGATATAAGAGTTAGTGGTTTTGTTTATTGCTTATTTATATAATCATTTGAGTTCCTTAATTTGAAGCTTGATTTGAAGTTTTGGCTACATTTTTATAGTTTGTGATACAAAGACGTCAAATAATTCTATAGCCATTGATGAACAGTGTACTCCCCTCCAGAAATTATAGAAGCCGCAACTTCTAATTTGTTACAACAAAAATCGAAAAAAGTTTATGAAAATTACTATTCATAATTTATAGATTGACGAAAAATTACAAATGAAAACGTCATTCTGGTTTATTTCAGTGAAATCTCAAATAAAATGATACCTTCCAGTTTGTGTAAGATTTATTCCATGCTTCGAAGCACAATTAGTGTAAAACATAATATTAATGTAAAGGTCTAAAAAACTAAAGAGGAGAGGAAATGAAAAAATTCATTGATGAAGCACCCAATTATATGTGTATATACCTAGCCTAGCAACAGTAAAAATTGTGATATTTTAGATTAAATTTCATGAAATCGCGAAAAATCATAAAATCTTTCCATTGGTGTCATTTAAAAAAAATTGTCGTTTTTTATAAAATCATGAAATCCATCTCATTTAATAAATATAGTAATGTTAAATAATTTTAAATATGAGAATTTTCATTCATAAATTTGCTAAAAAACATTCGCTATTGTAAACACGGACTAAATATTTGACGTCACGGTTTCATTCTAACACAAAGACATTTATCTCACGCCCCACAACATGAAACAGTAATCTAACCTAAAATTGTGACAGCCGACAGCAGGATATACAAAAGAAAAAAAATATTACTTTCTATTTCTTAAGTACTAGTGCAGTATAAGGTATGTAAATAAAACATTTATTTAAATAAGTACCAAACCAAATAATCATACTTTTAAACTAAACTGCTCTACGCTCGACGATCGTATCCGTAAAACCGTGTTGTCATAGTCGTTGAAATATTTGAAATTAAAGGCTACTTTTAAAAAATAATATCTCTTATTCTAAAGACTTGTAAGTTGTAAAACATGTAACGACATTGCTCTGGCGCTATTTTGTGACGTCATTGTTCGATCGCCAAATTGTGACGTAATTGTTCGGTCGCTAAATTGTGACGTCATCCTCACCCTCCATGGTTGCTGTCGGGGTTGTTTCTTGCTCGGGCGCCATCTTGTATCTCCGTGTAACTGAGAGAAGAATGAAGAAGGTTTGCGGATGCTAGTCGTGTAGGCCAGGATTCTTAGGTTGTTTTTGTACACTAAGACTATGTTTATTTACACATTTTGTACAATTTAATAAATGAATGCGAAACTGTGACTAATATTATTTTAACTACTGAGAATTTTAGCATCAAGTAAAACTGGAAATTATTAACTTTGTGGACTCAGTACGCGAAATATTATTTATATTCTAGACAAACTTGAAATAATATTTACTCTGAGAACTTGTACGTGAAATCTTTACTTCGTGAAACTTAGTACGTGAAATATTAACTCTGAGAAACTTAGTACATGAAATATTTACTCTGTAAAACGTACATACGTCGAACAGCGACGCTCGGTGACGGGATCCTACTGTAGGAGGTCTTCTGGACTCTGTAGCTGTCTAGAACAGCTAGCCAGAGACAGAATCTCCTTCTGGGGCTGGTATTGGAACTTGATTCTATAGAGCAGCTATAGAACTCCTGCATCTGACTAGAACAGCTAGCCAGAGGACAGAATGAATTCTAGGGCTGCTGCAGAGTATTTTATAGCTAGATTTTAGTAATTCTCGTTCAAACGCGCGCGGTTTATGTGGAAGGGCTTTACTCGCATTTGATTGGCCGAGTGGGAGAACCGACATGGCCTGCTATTGGTCGTGAAGCTTGGCTATTAAAACATTTCTAGAAAATTCTATACGCAAGTAAAAATGTGGAAATCCAGTTTTTCTTGTTTCAGACTAACAGGTAAAATATATAAAATAATATTACAATAAAATAGATTTTAACAAATATCTCAAGTTCTAGTTTATTCCGCCTGGGTTTGGCGCTGCGGTCTTGACAGGTCTGGAATTCGTGATCCAATTGTCCAATTGACGTGAGGGGTTGCTTTTGGGATGGCCGTGTGATGTGTAGTGAGAATGCCGGTCCCGAAAACCCCTGTATGATAGTGGCATGCTGGAAACTAGAGGATATTCCGTTGGCCGTTACCGCGTGCTGACCACGTGCTGCAGGTGAGGTTAAGGACATGGTTAGAACAATTTAAACTGTCGAATTCTGTTTCTGTGTCACAGCTGCCTCTGGAAAACGATTAAATGCTATGATGCAGCCCCACAGTGGACGGGGATGCCCTATGGACGATGGAGTGCTGGAATATCATGGCGAGACAATGTGACTTCGTCACAAACATACACCTACATATTTGACCTATTCTTTCAAGAAAAAATAAATCAAAAAATGTAAACTGATCCCATTCTCTGCTACCCCACCTCAACTTCACTGGGCGATGGCGGAGTTCGAAACAAATATTTGTAACTATAGATTATAATATGTAAATAATGATACTAACAACATCTAACCGGCCAAAATCTAACGCTTTAACTAACAGATATTTCATTTCTACACAAATTGTGTAACAAATACATCGTTTTGTAATACATTATTAAAAAATAATGGTAATTTAAAATCTCTTTTCCATCATGTAATTTACAATTAAATTAATATTTGAAGTAGTTAATAACGTAAAGAAATTCATGAATTTGTTATATTTTGTCTATTTTTTTCTAACTTTACTATAAAGACAATTTAAATAATTGATGCGTTACTAGTTAAACTAATGTTTAATCTTTCATTTCATATTAATTTTAAGTTGCTCTGTATTGCAGTGTGGGTATGATTTTGATATACAATAAACATACTTTCCGAGATGAACAATTTTCATTTTAATTTTAACAAAAATACTTTGCGTAACTTTGTTAAGAATCGCTAGCACAATCTTGCCAAAAAACTGGGATTTTTCGTGACTTGTTGAGAATAGCTACAATACAGCCTTAATATTTGACTTATAGTAACTACACACGCCGACATCATCCTAAAAATGTTATATTCAAATTCTATGGTGACCTCAAAACGTACTTTTCTCTAAATTCTCTATATGCGCTTTTTAGAACGACCCCTACATCTCCATTACCAAGAGTAACAAGAGGTAAAAAATCTGCTGTGGCCATCACAAGACCTCTCGCCATTTCCATATTAGGTTATATGTGTAAGTATTGTACATATTTGACATTTCTGATACACACAAAAACACATATCTTCTTTATATATTTTTATATTTTTTAATTCATTCTATTCACTCTTATTCTTCTAATGTTCGATATTCTTTCAATTCATTGATGAGATTGACGGTATTTTTGCAGGGTATATGTAATATATGTGGAACGGGATCAACCGCTACCACATGTAAAATAAACGATGGGAACTTCATATTTTAGAAATAATATATTTATTTGAACTGAAATTATTTTGCTGCTAGTTTCATGTAATGGCAAGATACAACTAGTTATTTATTTTTCTTTTGTCGTCAAGTAAACTCGGGAAAAAAGAATAACAATATCCTAAGGCGAAGAGGGTAGCTTGATGTCGCTACATATGCATCTATAATTATAAATATTTAATGAATAATAAAATAAATATTAAATGTACTTCCCAGTAAAAGTCTTCAGTAATGTTACTGGTTTTTTGACATATTTATCTGTCAATTACAAGCAATTTAATTTTTCCGCTTGTTTTCCATGGGCTGTGAGATACATAGTAGATATAATAAAAAAATTAAATGTATCGGATAGAAATTTTTACATTCTTTAATATTCAGTAATAACAAATTTTCAAAAAATAATATTTAGAAGATTTTTTTAAAGAAACCTATTACTTCCGGTTGTCTAATTGTTACCAAAATCTAATCAGGTCTTCTAAGAAAAGTCAAATTGAGGAAACTGCAGTTAAATATTTTTTAAGTCTTATAGCATTTAAGAAGTTCCAACATCTACACATATAGACACACACACATAGACACACACACATAGCACACACACACACACACACACACACACACACGGACATCATCGTAAAAAAATAATCGGACTATAGGGTCCTTAAAACGTGCTGTGACACAAGAGGATAATTAAAATAAGCAAATTCCTCCTACCTGTACGTGTACACCACTGATCTCTATACATATCTGGATAGCGTGCCCAATGTTAAGCTTTTGTGACTAATTGAACACCGCATGTTGGAGGAGTTTGGCGCATCAGCGCCAATCAGCGCTCGCATCAGTGCATAGGGAAACATAAGAACACAACTCACACAAACGTCAAACTAACACTGATGCACTGATGCGAGCGCTGATTGGCGCTGATGCGCCAAGATCCCCCAGCGTGGCGGCGTTCAATTGGTCACAAAACGCTGTATCCAACTTGGCCTCTGTAAGCTATCCAGATATGTATAGAGATCAGTGATGTACACTCATAAATTTTGCTCCGGCTAGCTGAAACGCAAAGCGGTGGCTGGGTCTAGGGTTTTGTGATTTATTTCGAGGTACAGGTATTCGCGACAGAATGAAATTTAATAAATAAGTACAACTCAATTTGGAAAAGTAGAAAAACGAGCTTTCCTCCAAAGAAATTAGTAGGCGCCAGACCTTAGAAGCAGGAAAAGTTTAGAGTAAGGTCAACTCTAAAAAAGTAAAGTAGTTTTAATAAAAAAAAATTAATTTTAAGATAACAACATTCACGCTGGAGCTTGAGTTAACTATTCTTACAATAAATATGATAAAAAGGGACCCCTGGGTCCTTTCCGGCATCCGGAAAGAGAAGGACTGAGGTCAGCACTCCTGCTAACGGCGACGGCACCGACGAATTAAAAAAGGAACCACTCGTTATCTGACACTTTTGCCGAAGGAACGTCGAGACGTAGTACCCGTGGTTTAACGCAAGTGAACGGGTGTCGTCAGGATCGTATAACTGCTCCAGTTCAATTCTGTGCTCTGGTTACGATGACGTCAGAGTTGTGCAGCCTAGGCCTCAACACGGCTAAGGTTTAGTGAACGGAGTAACTGGTTTTCCTCGGAAATCGTCGGGAGGAATATTCCACTTCGGCGGATATCAAAAAGCCAGTAGGATCAACTGCAGTAAGGGCTGCCTCCCTCAGTCGCTTCTCAATCCCAATCCCAATCCCGAAAAAAAAACGTGTAAGTCCTTGATTAGGTTCCCTAAAAAAAATCTGGCCAGCAAAAATATCTCTACAGAGATTTACAGAGTGCCTTAAGACTGCACATAAAAATTTTAAGGTCCTAAGCGAAAGCTCCAGACGAGAATGTACCACAAAACAAAATTTACAAATAACAAAATTATTTACAAAAAGTGCACCTAGGTTTAAATAATAATAATTTAAATAATTTTGATAAAAACTAGAACGGCCGTATGAAAAAGAAGAAATTAGAGCAAGAGTGAATAGGAAAAATGTGACTAAACGGTAATCTTAAGGGCGCAGCATTTAACCCGATAATAAAAGAAGCCAAAAGGGCTTTGCAGCGCGACAAGATTAATAACCGGACAAATACTTCGTCGAGTCGAATATAGCGCACAATCAATCAGTTACAAATTATCATAAAAAATTGTGGGTACTACGGTAATTTAGAGATAAATATAGATAAAAGAAATTGACTCTAAGAAGTCAACTTTTAAAGCGGAAAAACCGAGCCGAAAATTTGTCTAGTCACCCTACATTCATTCTAGGGTACAGGAGAGGAAAGGTGTGGTTCGGTAAGATACTTTAACTAAATTTTGAATCCCTAAATAACTTTTAAATCCCAAAAAATACCCTTAAATAATTTAGCCCAAAAAATTACTAATTACTAGTAGTGAAATGTGGATGGACCATGTAAGTAAAGTACAATAGACCAGTGTAACAGTGCTAATAATAATAAAATTTTGCGTTTTTTCCTTTTCTAATAATAAAAATGACTGATAAGTGTAATATTTGCTCTAAAGAGACGAAAGTACGGGGGGATCAAGTTATTTGTGCTGGACCATGCGGAAATAAATTTCATTATAAGTGCTTGAAATTTACCAAGTCATACTTTTAAAGCTATAATAATTGTCCATTGTTGAAATTCATCTGCGAAACCTGCGAGAAGGAACCAATGCAAGCTATATGCGATAAACTAGGTTTAATACTTGAATTTTTGTATAAACTAGATGTGAAGGTACAATTGCAAGACTGTAAGGTTCAAAATATTGTCGATGTTGTTGAAAAGCAACAGAAAAAACTTGATGATATTAATGTAAATGGTAAGATGAAATCAGAAAATGCTAATATTACGTACGCAAATAAAACAGCAATAGGAGTAGAAACTGTTCAAAATATTAGAGATGGGGGTATATTAATTAAATGCGATAAAACAGAAGATTGTCATAAAATGGAACAAATATTAAATAAAGAATTAAAAAAAAAGATTGTAAAGTACAAGTAGGAAATCCAAAAAATCCAGATATAAAAATAAAAATTAATGATACAGCAGAGGGAATTTACGGCCATAGCGGATAATGTAGATCAAATTAAGGAATGCTTGGAAACAAAAATTAGAGCTCAAAATAAATTTAATGCTGTGTCAAAAATAAGCATAAAATATATTAAAGAAATGAAAAGTACTAGGAAACATAAATCTTATGTGGTAATAGCTGAAGTTGATTCAATAACCTTTGGAGAAATAATGAAGAGAAACTGAATATTGGGTAGTATAGATGTGGTGTTCAAGAAAATTTACGTATAATAAGGTGTTTCAAATGCTCGAGATATGGACATAAAATTGAGGAATGTAAAAATACAACAGTGTCCCAAATGTACTGAAGAACACGAACTTAAAAATTGCAAATCTACATACTATAAATGTACAAATTGTTGTTATGCGAAGGATGTTTCAAAACTAGATGTTGACATCAGTCCAGTCAATGGAGACCAGAAATGACCTTTGCCTTACAAAAAGTGGGGAAAAAACAATTTTAACATATGTTGTTTGGGTCGAGATGGGGATGAAAAATTTTAATTTGTGACCTTGGGGAGGCTCGGCGTGAGCCGCCATCTTGGATTAAAGGAGCAAAAAATGAGTTTTTCGCTATTATCTTGAAAACAGATTGAAGGATAATTCCAAACTGAATTAAAATTTTTAAACTGCGGTACCGTATCTATAACAGGGTCAGAGTGGTTGATGAAATTGTGAGAAAGCGTTGACAAAATTATTTAAAAATCATCAATAATGTACTTCTTTTGATGCCACGACAAATTTAAACTGTTACAAATAACAAAATCTATTGGATTAAGTATTAAAAAATTAATATTGTGTATATTTTGAGTGATTAAATCTTCTTTCATAAATTGTTGTTCTGGTTACCTATTTTTGAACATAACTCTTTGAGAATTCATCGTAGGTGAAAAATGCAACAACCCTTTTTGTACAAAAAGTAACGAGCTTTAATTTTGTATTCTTGTGAAATTTTGATACGGGCCACAGTTTTCGAGATAATAGCGAAAAACTCATTTTTTGCACCTTTGATCCAAGATGGCGGCTCACGCCGAGCCTCCCCAAGGTCACAAATTTGAATTTTTCATCCCCGTCTCGACCCAAACAACATATGTTAAAATTGTTTTTTCCTCACCTTTTATAGGGCAAAAACCTCTATTGACTGGACTACATGCAGTTTGGGATAAAACTTGAACTGTTCTAAAACGAACAGAGGAGATCGAGGAGGAGATATTAAGAAATAAAATTAATTACAGTTCACAATATCAATTGAAACAGTGTCGGGAGTCTATCAAATGTTTAAATGCTCAAGGATATTTATCTCACTTTGAAGAAATTGAAAATTTAAAACTGACAACAAATCCAATTATAATGGACTCACGGAAACACATATAACAAATGAAATAGAAGATAGTGAACTACAAATTTCTAGTTACAAAATATTTAGATTAAACTCATATTCAAAACATATTGGTGGACTAATTTTGTATGTGAACGAAAATATATCAGCTACAATTTTCAAAGAAATTTCAATAAATTTAAATTGGATCCTAATGATAAAAGTTACGTTAAATAACAAGCAGTGTTTTATAGGCATTATATATCATTCTCCAAGTAGTAGCTATATGGAATTTTTAAATATATTAGAAGAGTGGTTTATTGAAGATTTAGTACATTTGCAAGGGGAAATACTTATAATGGGTGATTTTAATATTGATTGGAGGAGTGAATCGGACATTTACCTGAAGAGATTGAAACAGTTACTGCCAATTTGTCACTTGAAACAAATTGTAAAGGATTTTACTCGTATCACTAAAACATCAAATACTACTATTGATTTAATTCTAACTAATATGATCAATATAAAATGTGACGTTCTACATACACCAAAAATAACTGAGCATAGTATTGTGAACATATTATTGGAAACTATTGAATTTTGTAACAAAAGTAATTTAAATAATAACAGTAAATTAATCTATAAGATTGATAAAGATAGACTATTGAACAATTTAATTAACAGTGACTGGAAATATGAGCGACATTAACGTATTGTATGAAACATTTGTGCAAAATATACATCAAGCAATTTCATATACCCAACAGGTTTCAGTACAAACCCACAAAGATTTGAGAAAACCGTGGATAAATAATAATATTAAATTAAAAATAAAAGAAAGAGATAGAACTTATTCGAAATTTTTAATCACTACACAGGAAGAGGATTGGGAAGAATATAGACGAAAAAGAAATTATGTAAATTCTTTGATCAGATCTAGTAAAAAGGAATATTATGAAAATAAAATTGATCATTGTAAAAACCCTATATTAATGTGGTGAACTTTAAAAGATGTATGCAATAATAAACAGCAACATTTACCATCGGAAGTAACTTTTAATAACGAAAAAATTTTTAATGATTATTATATAGACAGTGTAAAATATATATATAATTCCATTGCTTGTCAAGATGTTCCTAACAACGAAGTAATACGAGTTATTGAAAATAGTGCATGTCAACTAGACAACTTCTCTCAAATCAACATAAATGATTTACGCAAAATTGTTTTCCAACTTGAAAATAAAACTAGATTATTTTCATATTAAACTATCTAATATTGGCTTTAAAAGGACTGTGTTACTATGGCTTAAAAATGATCTACACGATAGATGACAAGCTACAAAATGGGGTGAGGGGGGGGGGGGGGCGTTTATACCGAACAATTCAAGGTTCAACTTGAGTATGGGATTTAAATAGTAAATTTTTTTATAATTTTGCCCAACTACCGTACCAAAAAGAAACAATATTAACAACAATTTATCATTTCCAACCAACAAGATAAGAACAACAATACAATGTAATTATAAAGCGAAAGTTGATTTAAAAAAATGAGTAAAAGACAGTCTTGAGGTAAGGTATAGTAACTATAGTTTACGTAAGTCAAATGCCAAATTTTAGGTGTAGAAAGGATAGCTCGCGAAGAGAATTTACACAGGATGACAGTAATAAAATAGGCGTAATAACAACGATTTTTTTACAGTGCTTATCCACTAAAATCTGGATATGCGATTTTTAGAAGATTCCAATACCTTTCTCAGCGAGTGGTAAAAAGAAAAAAAAGTTTATGTAATATTAAAAAATGTTAATATGACAAGAATATAAATACCTACAGATTAAAAATAAATTAGATTCATGAAACTTTATTTGATTTTACAATAAGGAATACATTTATCGTAATTTGAATAAAAGTGTTACAAAAATTACTATTTATAAAACATAAGAAAAATATAAACAAAACGAGATAGTTTTCCACATCTCCTTGTCCATATAAGTACTGAGGAACTATCTGAGGCACGTTACCTTTTTTTAAGGGAGGTTCGCCTGTAGCCCTGTAAAAAATTACTGGTTTTTAAAATGAATTGATTTTGTTATTTTTTTTCTTTTTCTTTCTTTATTAAGTTATAAATTGGAACTGGCAACTGTGTGGTGTAATCTGATATTAAAGTATTCTGTTAATATAAGTCTGGGTAACTTAATATTATGATTATTAAGAATTTCATCGTCTGCAAGGTGTTCAATTGTAAAAACTTGAAATATATTGTTCAATAAATTTGTAGGATTTCTCTCCAGTTACACATACATGGATGGTAAAATCAGATGCATTAGTTCAGTGTTCGGCAGGCAACCCTTATGAAGTAAAGTGCCACATTTTATGACCTCTTAAAATTTAGCCATGTCTAGTGCCACTAAAGGAAAATCCAGGGCGGTAGGGGTTGAAGTAAAAAAAATATAATAAAAAAACAGGACTGTTTAAAGACTTTAGTTTAGACATAAAATTGAATCACGTTTATTTGTTTCAAAAAAGTGTTAGAAACTATTACATATGAAATATATCAAAAGCAATAACTTCATATACACTTATACAGTATTATAAGTAATAAAATAAAACTAAAACAATCAAAAAATAAGAGTAATTATACATGAAAATAATTTTTTTAATGACTTACTTGATTTTCCATTTCTGACGTCAGTATTTCGATATTTGGTTCATAATTGGATGTCTTTAATTTGATACAAGTCTCGGAATTATCTTCAGTCAAACGATTTCTATACGGGTTTATAATAGCCTGTATTTATAAAAATGAAGCATTTACTCTGTATTGAAAGATAGAAAAGGTAGCACCAAGAAGTATATAGGCGGCAACTGATTGGAGCCAAAATGTTGTAATGTAATGCTTGTCCAGGCATTACACTACAAAAGTTTCAAAAAACACACACGAATGCTCGTTCTGAATGCTTGGTTCAACAGTGCTCGACTCTCATTTCGTTCAAAAATATCGAACCTAGAAGTTACGAGTGCTAGACTAGATACATTTTTTAGAACCAAATCCTTTAGTTTTTAAGCAAATGCTTTTTTTTATAAATACGAAAAGAGTAAAAACCTTTTATTTTGAAACAAAACCTCTTTCCTCGAAGCAAAACTTTTTTCTTCACTTTTTTATAAATATAACCAGAAGCAATTGCTTCACTTTTTGCAAACAAAAGGTAATACTTCTTTTTATAAATACCTACTAATGTACTTTATTATAGGGAATACTTGCTCACAGTAATAAGTAGCCCCAAAGACAGACAATAAGGCAAACACGATTTTCTTCATTGTTGAAAATTTATTGGAAAGGTCAGCCCATGTTTTTGTGAAAATTTGAAGATAGTGTTTTTCGTTTATAGATACTTATTCTTTCATATCTTGAAATTTCAAGTACAAAGTTAATGAAAATCAATTAACTCTAATTTTAAAGAACTGATTCCCAAAAAATTTAAATTTTGCTTATCAAGTTTGTATTGATCTTTTCTATCCTCAAATCTTTCAGTGAAATGTTCTTTTAAATTTATTAAATAATTAATAAGTTCTGTTACGTCCCATTCATTGTCATCAACAAAAAAATTTACATTTGGAAAATACGAAAAGTTTCAGACATCATCATGGAAAATTTAAGTTTTTCTGTGATTGAAGCCCATTGTTCATATAATTATAATACTGACTGATTTCTTCCCAAAAAAATTATATTTAAATCATTTAAATGGTTTGTGATGTAAGTTAATAATAATAAAGTTTAAAATAAAGTAGAATATAATGAATAAAAAAACTTATTAATTACATAGTTGGATAAACACAATATTTAAGCTCAAAAACGAGGCGTGCCATTTCAAAAGAGCTGTTGTGCATTAGTTAACCGCTCGTATGTTTTTATAGACTTCAAAGAAGATTTAGCTATATGTGATATTAAAATTTTAATGTAGTCATTACACGATATTGTTTTTTGCAGATGCTTTACAACAATCATGCAATGTATCCAATAACATCTTTTTGATACAGTGTTACGTGCCATGATTCGGAACGTAAGTAATTATTTATGATCTGTTTCGAGAAACGTTTCTAAGTATTCAGCAGATTCGATTAAATCCTCGTCCATCTGCGACTTATTTATATTTCTACTTGAAATATATAAAATCTTAGTGTCATCTTCATTCACACAGTTACCATATGATGAGCCTCCTATTTCATTCTGAATTAAGAGTCTTTTGTAAGCAGCTTCAAACTATACAACATTAGGATTGTTGTTGAACCCGTGTTTACTTCTGTTGACACTGAAGAACATTTCTAGATGATCTTGGCTAAATTTAGATAATAGATGAAATTTTACCTTCAGGTTTTCGCACATAACTATATTTTAAAATATATTTGTAATGCTTTCCATGTTACTTAAAAATACTAAGAAGCCAGTTTTTCGTTGTGTTTGTAATATGAGTGTATTATTTATATTCAATTTTGAAAAATATAATCTCACATCTTCAAATTTTTGTATATTATTAAAATTATTTCTATGCATCGGTTTCTTGTACTGATATTTGCAAAATAAACAGAATATCGTATTTTCTTCAGATCCTGAAAAATCATCTAATTTTAAGTGTTTATTTAAACATGTGAAAGCATCAGTGATATTTCTGCTAAATGTCTGGGCTGCAGTTTTTAATCTTATTTTCTCTTCCCACCATTTTATGTGCCTTTTTCTAAGTTTATTGCCCGTATGCAAATCTCTTTCTTATCATGACATATTTCTTTTACAATTGCCAAACAATTTCGTATAAATTTTAACATGTGACATGCGTCTAATAAAAAATAAATTGGATAGTTATTCAAAGGATTTTCAAATTTAATTTCTAAAGCAAATGGATTAGTAAGTGAAACATTTAATTTTTTCATGAGTAAAAAGTTGGTTGGAGCATCGTCAAAACTATCAGATACTATTGTAATACCAGACTGATCTAAAGAACTCTATGCATCTGTTCAACAGATTTGCTTTCTCACTTGTTTTAAAGAGTTTATGCAGAAGTATCCTACGATAACTTTACAATCTGAATTAATTGCAACAACCATAAAAACTAATATTTGGGTTGCTAAATTCATATCCGCAGAAAACAAAGTTCCTTCCTATAGTTACTTGTCCATTAAACCCCTTATTCAACCAAATTTCCTGTTTTCTTATAAATATTTTATCACAAACCAATTTGCAATAAATATGAGAACCTAATTTCTCTGCTTCTGCCACTTTAATTTTGATGGGTTCGCGACCAGACACTCAGGCACGCCGCCCCGGGACCAGCAATGAGTGCCCGCGAGGTGACGCCTGGTAAACGCCCGCACGGTAAAAATATGTCATCATTACCGAAATCTGTGTACAACGCAGATTGGCACACTCAGAAATGGGTAATATGTCGTGATAATATGTTTATTTATTTATTTATTTATTCCTCACATAGTTTTAAGCTTACGCTGAGTAAAAATTTAAAGTTAAAGTAAAACTTTTTATCTCTGAGGAATATATATATATATATACCGATTTTTCACACTTGACCGTTACGTCATAGTTTGATGTTCGAATATTAGTTATATATTAGATATACGTATCGAAGACAGAATGGAGGAAACCATAAGTAAGACAGACATAAACATATAATTACTTGTTATTTGCAATTAATGACGCAACGGTGAAGTATGTATGTATGTATTTTAGGGCCACGAAGCATTTTCTGAAATAAAGATTTCGCAGAATCCGGTAAACATGCCTAAAATGGAATATATTTCTTTGTTAAAATAATATTAACTTTCTAACTCTAAAACACAAAAGTACCATAATCCTGCATTGTCCGAAACAACAAAGTACATTTCCTTCTACAACAAAGTACTTTTCCTTCTAGGTTTTCATTAAATGTAAGCGAGTTTCTGAAGCGGTTAATGTTGAAGAAGTTCCTGGATTATTGTATTCTTTTCTGAAATCGAAAGAAATTAGTACCGAAAAGCATAAAACACATTATTTCTTTATGTACCTTCCAGATGTTTCCTCTACTTTATCAGCCAATTCCACTAAAAATACTACCACTAGCAGTAGAATTAGGAGATCTTTCTTTGTGTCTAAAAAAAAAAAACAATAAATAAAATACTAAACTCTAGCATATATCTCACTTTTTCATCAAATGTTTAGCACATATTAATGGTGAAGATGTACTATTAGATATTGCATTTTCATAGCACAAGTTGCGTGACTCTAAGAAACTACAACAAAATGAAAAATTAAAAAATAGTACGAAGTTTTGAATGAAAGTATGAAATGAAGCAAACCTGGGTCATTCAAGAACTACTTGCAAACAAGAAGTTAGAACATCTACATTATGTTCCACATTTTGCTTCTCCGTATTTAATCTGGAAGATATTATATGAAGTGTGTAATAAATTATGTAACTTCTCCTACATCTATATGAGGAATGGATGGACAAGCATCTTGCGTCAGTCGATTTTTTTCCAATAGAACATTTCTTATCGAAATGTTTAGAACATACGGAGACATTTTTATTGGGCACAAAATCTGGGCGCTAACTATAGTTTTTGAAGTGAAAACTTCTTTAGGCGCACCTTACACTTTTTTCCTGGGCAGTGAATTTAGCTGATCCGTCACGCATCACGGTGTTCGGGTAAACTCGGGGAGAGCTGAACATCACGCGCCATGGCATTCGTGGTAAAGCCTACTCCAGTACTAAACAGCTGTCACTGCTGCCATTACCGATATATGTGTACAAAGCAGATTGGTACACCCAGATTAGCACACTCAGTAATGGGTAATATGACGTGACATATTTCTTTAGTTATTTATATATAAGTAAATACATTAGTCTGAAGTTTTTACACTAATTTTCATACTTCCATTTATAAAATAGTAAATATTAGATATAACTACATGAGAAAATACATGTTACCAACCACATAAAAGGAAAAAAAAATAAACCACCATCGGTCGGAAATATGTCGTGTTTGGTATAAAATTGAGATGTTATTTGACGAGCTGCCATGCAGAAATGTCAAAAATTTGACAATTTGATCGACTTTTGTTTTCTGCATAAAGTTGTCGGAACCATGTCGTGTTTATTATCAAATGAGAGGTATCGTCAAGGGCTGCCTTACAGAAGTAAAAAAAATTGACAACTCGATCGGCTTTTGTTTTTTTCTTTGATAAAGTTGTCAAACTCATGTCGTGTTTGGTATCAAATGAGAGGTATCGTCAAGGGCTGCCATGCATGAATATCAAAAGTTTGACAGCTCGATCGGCTTTTGTTTTTTTGCATAAACTTGTTATAAGCACGTTGTGTTTAGTATCAAATGAGAGGTATCGTCGAGGGCTGCCATGCAGAAATGTTAAAATTTTGACAGCTCGGTTGGCTTTTGTTTTTTCATAAAGTTGTCAGAACCATGACGTGTTTGGTATTCAATGAGAGGTATCGTTTAGGGCTGCCTTGTCAAAATTTTACCAATAAAACCAAAATCAAAGCAAGCAAATTTTATAGTAATTAAAATATCAAGTACACGCGAAACATAAGATAGTTGTTATGAAGATTATAAGCTGTCATTACTTTATGAAATATTACAATAAAATAGAAGTTTTCACTTCGGACGTGCGATCTTAAACACACACAATCTTTTTTCTTGCCGCATTAACAGGAAATCTGAAATGATTGTTCAATATATTATTTCTAATACATACACACAATTCTAAAGGAGAAACATACGTATCGAATGATTTAATTTCTTCTTGAGAGATGTCTCACAACAATTTTTTTACTTCACAAACTCGGACAATTTCGGCACAATTGGCGATGAAAATGAACTCGTGGCCATCTAGAGTTAAGTTTTGGAAGCTTTGAGATTGATACTTGGTGTGTGATTTAAATAGTAGTTAGTGAATTCAAGGTCGATATTAGTAGTTTTTGATTATTTTTTTTTGTATTTGTCTTTACATTTGAAATTAAGGGTTGTTTCTGCACATATTTACACAAGTATTATAATATACAATTTAATTTGTAACCTCATCACCATCATATTTTACTATGCCTCGCGGGTCATTCGCATAGCACAAGAACAGTTTGAATAAGTTTCCATTCATTTCCCTAAAAAACAGAGTCAAATTAAAAATAAATTTAGTAAAATGGAAGTAATAACTAATGGACAAAGGACAGCTTGGATTAGACAGATTCGAAACTTGTAATGAAGCCTGTTTGCAAAGTTTATTTATTAACTTCTATTTTCCATATCAAAAACCTCTGGTTAAACGCGATGCTTTGCCGCCTTGTAATTTGCCAAAATCATTTGAGTTAATAAAAGAATGATCGAAGAGGTTAAATGTTACGTTAAATTTTAATTTCATCGTTAAATATTAATACTCGCTGTATTTGCGACAATGCACTAGTCTGCAAAAATAATGCTACAATTTTGCATTCATGCAGATCAGACTCAGTAATCCCACATAAAACATTATAACCCGAATTGGCAACTTCTTCTATGAAATTTCTCGAAGAATTTGTGGCGTTTAAACATTTTTTAAAAATTACAGATACAGTTCTGTAATTTACACCAATACACTCATCTTATCTGTAAATATGTTCTACATAATTAGATACTATACAGAAGCACGTATTTCCCGCTAAAATAAAATGTGCTTTTCTCCCGGCCGTGGAAAAAAGTTATGTTCTCTGTTAAAAGTAGGAGCAGAAAAAATAGTGTGTATAATGTAATGTGTTTAAAATAACTTCTTTTTCCATTATTTGTGCAGTATTTTTCTGGAAATATGCCTTTAAATGAAAATATATAATTTTTAAATAATTGTTTACATAAAATCCCTATTTCCCAATTTTCATTTAAAAAAACTTATTCTTATATATTTTATTAAAATTGCATGCAATTGGTACGAGGGACGTTTGAGAAATAGTTAGCCTAGACGAAAAAAAAATTCAACTTTTTGAGAAAATTCGTTTTTATTTTTCGACGTAATCTCCTTTTAGCGCGACATATTTCATCCAACGCTTTTCCAGTTTTTCGATCCCCTCTTTAAAATACGTCTTCGGTAAGTCTTAAAAATAAGCGTTTGTTTGGGCGATGACCTCATTGTTCGTGCGAAATCTCTGTCTGGCGAGCCATTACTTCAGGTTAGGAAACAGTGGGCCAAATCTGGTGAATATGGTGGATTCGGAAAAGGATTTTTTTCTTTGCTAAATGGGGACGTTTCGATTTGATTTCGCTATTCAATCTGTCCAATAACGCAGCATAATACTCTCCTGCGATGGCTTTTCCCTGTTTACCTCTCGCTACCCTAGGTAAGGGAAGTATAGGGATCGTGCTAAAAATCACATATAGGGATTTTAGTGAATAAGCACGTTTTGATGTCCCCAGAATCCGATTTTATCATTTTTACAATGATGTCTGTAGGTATGTGTGTGTGTGTCTGTGTGTGTGTGTGTGTGTGTGTGTGTGTGTGTGTGTGTGGATCGTGTGGGCACGATTACTCAAATACTATTAGAAAATTTTGAAATTTTGTATACTCATTCTATACTAATGTGAGAAGAGATCATTAGTTTTTAGTGTATATCGGATAACCGGAAGTATCGTTTATACAAACTTTTAACAGTTTTTCTTGTAAAAAATTCATTGAATATAATTTTTTAGCAACTTTTACCAATACAAATTAAATATAATGGCACAATTTTCAATTCTACGATAAGCATTTAGTAAATAACTTGAAATCACTTTAAATATTGAATTATAAAATAATTTATTTTTGTACATCACTTTGCCTCTGCGTCAAACAAAAACAATACTTTAATAACAAATTTGACATATTTATACAAATGTCACTGTCACGAAGCAGTTACTTCATAATTAATTAAGAAACCGTGTTGAGAAGAATTGTAATGAAATTAAGGTTTGTAAATATAATATATTTTCCATCATACTAAAATACTAGATATACAGGATAATTCGATTTAAGTTTGACGTTTGCAGCATTATATATCAAACAGCTCTCAATAAGAACGTGATTTCAGTGTCAAATAATAGTTTGCAACTACACATTTACGAAATGGATCATGTACGGTGAAGAATTTACACAGATTGCGTTTTAGAGCATAAGGAAGTTGGTGCTGACATTGACAATATTGTGTGTGTGACGATTTTTCCTTAAAATATATGTATGATCCAAAACTTCGCATTCAGGAAAAACATAATAAAACATAATCCAACATGTCGTATTACATACTTTTCTATTTATTGGAACAACAATATAGATTTTGTTTACAAATGATCAATCGGAAGTGATACTTTAATTAAAGCTCATTGCTATTTTAAACATGGAATTGGCGGGAGGTCATGTGCTGGCCACATCAGATTTTTCAAATAGTCAATACATATTATACCGTGACTATCCCAACAAACAGTCGCCATCACCTTGCCGGCCGATGCAATCGTCTTGGCTTTCTTCGGAGCACATTCGCCAGTAGAAATCCATTGTTTAGGCTGTTCCTTCATCTCTGGGGTGTGATGATAGATCCATGTTTCGTCAACGGTTACGAATCGATGCAGAAAGTCTTTGCGCTTGAAAAACGTTAAATTCTGCTTGGAAGCGGTCATACGTACGCGTTTTTGGTCGACTGTCAGCAAACGCGATACTCATCTCGTCGACATGTCCAAATAATTTCGCAAAATGGAGTGCATATGAGTTTTCGGCGCAAATGTTATTTACTTTTGACTCAAACTATTGAAAATGGAAGGAAATTTTACGTTTATGCGCAATAACTGCAAGATGGTCTATTTGCTATATATGTAATTAATAATATTGATGATAAGTGTAAACACTACAAATATTAATGCAAATGAAGAATATATTAGTCTTGTCATTGAAAAAGGTGAAGATTTTTCTATCTTTTCTAATATACTTTTTTCATTACTTTCTTCAGAATCATTAAAGAATAATACCAAACTGAATAACTGATAATTCGTTGTTTTTTAAGCAATATATTAGTAGAGAAGCGTTGGCTCAAAAAAGGGTATTGTCTCGGAACCGGTCAAAACAGCTCCGATTTTAATAGATTTTTTTTGAAATGTTTGTAATTAAAAATACTTCAACCTTTATAGGTTAAATATTGACGCTCGAGCCAAAAAGAAATTCAAAATCCGAAAAAGTCAAAAGAAGATATCCAAAATGCTTCTAATTTCGGACAATATTAGGTAATCAGGGCGGCCCTCAGCGCACATGGATGAGTGTAAAGGCGGTGGATGGATTGCATACGAGAAGACAAGACATTTGAATTGCAGACGGCACAAGCCGAACAAGTGCGAATAAGATGAATCTACGAGAAGGAAGACGATATTTAAATGTTATAAACACAAGATAAACGTGAATTAAGAAAAATATACTTAGAGAATATTTTACTTATTTGTTTGCCCTACGACCATTGTTGAGGTGGCAAGTCTACATTGAAGGAATCTTAGATTTATCTCAAACATTATAGGAGAATGTACGAGCACTGTAGACTACAGTAACATTGAGCTGCAAAAATTTATCAAATTCATCTTAAATAAGATATAATATTGACGAAATTACACATCGATATTAGTATAAATAGAGCGCAATCTCTTCATCACTTTATTGAAAAAGAAATCAGTGTGTTATTTATATACATGGATGAAAAAAAAAAAAAAAATTGATAGAAGTTATGTACGAATAGACGCGCAATACCAGATATACCTTATACATTTTAGACCGCCCAAAATTAATGTTTTTACTAGATGTATGTAGAGAAGACAAATAAGAACATTGTTCGAATTAATAATCCCTGTTATTTGCATAAAATTTGAATGTGGTAATAATTAATATATTTTGAAACTACAGATTTTGTAAATATATGTGAAAAATATATAAAGAAGTTTGAACGTCAAAGACTTATACATGAATGTATTTGTATTTGGAAAAATAATCTTTGTTCTATGCACACAACCAGGTAAACTATCCGGCGAGAGGTTATGTGCTGGCCACTATTATATATTATATATACCCAATATATCCAATCATTTTAGAATAGATCTTACTTCTCAGTATTCAATATACAAGGTCACTGGATGTCGTTTTTAAATATTATAGTTTCATAAATATCTTTATTTTAACGATGATATTAATAATTTTTAAAAATTAAATAATTTAGTAAATAAACAAAGAGCGTCTATTATCAAACTATAAAGGTTGAAGTATTTGTAATTACCGACATTTAAAAAATATCATCAAAATCAGAGTTATTTGAACCGATTCCAAGCTAATTAGTTTGCGCTCCTCCACTATATCAGATTGTCAAAAAAGAAGGTTATTATATTCGTGCTCCAAAATTTTAACTTTACTCGTTCGGTTAATGACAAATAATGGAGTGTACCTTGTATCCTCGATATACTCCAACTTCAGCTCTACTCCCACTCTACTCTGACACCGCTCCGTAAATACTCCAACTCTGTATGATTTATCGAACGCACGTAAAAAATATTCACGGCATAATATGCACCAATATGTTTCCAAGTCTACGGCTTTTCAAAAAATACTTATTGGATAGCAATGTTCATGATAAATATGTAATAATAAGGTGAATAAATAAAACTTTAGAAACTTTCTTCATCTTAAAGGGCATGTCCCTAATCAACGCTATTTTATTATGTAAAATGAAGTATAGAACCACGCTACCGTGATACATAATGAAAACAATTCCTGCAAGTTAATAGCGTCGTAAATTGATATGATTAAACTTTCGCGTGAGGATACATACAGCTTGTTAATTAAAAAGCGGACCGTACGACTATAGGTATTTAACATGGGATACCAGTTATTCCTTGCGCAAAAGATGGCGAACTGTGAAATCTGTGATGCCAAGTCAGGCTGTATTTTCAACAAATCGAGTGTAAAAGACCAAGATATTATTAAAATAAAGTGTACTGGTCTGTGTGGGGGCAGTTTCCATTTGTGCTGTGCAAAAACTGGGAATTGTGAGTATAACGCCGCTACTTCGTACAAAAATATCAAGTTTGTGTGTGAGTCCTGCGAATACGTCCTTTACGACTAAAATGGCTGCTTGATATCTGCTGACGATCTGAAATCGAATGCACCGATATTTGCGAAACTGTTCTCTCAAATTGAGGGATTGACGACAATGGTAACTAATCTGACGCATGAGTTTTTGAATGTGAAATCCGAGCTAAAGTCAGAATTGAAAACTGAAATTAAAAAGCAACAGCTAAACATCTCAAACCTGCTGTCACCTTCACTTGTGTCAAATCAATCTGATGTGACTCCTAAAGCGCCACTTGCAACTATAATACCGCCTTCTACGAAAAACATCGAGTTACCTGTAATGTCTTTTATCGACATTACCGGCTCCTTAAATGAGCAACAAAACTTAATTGCTCGCAAATCTAAAGATGTCGGTACTATAACTAAATCCACTAGTTCTACTCCGGTTGCCGCATGTACTCAGTCAGATGAAGACAAAGGTAAACAAACGACTCCGAAACTGAACTCAAGGACTCCGCCCAAACTAGAGCAGAAAAAGGGAAACAAACCACCTGCAAAGATAAGGCCGAAACCTGTTCCTATCTTGGGATCCAAAAAGTGCACCTCTGACTGTGTAATTAGTGCAGTTCCGCGCAAAATTGCCGTACGTGTGTCAAGATTGGCGCTGACTGTGACTTCGAATGATTTAAACTCTTATTTAATAAATAATTCCCAAATCATAAATTTATTATTGAACAACTTACTGTTAAATCTGGTGAATATAATTAATTTAAAGTCTCAGTCTCGCTCGATATATTTGACAATCTTTTAAATAGTGAACTTTGGCCGGAGAATGTTTCAGTCAAAAAATTTATAAATTTTCGGAAACGTCCAGCAGCACTGGCTGTAAAAACTCAATAGTCAAGGAAGATAAATTTGAATTACATATACTTCATTACAATATTCGTAGTTTAAATAAGAAAATTCAGCATTTTAATATTTACCTTCAAACAATTGGCTTTCCTGAGATTTTATGTTTAACTGAACATCATTTATCTTCTGAGGCTATCGAGCATTGTAAACTTGGTAACTATAAATTAGCATCTGTATTTTGTCGTTCATCCTTTGAATGTGGTGGTGTTGCTATTTATATTTTAAACTCTATAAATTTTACTTCTTTGACTATTAAAAATACTACATGTTGTGATAAAAAAATTGAATATGCGTGTAACGAAATTTTATTTTCAAATAACAGTAAATGTCTAGTCATAGCTCTTTACAGATCACCTAGTGGAGATCTTAACTTTTTTCATCGTGAATTAAATAATTTACTTTTTAATTTTTCCAAATATAAACATCCTATATTTGTATGTGGCGATTTTAATATAAATTTTGAGTATAATGTGGAATCCAGTGATACTTGCAGACTTTTCTCGTCGTCTGGAAGATGTGTTGATAATTTTTTTTTACAAATATTGACTGCCATAAGGCAAACTTTACAATTTTAAACCCATGTTTGTCTGACCATAGTGCCCAGTTGTTGAACTTAAAGATAAATTTCAGCAAAATTAACAAGTTAATTGTTGACATGAGAATATTCAATACTGAAAACTAAAGCTATTTCAAACATCTGCTTCAATCTGAGACTTGGTTCCATGTTTACAATGCACCAAATTTTTCTGAAAAAATTACTATTTTCTTAAATACTTTTTATTACCATTTTAATATTGCTTTTCCGATAGTACATAAAAAACGCTTAAACAAAACCACTAAATCGAAATGGATTACCCCAGAAATTACTCAAATGGCTGAGACCTTGAAATTCATTTATTCAATATATATAAATACTAACAATCCTGCGATTTTGAATAAATATAAGGATTTGAAGCGTAAATACGATAATTTAATTATTCACTCCAAAAAGAATTACAAAAAAAAATATTTAGAATCAGCTAATAATATTAACAAGGCTGCTTAGAATGTCATTAACAACGAAACATTAGCATCCACCACTCACTCACTTCCCAGGCCTATGTTTTTTAATAACAATGAAATTTTAGAATCTCATATTATTCCAAATTATTTTAATGATCATTTTATAACTTCAGTTCGTAACTTAACATTGAATAGTGTGCCTAGTTACAACTCTATTATCAATAATAACAGTGCCACAATTTTCCTTGCCCCTGTTAATGAGACTGAAATTTTTAATATTCTAATTGAAATTTCTAAAAAAAATTCAGCTGGAATTGACAACGTGCCTTGTTCACTGCTACTTTTTATTGCTGACGAAATTATTTATCCTCTGACCTATTTAATAAATGAATCACTAAATAACGGTGTTTTTCCTGATCAGTTCAAAACATCACTAGTCACTCCTGTGCATAAAAAAGGAAACAAAAATTACATTGAAAATGATCGACCTATATCCATTGTTCCCGCATTTTCTAAAGTTTTTGAGAAAGTCATGTACTCTCGTATAATTGAATTTATAAATTCACATGAAATATTATAATCTTCGCAATTTGGCTTTTGTAAAAACAAATCTGTTACACATGCCTTATTTTTCAGTCTTGGCAGTGTTCTTGATTACCTTGATAAAAAATTCCATACCGCTGGAATTTATTTTGATCTAGCTAAAGCCTTTGATACCATTAATCACGGTATATTGTTTGATAAGCTGTCCGATTATGGTATTCGTGGTAATACTTGGAACTGGTTAAAATCTTACTTGCAAGATAGGTCTCAAGTTGTTTGTGTTAATTTTGACGGGAAAAAGTACTTTTCTGATTTTCAATCTTCATTAACAAGTGTCCCCCAAGGAAGTGTTCTTGGCCCCCTACTCTTCCTTTTATATATTAATGACCTTCCAAATATGTTTAAAAATGTTGATATTTGTCTATTTGCTGATGATACATCCCTTATCGTCTCTGCTTTGAGCGTACCAGAACTTAATAATAAAATATAAGAATGTGTCAATATTATGAATTCTTGGTGCAAAGATAATGCTGTAGTCCTAAATGCTGACAAAGCACAGTTAGTACAGTTTATGTTAAGGGGTAATACTTTTAATATTTCAGCCCAATTTGATAATATTACAATCACTCCAATAGTCTCAACTAAAACCTTAGGGATTCATGTAGACTATAATTTTCAATAGGTTCATCACACCCAGTATCTCATAAAAAGACTTAACTCGTCATGTCACGTTATAAGACGCTTGCGAAATTATGTCAATATAGACTTACTTAAACTGTACTATTCCGCACATGTCTTTAGTATTTTATCTTACTGCATAATTTGTTGGGGTAACTCCACACATTCTATTAATGTTTTTAAAGTGCAGAAAAGTATTGCAAGAGACATGGTTGGATGTACTCCCAATACATCGTTGTAATATCTCACCTATCAACCCCTACAAGGTAGACACAAGGTAAAACATAGGTGTAATGTAAGTTAAGGTATTTTTATATATAGTAGAATAAGAAGTGTTTGTGTTGGTAACAGTGTGCCGTGAAGGCAAGGCCAAGTGAATTGGGAGGGAGATAGTGCAAGAAGGCGGGAGAGAGTAGGAAGGTGGTAGCGAGTGAGATCGGTCGCGTGTGACCTGTGCGCTCTGCATTTGTGCCAGAAAGGAACGAATTTCCATTATTGTATGCAGTCAGAGGAAAAGTTTTCCAGTAGTGTACGAGTTCGTGCCAGAAGGTTTGCTTGACGAGCCAAAGGCGAAACCCAGCCAAGAAGCAGCCGGTTATTCACCAGCTATTAGATCCGCGGTTAAGAAGTAAGGATCCACCATTTTGTAAGCGGCCAGCACGTGGTCGTTGGAACAACGACAAAGCAACGTCGACCTGACGGTTATAAACCACCGACCAACTCTGGACAGCCACATGTCTCCTCCATTTTTTACTTAAGATAAGTTCTTATATATTTGTATTGTATAACTTTCTTGTACCTATATTTTGTACTGGACGAGAATTTTTATGTATAAGCAACAATATATTATCCATTAGTTAACCAGGAATCCACGATTATCATTTATTTTTCAATGTAACGAACCCTGAGTGAGTTTTTCCTTGAATAAAGCTCAATTTAGTTTTACGGGATCATCACATCGTGCAGAGATATCTTCCCACATCTTGGATTACTTACCCTTCCTTGCATTTATATTTACGAGTGTGCTCTTTTCATAAAAAAAAATCCTTCGTCTTTCCTTACAGTCAAACAGGCTACTGGATTGTACAATACTCGTAATATTAATAATTTAATAAACGTTAATAAACGCGGTAAAATATATCGTCACCATTACCGATGTCTACATGTGTTGTAGATACCCAGAAATGAGTAATATGCCGTGATGATATATTTATTTATTTTGGTAAATGTCTCGAAATATTTTAACATTAGTAATCTGCGCGAGCATAAAATATCTCACTGCATTAATCATGACGAAAATGAACGCCGAGAAAATCTCACATATTTTCAAAAATCAAATTTATTGATCGTATGCGTGTTGAGAAGAAAGTGAAATATATTATCTCATCTCACGTTATAAATTTCTCACCGTTTCAAAAATCGGCATCACCCTCATTTACTATTTCTATTCAGGACTTTATGTGCAAACAAATCCCCAAAAACAAGCATACTACAATGTAATTTAATAAAAATAAATAAAAAATGTAAACCGCCATAGATAAGTTCATTGATATATATTTTAATGTAATATTGTATAATGTTTAAACGACTGTCAAAAAAAATTGTTAGATACGCTGAATATGAGGGCAGTGTACACCCGAAACGTCCGTGTATAATGTAAGATTGTGATTTCAAATTTTAATAAAGTCTTCCCAAAAAGAGGCTGTAAGAAGGTATTCTTCCAAATTGATTAAATTTAAGAAAATTTAAAATAATACCTCGGATATAGAATGAGCTTCCCTCTAAAATAAACAATTTTTATGCTGTGGTTACTTGTAGTATATGTTATTTAATACATTAGTTGCTGTAATATATTTATTATGTATATGTGTTCAAGAAAGGTTGCCAAATCCAGTGGTGTTATCCTTCGATGTCGCGAGCATTCACTTCTTCTCCTTTCTCCAGCAGTATTCGCACTAACTTTATATCTCCTTACCTGGATGCCCGGTTCAGTGGTGTATTGCCTTCGCCGTCTCGAACATGCACAGCTCCTCCTTTCTCAAGCAGCATCCGCATTATGTCTACATTCCCTCTCCAGGATGCACAGTGCAGTGGAGTCTTGCCTTGATTATCTTGAACATTCACATCTCCTCCTTTCTCTACCAGTATTCGCACAACGTTTACATTTCCTCTCCAGCATGCCCAACGCAATGGTGTATTCCCTTCGCCGTCCCGAGCATGTATATCTCCTCCTTTCTCTACCAGCATTCGCACTATGTTCACTTTTCCTCTCCACGATGCCCAATGCAGTGGTGTTTTGCCTACGCCGTCTCGAGCATGTATATCTCCTCCTTTCTCTACCAGTATTCGCACTATGTTTACTTTCCCTCTCCAGGATGCCCAGTGCAATGGTGTTTTCCCTTCGCCGTCTCGAACATGCACGTCTCCTCCTTTCTCTAGCAGTATTCGCATTATGTCCACATTTCCTCTCCAGGATGCACAGTGCAGTGGTGTCTTGCCTTTATTGTCTTGAACATTCACATCTCCTCCTTTCTCTACCAGTAGTCGCACTATGTTTACATTTCCTCTCCAGGATGTCCAATGCAGTGGTGTTTTGCCTTCGCCGTCTCGAGCATGCACATCTCCTCCTTTGTCTACCAGTATTCGCATTATGTCTCCATTCCCTCTCCAGAGTCCACAGTGCAGTGGTGTTTTGCCTTTATTGTCTACAACATTCACATCTCCTCCTTTCTCTACCAATATTCGCACTATGTTTACATTCCCTCTCCAGGATGCCCAATGCAGTGGCGTTTTACCTTCGCCGTCTCGAGCATGTATATCTCCTCCTTTGTCTACCAGTATTCGCATTATGTCTCCTTTCCCTCTGCAGAATCCACAGTGCAGGGGTGTCTTTCCTTTATTGTCTTGAACATTCACATCTCCTCCTTTCTCGACCAATATTCGCACTATGTTTACATTCCCTCTCCAGGATGCCCAATGCAGTGGTGTTTTGCCTTCGCCGTCTCTAGCATGTATATCTCCTCCTTTCTCTAGCAGTATTCGCACTATGTCTACATTCCCTTTCCAGGATGCACAGTGTAGTGGTGTTTTGCCTTTGACATCTCGAGCATGCACATCGCCTCCTTTCTCCAGCAGCATTCGTACTATGTTTATAGTCCCTATCTCAGATGCGCAGTGAAGTGGTGTTTCGCCTTCACTGAGTCGAACGTTTATATCACCGTACTTTAATAGCAACTTGAATACATCTGCCTGATTGCTTTCAATAGCAACATGAAGAAGTTTCATATTGTTCACGAATTGCTTTCTTTTTTTAAAACTTATTTTATGGAAAATTAATTTACAACTTTCATAACAACCGTACCTTACAAGAAGTCTAAATATTTTTTCTACATACAAGCAACGATTATCAAAAACATTCTGTTGATATATTTTAAGTATAATTTCTTTCTTGCAATCTGCTTCCATAAAAATTGTTTCACCATGATTAATGTGAACGTGATATTCTTTTCGTATTAGCCAACGTACACATCCACTATAATAATCTTTCTTAATTTCATCAAAATAGAGTTTCAAAATTCTCTGACACAATCTATGGATTTTGATGAAACCGTTACAATATTCAATGAATGAAAAATTTTCTGATAAATATATGCACTCATCGACTATATTTTCTTCTGAACATTCCATTATTTCTTTAATATCTTTAATATTTATGCAATTCGGATTTAGGTACGCGCATATACCTAATAATGAGCTGCTTATTTCTCTTGTATGTTCCGATACTACAAAATCTTGTTTAAACATTTTATTTAGGGTTATACACATTGCTGCACATATCGAGTTTTCATATGAGCTCTGAGAATGATGAATTTTCGTATTCAACATTTTTGTAATTTCTCCAAAAAAGTTATTAGTATTGAATTTTCCTTGTTTGCATGCATCTATTTTAAATCTCAAATGTCCCGCTATAACTATTAGGCCTAATGGCGTATTGCTTACAAATGTTATCATTTTTTTATATATATTTTCTTCATCAATATGATATCTAACACCTAAAATTTCTCTAAAAACATCTATTGATGCTTCTATGTTTAATGGTTTCAGTGACATTTGGTGTATGTCATCATCCCAATCATCTATATGACTGGTTATCAATAAATAAAATTGTTCAATATTTGGTGGTTCATATTGCCTTATACTTGATCTTGAAACTCCGTTGTCGAAAATAAACAAACAACGTTTATTTTCAAAAATTTCGTACACTTTTTTCAGGGTTTTGTGAAGACTTTTTAGATTATCAGTAGTTTCAGCATTAATCCAGAAGGCCTTGTCAATATTTGTAGAATCTTCACAATGCTTCGCAAATCGTACTGCTAATTCTGTTTTACCGAAACCCGGCAAGCCGTGAATGACAACCTTTCTCTTCCCTTCTTTGAAAAATAAAGCCTCCAATTGGGCTATGTCATCTTCCCTGCCCTTAAACACTTTGGACTCTCGAGGTGGGTCAAGTTCTTCAAATGATTCTTCTGAAGAGGAACCTACCACTAAATCTCTGCCGACATTAATATTTCCGTCTCCAAGATTGGTAACTCCAACATTGCTGCGACTAATGTTAAGTTGAGATGCCATCGTTATTTACACCTGAAAATTTCATACAATATATAAATAACAATTGACACATAAACGTGATTATATGTATTTAACGTATTTATACACAGAACATAACAATCTTTTTTTTCTGTTTCCTCTTTAGATTTATTGAGAACAAGGTACACGGTTCATATTTTTTAGAATTTTATTATGTTTATATTAGTAGTCCGCTTGCATCAATAATAATAAACTCCATCGTTCTTCCTTCTACTCTTTATATTTTAATTTCAATTACTATTTAAAAATAAGAGATTCGAAGTCTGTTAAATAAGGGGAAAGTTACCCCATATATTTTTAAAAGTTCAACAATTTTCTTGTAATAATTTAAAAATATACGAGTATATATCCTGCTGGAGTAATGAACCCAAACCCAGGCCCAAACCTTCGACATTTTTATAATCCAAAAACAGCCATACTAACCATTATTACATTTGAAAATCTTTTCACGTAATAAGCAATTGAAACATTTATTTAATTTTTTTTCCCCAATTTATACAATAATAAAAAATCTGTTGTGGCCAGCACAAGACCTCTCGCCATTTCCATATTAGGTTATATAAGTATTGTATTGCAGTTCGCTTTCGAACCGTCGTTTTATAACAAAATATTACAGAACTTTACCCAAATATTGTTTTTTATTGTATTTAACATGTCTTCTGCACACATATAATTCTAATTATATCTATTTTTCATTGTATGAGGAAGTTTCTAAATGTCAGAGATTCTTCCAATTTATTAACCAGATTGGCGGTATTTCTATATTTAATTAATGAAACAATAAGAAAGATTAAATATACTTCCCAGAAAAAGCTAGCAGAATGTCACTAAAACTGTTGATTTTTGACACTGACATATGTCATTTAAAAACTATGTTATAATTATAGTGTCTTTATCTCTAAATCTATACAAGATATAATAAAATTTTTAAGTGTATTAGATGGAGAATTTTATGTTCTTCAATATTTAATAAAAAAAACTCCCAAATATTATATTTAGAAGAATTTTTCTAAGAAACTACTACTTCCGGTTGTTCAATTGTTACCAAAACCTTTTCAGCTCTTCCCAGGAATGTCAGATTGAGGAACTGCAGTTAAATATTTTTTAAGTCTTATAGTTTTTGAGAAATCGTGTCTACAACATCCAGACATACATACACACACACACATACACACATCCACACACACACACAGACATCATTTTAAAAATGTTATAATCGGATTCTAGGGACCTTAAATCGTGCTTATTCAATCAAATCTGGATATGCGAATTTTAGCATGAATCCAATACCTCTCTTAGCGAGAGGTAAAAAAGCTATTAATAATAAATAACATAAGGAGGTAATGTATTATTATCATGCATAAGCGCCGACTACAGGGGAGCACCGGCGTATATGCCCACCTCGGGAATTTCTAATGTGCCCACCTCATGATCCTCAGGATTTTAATTGTTAAATAAATGATGGAGTTGTAACAGTAAATTTTAATTTTGTTTTTATTTTAGACTATACATTTTTTTTATATTGATGTGGAATTTTTACTTCCTTGTACGAAGTAAAGGAAGTATTGTAATCGCGAAAAATTTCGGTGTCCAGATTTCAACGGAAATATCCATTTTGACCATCCCTGAATCCATTTTGACTAATTTCGTCGTGACTTCTGTACGTACGTATCTCGCATAATTGAAAAACGGTAAGCCGTAGAAAGTTAAAATTTTGTATTTAGGACTGCTATAACATCTAGTTGTGCACCACTCTATAATAGATTTTAATGAAAAACTATATTAAAATATAATCAAAAACTTTTCAAATTTAGTATATAGGACTTATATATCAATGGGAATAACATAAAAGATTTTGATGAAAAACTATATTAAAATATAATCCAAAACTTATCAAATTTGTGGTACAAGACTTTTATATCAATGGCAAAAACATAATAGATTTTGGTTAAAATGGTCTAACCGGAAGTGATACTTTACTTGAAGCCTATAATAGATTTTAATGAAAAACTATATAAAAATATAATCCAAAACTTTTAAAATTTGGTATATAAGACTTTTATTTCAATGGCAAGAACGTAATAGATTTTGGTTAAAATAGTCTAACCATTTTAACATGCAACATATGGTCAATAATTTCCATGGTTACTCACTATTGTCAAAAAATGACAGCAATGTAATATGTGTCTATTTCAAAATGCAACATACAATTTGTAGTTTTGTATTATCAAAACTAATTTCCAATAAATTAGCCTACAAGCGATTAACAAAAAAGCGCATCACAACAAACTTTATATATAATATAATGCATTTTAAAATGGACATAATATTACATTGCTGTCATTTTTTGACAATAGTGAGTAACCACGGAAGTGATGAACCATAATGTTGCATTTTAAAATAAATTGTCTGTATATATATATATATATATATATATATATATGTATATATATATATATATATATATATATATATATATATATATATATTATATATGTCTCTCAAATAGTTGGACATGGCTTAACCACAGATTTCTGTGGCTAAAATAAAACGATTAAACCGAACTTGCTTCTACCGGAAAGTGCACCATTTAGTCAGTATTTTGCTTCAAAGTTCTTCGAAAAAAAATTAATTTTGCTTATAATAACAGGATGCTTTATTCGATTTAGATGGAATTTGGTATGACAATTTATTTGGTTATGTCATCTTTTAAGATGATATTATTATTAGTGAACCACCCATAAACAATTGTTACTGTAATTAAAAATTAGTTGTTTGACATTTGCATAGATTGCTAGATTAAATTTATTTTAAAAAAATTACTCTGCAGTTACTCAGGTTTTATTATTTTCTGTGTGAACCGTAACAAAAAATCACAAATTAAACAGAGAATGGTAAGTTTACTATTGAATGTATCTTTCTGAAAAAAAATAATTTCACATTATCGGCGTGGCCATTAAAAAGTTAAGAGTCTAATTAATGTTGAGACACCTAAGTTTCATACAATAGTGGTTCACTAATAATAACAAGTATAAACTTAAAAGATGACATAACCATATAAACTGCCATACCATATTTCATCCAAATTGAATAAAGCGTTGTGTTATGATAAGCAAAAAGTTTGCCATGTCTCCCTATTTGAGAGACACCCTGTATATATGTATATACAGTGTGTTAATTAAAAAACTGGCCATAGGTGTTTAACATGGGAAAACAGTTTTTCTTTGCGCAAAAGTCCCCAATTAATTTTAGACAAAATGTTTCAAATAAGTGTTACAGATAATTATATTCTACGCCTAAATCAGTAAACAGTTTTAATTTTGCACGTTTGGTAACTTGTAAAATCTAATTTGAAATTGTATAAAAATATTGCTCATTTCTAGCGATATCCACGGAATTGAAACAAAATTACAGAGAAATGCGTATTCTTTGAACTGTCAGAAATTCAATTCTGCACCTAAATCACTACACAGGTATTATTTTTGAAATCTAACATTTAAATAGCTCTTATTACTATTATTTTTTCACATTCTATCTATAAAGTTAAATTTCTGACAGTTCAAACGAAACGAATTTCTTTCTAATTTTGTTTCAATTTCATGGGTATCGCTACAAGTGAGCAATATTTATACAATTTGAAATTAGATTTTACAAGTTACTAAACGTGAAAAATTAAATATGTTTAGTAATTTAGGCGTAGAATATTAATATCTACAACATTTATTGGAAACATTTTTGTCTAAAATTAATTGGGGACTTTTGCGCAAAGAAAAACTGTTTTCCCATGTTAAACGCCTATGGCCAGGTTCTTAATTAACACACTGTATATATTTAATTGTATTTAAAACATTGCTATTTAATTATGTTATTTTGGATTTAAAATTAATTCAGTATTATCATAAATATCGACAATTTTCCCCAAAAAGAAAAAAATATTTATTTGATGCTGTACTCAGTTTTAATACAACAAGTTTCCAGAAGATGGCAATTTATGTTCCATACATCATCGGTCGGCGGAGCCCGTTACCGCATATTCAGAAAATTTACCATCGGACACCGGGGACCGATACTGCCCTGAAATAAATAGAGCATTTTTGACTTCCGCAGTCAACGTGTTAATTTTTTCTAATATTTATGCAGTTTTTATTGTAAGTGTTATTTGTTAATGTGCCCTGAATATTTTGGTATTAATTATCACGTACCTAGATATTTAAAAATGCTTACATCTATTCTTTATAGGTAATTGTATAAACTTATCATACACTTATATTGATATCCTGTGATAATATGTAATTATGATGTTAGAATGGGAAATACCAGTGACTAATTTATCTTCATTTTACCTTAAAACAGTTATATTGTTTTATTGTTGCTTTCCTCAATTAAATGTTATAACAAAAATCTCAGCATCGAAGAATTTGTTTTAACGCTAACAAATGTACAGAATGGAACAAATTCGAGTTCCTTATATATAAAAAAAAAACTTTCTTTTTATGCACGCTACAGGAAATTGATGTAGGTCCTCATGGGACACCACAGGAATTGTCGATCGTCTTTTGCTATTGAGCTGCAGACTAAAAATAGATTTTCGCTTATTTTGAATATACCTCATATCTCGCTTATTATTAGAGATGCAGAAAAAATGTTTAGCTAATTTTTAAACTGTTTTTTATGTAGGATAGTGTGGTGTAATTAGATTTTTTCAAAACTTCATAATTCTCGAGATATATCACGAACTTAATATTTGGAAACACAAATATGGAAACATATGTTAAGTTGAAAATAGTCTCAACTTTTTATTTATTTTATAAGCTTAACTATGTATAACATGTCTACATTCTTTTGTTTTAAACATGAATAAAACTTGAATTATTAATTTAAAAAAAATTAAATTCATTAAGCAACAAATGAAAAAATCAATTACAGATCATCATTTGTTTATTTTGATTATATATCTATTAATTATATTCTAAGAATTCTTTTTAATCAATTATTTTCGGTTTAGTTAATTTATTTTTTATCGGCCTTGTGGTTGGCTTTGTCGAGATTCCAAAAATGTGAAAAATATGCTCTCTAAAGTATATAAATTAGGGAAATGAGTAAAAATAATGAAAATAACATTGAAAATAAACAAATCATGATCTGTAATTGATTTATTCATTTGTTTCTGAGTAAATATAATTTTTTTTTTTACCCCAAAAAATTAATATTTCAAGTTTTATTCATGTTTTAAAGAAAAGAATGTAGACTTGTTATACATCGTTGAAAAGTTTATAAAATAAGTAAAAAGATGAGACTATGTTCAACATATGTTTACCATTGAAAAAAAAATATTATGTTTGTGTTATATCTAGAGAATTATTAAGTTTTAAAAAAATCTAATTATATCACATTATTCTACGTAAAAAGCAGTATAGAAATTAACTTTTTTCTGTATCTCTCTCAAAATTAGCGAAAATCAAGTTTTAGCCTGTAGCTCAAAAACAATAGGCAAAAGAAAATTCTTGTGGTGTCTATTAAAGTTGGCCCATAAAGACCTACATCAATTTTCTGTAGCGTGTATAATAAGATAATTTTTAATATAAGAAACTCGAATTTGTTCCACCCTGTACATTATTTTATTTTGGAATCTTGAACTTGTGTATTCACCCTCAAAAGCGGGCGCAATTTGGTTTTTATTGCTCGAGGTCCTATAAAGTTGTCAAGCAACAGCTATGCGGACACGAAAACCGAAGTTTATGGTTAAATACAGCCACTCGCAAAACTTTCATATTCTTTCTCATAAACGTCTTTTGGCTTCTGTAGAACCGATTGCCCTGTGCAACCGGAAAATCATTCGATATTTCTTTGGAATAATTGATATGTTTCATATTTATTTGATACTAAATTAAAATTGTTTATTACAAACAATATTGCAACACCAACAAATTACGCAGAAACCACAGCATACATAAAATTCACAACGTTAACGAATAAAATATAGGATGTTCAATAGGTCTCTACGTCCTGGGTTCTGGTTAGCTGTCGGTTGTTAAACGCATGTGTGTACTTTATTCTTAGCTTGATTCCTAGAAATAAACTCAAACGTCATAAATCAAAATCAATTAAAAGTAAAATAAAAATTTATTTTTGAACTGTTTTACAGTGAATTGTTTACTCAGGCAGTGTTATACAGGACGAGCTTACGCTATCTATATTTTAAATACTATTTAATATAATTTAACGAAATTTGGTATCTAGGGGTTATCCAACATGCCCGTTTTAACTAAAATATTTTCAAAGCAATAGCACTTCCGGTTTGACCGGAAATTGACCTCATCTTTCTTATTTTAAATGGAATACGCTATATTTTATTTTACCATTGAATGCAGCGGAAAATTTTACATATGAAGCAATAAAAACATTTTACTCATGATCAACTACTTCGGGCGTTATTCAACTTTTTTTGATTTTTTGTCTGAAATCCGGCACATTTTCAAAACTCTGTATATCGGGAACGAGATCGAATTTTTATAATCTGAAAAAAAGCCTTTTATAAAGGAGACTTTAAGCTACATTATCCACAGAAGAATCCTCGATTATTTATAAAAATGTGACGGGTACGTTACACCAAAATTACAGTTGACAAACTTCAAAAAAGAAAATTTTTTTAAATGGAACCCCCCGTTTTTTATTACATAAATGTATTCTACGGCAAAAAATAAGGGTACTTTATGTAACATGTCCTATGTTGAAAGTTGATAGAATTTCAGTAAATTAGAAAAACATGTAATCTGTGTATAATTATTTTATTAATACGGATAAGTAAGCCATGGAAAAACAATGTTTGTTTTTACAAACTCATCTACTTGATTTCTTAGATAATTTACCGTTGGATCAAAGGAATTTAATATGGTACCAGCATGATGGCGCTCCACCCCGCCATAGAATAAATACTTTTTTGGAAACAATTTTTGAAGATAGGTGGCTGGCAAATAATGGACCACATAGGTGGCCTCCTCGTTCACCCGATTTAACTCCACTTGATTTTTTTTTTTGGGTTACATTAAAAACGGCGTCTATCAAAAACCTTTAACTACTAAAGAAGATTGCCAACATAGGGTACGAACAGCATTTAACAACATGTCTCCTCGGATGATAAAAAATGCTACACAAGAAGAAGTATTGAATAGAGTAACAATGTGCTTACATATGAATGGAGGACAGTTTGAATATGTATTAAATTAATCATAGTTTTGTATTTAGAATTTATTTGTTTTTTCCATGGCTTACTTATCCGTATTAATAAAATAATTATACACAGATTACATGTTTTCTAATTTACTGAAATTCTATCAACTTTCAACGTAGGACATGTTACATAAAGTACCCTTATTTTTTGCCGTAGAATACATTTATGTAATAAAAAACGGGGGGTTCCATTTAAAAAAATTGTCTTTTTTGAAGTTTGTCAACTGTAATTTTGGTGTAACGTACCCGTCACATTTTTATAAATAATCGAGGATTCTTCTGTGGATAATGTAGCTTAAAGTAGTTGATCATGAGTAAAATGTTTTTATTGCTTCATATGTAAAATTTTCCGCTGCATTCAATGGTAAAATAAAATATAGCGTATTCCATTTAAAATAAGAAAGTTGAGGTCAAACCGGAAGTGCTATTGCTTTGAAAATATTTTAGTTAAAACGGGCATGTTGGATAACCCCTAGATACCAAATTTCGTTAAATTATATTAAATAGTATTTAAAATATAGATAGCGTAAGCTCGTCCTGAGACATCCTGTATATTGCTTTTGAAATCAGTATTTAAAATAGATTAATTATTTTAAGTAATTATTTGAAATACCTAAAAATAAAAGTAGGTACGTATTTTATATTTTTAGTTCTTATACTTTTCAAAAGTATTTTATATTTTAATACATTAAAATACTATTATGTATGTACATAAAATACTAATTTTCAATATTTGAAATGTATCTTTTTATTTAAAATCCACAAGTATGTATTTCAAATACAAACCTTCCCTCTTGTGTGGTTTGTTAGTAATATAACATGGTATAATTTTCTAATTTTTCTTGAAATAAACAGTTTCTTTTGTTAATGTAGAAGTTTCTTTTTAATATAAATAAAATTACGCTAATAAAATAAATACAACTTTCAATTTTTCAATAATTAAAAGTAAAAGTACTTGAAATATTCGTATATTTTAAGTATGTACTAAAATAATAATTCTATTGTATCATAATTTGAAATACTTATATTTACTATTATGTATTTCAAATACGTTTTTGAAGTATTTTATACAACACTGTATACAGAAATATTTTCAGCATCTAAATAAAAATTTCTAATAGATGCAGTACCCTCATTTTTAATGACGTTTGGCGTTAAATTGTATGAATAAAAAGTCTGTGTTATAGGTAGACATGCTATTCACAATCCGCATCCAACCAGGACGAAGATTTATTGAACACTCGATACAAATATACCTATGGAATTATACTCTCAGCTACGAGCCGAGCGGTATAATCTTTAATTACGACCTTAATACATAAATAACTAAAAAAACATTGTTAGATGTTAATGTTAATAGATGAGGTTTCATAGCCGTGGGCCAAAGTGTCTCGTTGCGAATCTGGGAACCCGGGTTCGATCCCGACCGATGTACCAAAATGATTTCGAATTTTAATTGGCACAAAAGTGACCCCAGTAGTGCACTCTCCGCGCATCAATGAGTGCCCATGGAAAGACGCCTGGTAAACGCCCACACGGAACGAATATGTTATCGCCATTACCGATATCTGCATGCAAAGCAGATTGGCACACCCAGCAATGGGTACTATGCCATGATATATTTTATTTTTTTAATACAATATACAACACTTCAACGTTAGACAGTAAAAATTAATTAAAAAAAAAACTGAAAAAAGCGGTATTTTTGTCCATGACTTTATAATAATCTAAAATATACTTACTTTTCTCTACTGCACATACTACAACAACTGATTAATAAACCTGTTGATTTTAGCAATTTTTTTATGAAACTTCATCTAAACACACGAACTGACTCAAGTCGCCACATTAGTCATCAGATGATGTTGCTCAAATGAAAACCACTGTAAAAGCCCATATCATATATTTTTGTATGATAAGGTAACCATTTTTTTCTTGAGGTTTCCGGTATCTGTCGCATGATTGGTACGTAAAATTTCAGTGACGTGCAAGGTATTTATAGGCCATCCAGCGAATCAAGCTGTTTACGTCATAAATACAATATCACTAGAAACAATGACGTCATATGTTAAAAAGTTTATATGAGCATGTAAAACGGATTAAAATCTGTGGGTTACCTTCATAAACCCAAATTTTTCTTAAAAACACGTCTGGTATAATATTTTTTCAGCGAAATCCAATTTTATTTAAAATATGCTGAACGATACTGCTTACGGCGTTATAAATACTTCATTCTTGTAGTATATGCAACAAACTATCTAGTATTATGTGAAAAATAGAGAATACTGCATACCATACAATTTCTCACTGTTTCTATGCATTGCGTATAGCGTTTGTCACACGCTGTACATATAGATTTAATTTTCAAATTATTACTAATAGAACCAAATATTACCTCAATATTAGATTTCAGTGAAAGTAAAAACCCACCAATCTATTTTTCATTTTCAAAATAAGTCAATAAATTAACTACAAGCTTTTGAATTTGACATGACAGAGCATTTGACATTTTGACAATGAACAACGAAACCAAAAACAAAATAAAATCACAATACACGTTGAAAAGTATAATATAGACATATAATATTTAGTAATATACATGTTCAGAATTACCAATATTAAAAAAATTTAATCAAACGTCATTTTGCAAAAATTTACAAAAGTTTCCTTAATAATAATATATCCAAATATAATTATGTCTATTAAAGGTGTCAAATACATGGTAATAATAAAAAAAAACCAATAAAATACCGTTAATAAAATATATTTAAAAAAATAAAGAAAATTTCAAAAATCCCTAAACGATGACGTAAATCGCTTGATTCGCTGGATGGCCTATAATGAAAGTAGAATGTAAACTATTTAACTACGCAACGCCACTGAATCGAAATAATTTTGCTTGTATACTCTATTTTTACCTCGCGATACTCTTGGTAAGGGAGGTATGGGGATCGTGCTAAAAATCACATATCGAGATTTTAGTAAATGACCACGTTTTAAGGTCCCTAGAATCAAATTTTAACATTTTCACGATGATGTATGCATGTATGTATGTGTGTGTGTGTGTGTGTGTGTGTGTGTGTGCGTGCGTGCGTGCGTGTCTGTGTGTGTGTCTGTGTGTGTGTGTATGTATGTGTATGGATTTTGTTGGCGCTCTAACTCAAATACTATCTTTCAGAAAATTCTGCAACCTTGTATTTTCTACCCTATTCTATCCGGGAGAGCCACATCCTAGAGATGGCAGCACTAATGACCGACTTATAGGGAAAACATTATATTTTACGTTTGTGCTAGTTGTATTTTGAGGCTTTGTTTTAGGATATTTTGTTATTTTTAATTGAAATCAAATATATTTATCATAATGTCAGATATATACATTTATTTAAATGATGCTGTGCGGCCTATGGTCGAAGGAGAAGCAGTATATAAGGGTAAAATAAGATTCAAAATTGAGGTTATCTGCATGTTAAATACTTATTTAATTATTTTTAGCTGGACATTTAATCTTGTGCGGATATAAGACAGATAAACAGAATAATATATAAATAAATTAACTGTGTGTTCAAACATCTAATTTGAAAGGGGCTAACCACTCAATCGTAATAACACTAAATACAAGTGCACATCAAGTTCTTTGTTTTGCACGTCTTCCTCTTGCTCAATTTCTGATATTTTTGTAGTTTCTTCTTCTTGCCTGTCTTTCCTATAAACAATTTAAAATAAATATATAATATTAAAGAATAATAGTTACTACTTACAGGTAACGTCTCTCTATTTTTCTTCTCTGTACAGGGTTTTGTCGAATTTTCTTTGCTGTAATTATTAGCTTGCTATATCATTTTTTTAAAAATATTTTTCTTTTATTGACTACAAAAACAATCAAATAATGTTTTGAAGCA
Source organism: Ophonus ardosiacus (assembly GCA_943142095.1). Lineage (NCBI taxonomy): Eukaryota > Metazoa > Arthropoda > Insecta > Coleoptera > Carabidae > Ophonus > Ophonus ardosiacus. The sequence goes on from OW964835.1 coordinate 26,744,035, forward strand.
TACATTTTTATAAATACTTACATGGAATAAAATCGCTTAGGTAAAAATGTGAACAAACGTTCATGAACGGTGATATGTCCTTTCCGATTTTTAACGCGATTTTCCACTTATTTTTTAATATTTCTCTTTTTGGGAAATAATGAACGGATATGCCAGCACTTGCATAATTATTGCACTGCGGTACAGAACAATATCTCTTCGATTTGCTGGTCATGTTTACTTATAACTCTGTATGACAGCACAACGTTTTCCCTACAACTTATATGTTTTATTTTGCCACCAGATGTCAGACACTTTGTTGGCTCTTACCAATATGGAAAGACACCATTAAATTTTGGTGTAAATCGAATATAGCACTTTACCTGAAGCTCATAATGGTTTTCTTCAAAAAATACCATTAAATTCTATTTTTCGCATTTTGATATGAAAATTAAAGATTATTGAATTTTCTACAAGAATACATTAATACTTTTTCTATATATTTTACAGATAAATTTAAAAATCTTTTTTTATACATCCCGAAGCCTAAGGTAAACACAATTCCTTTGTTACACAGTTCATATTTCAAATTAATATAACTGACAGGTGAATGTCACTGTCAAAAAACTAATCACTACAAATTAATAATAGCGACATTTTAAAAAGAAAATAGTAAATAAAGCAATAGTTATACCTACGCAATGGAACAGTTTGCAGCATGAGTTAACACGTAGGTATGTATTTAAATTAATAAAAATTAAATAGCGGGAGGTTTTGTGTTGGCCACAACATATTTTTACCTTCCGTCACCTTTAGGTAAGGAAGGTATTGTCTTTAGTCAAAAAATTCGATGGTTAGTTTTAAATAAATAAGCACGTTTTAGGGTCCCTACAATACGTGTGTGTGTGTGTGTGTGTGTGTGTGTGTATGTGTGTGTGTATGTATGTGACAAATTTTTCTCTGACGATAACTCCAAAACTGGAATTCTAAAAATTATGATTTTTTCGTATTCCTCTTCCTTATAACCATATGAAGAGCTGATTAGATTTTGGTTATAATTGGTCAACCGGAAGTAGCCTTATTTGTTAAATCTCATTTTTCGACTTTTTGTAATCATCATTATGAAAGAATATCTTATTCTCTATACGGTTTCATCATACTTTTTCCTTCATATTCAATAGATATAGAGTTATAGAGAGATTAAGAGAGACTAACTTTCAAAAATCAATTAGCTTTGCTAATATGTATTATGAAAACAGCAGAGATATTCAAAAAATTCTAATTGACAGATGTCAGTGTCAAGTGCAAAACCAAAGTAGAAAGTATATGATCTGAAAGTAATATATGTGACAGAGTGTCCCTCGTACGTGACTTGCAGTTGCGGCCTCGCCTCAAGATAGGAACTTATTGTTAATACACAAACAACTACCCGTCGTTTTAGGTTCAATAAAAAACAGAGTTTATGATTTATTTAAACACAGAACAGAAATACAGTCTTGATACAATCTTTCTACATAAACATACACAACGTACAATACTCGACTGACTCCGGCTAACAGCAGCCGCGCGCCCTTCCCCCTTTACAATTCCAGGAAAATCAGTACAGTCTACAACTAAAATTTCTTGTGCTTTTCTTCACACTTATAATACCGGGAGTACGAGAAAGGCCAAACAGAAGATGGAAGGACTGTATAGCAGAAAATTTGAGAGAGGAAGAACTGTGTCAAGAAGATGCGTTGGACAGGAATGAGTAGAAAAGAAGAGTAAGAAACAGCAATTGCAATTTACATAATGTAGGTACGTTCGTGTTATAATTTTATTGGATTTTAGAATCTTTCCAAAGGTACTTTCGGTACAGAATTTGTAAAAAATAGTGTGTTCGTGTTACAATTTTACAGGATATATAGAATCATTTTCAAGGAACTTGTCGGCGCTTCGTTGTTAGGCCAACTATTTTTTACCTCCCGCTACCCTTGGTAAGGGAGGTATAGGGATCGTGCTAAAAATCACATATCGAGATTTTAGTAAATGACCACGTTTTAAGGTCCCTAGAATCCAATTTTCACATTTTCACGATGATGTCTATATGTGTGTATGTGTGTGTGTATGTGTGTGTGTATGTGTAGGGATTTTGTCTTCGCTCTAACTCAAATACTATCATTCAGAAAATTCTGAAACCTTGTATTTCTATCCTAAAGCCATTAGATTTTGGTGTAAATCGGATAACCGGAAATGGCACTTTACCTGAAGCTCATAATGGTTTTTCTTCAAAAAATATCATTAAATGCCATTTTTTCGCATTTTATGTCTTATGAAAATTAAAGATTATTGAATTTTGTACAGGAATATATTAATACTTTTTCTATATATTTTGCAGATAAATTTAAAACTAATTTTTTTTATTAGTCCCGAAGCCTAAGATAAACAAAATTCCTTTGTTCATATTTCAAATGAATGTAACTTACAGTAAATGTCACTGTCAAAAAACTAATCACTTCAAATTAATAATAGTGACATTTTAAAAAGAAAATAATAAAGAAATCAATAGTTTTATGTAATGGAACAGTTTGCAGCGTTAGTAAATACGTAAGTATGTATTTAAATTAATAAAAATGGATAGGAAAGTAAAGCGAAGGAAGATTGTTGCGTAACTATTATTGTGGTCCGGATGGGGTTATTCGGTATCGAAAATCGGTCACTTTAATATGTTCTTATGTATGAATGCTATGATGATTGTGGACAAGGCGAAAGAAGAATGTTGTTAAAGAGTGAAGTGAGTCAGCTGAGCTCTTACTCTTATCCCTTTTCTTATTGTTACTATTGTTTCCGGGTATTTGCTAACCCCCTAAGTGGGAATCGCGTGATTTTATGTACGTATGAAAGTATGTAAAAATTAAATAGCGGGAGGTTTTGTGTTGGCCACATCAGATTTTTTTTATTTGTGATCAGTGAGGGAGGTGTTGATGAACAGAAAACACAGAGTTGTTTGGTTTGTTGAGTTTTTAAAGAAAATAAAAGTTATATACACAAATTCACATATAAGTATTTACAAGCATAAAATAAAAAAAATGATGAATGTCGCCCAAAAATACAAGTTTTGCCAACACATGAATATAAGGCACGTTCACTCCGCACTTGTGTCCAAAAGTGCCCTTATACGGGGCACGGCGACACGGGACGGATGGCGCGGGCGGCTCTGGCTGTGAAGCGCAAGGCGTCGCGACGGACCCTCGCGGCGTTCCTCGGTTTCCCCTGGTGCTCCGTGGTGAAACCGGTGGTATGTCTCCTGCGTCGGTCTTGAGGTGGTGTGTGTAGGTGTGTGCGTCACTCTGCTTTTCAGCTGAGCGAGAGCGTGTGATTCCCTGCCTTGCCGCTGGGTGTGTATGTGACTCGGCTTTGCAGTTGAGTGAAGTTGATGAGTGCGCGGCTTTTCAGCTGAGTGAAGTTGATGAGTGCTCGGCTTTTCAACTGAGTGAGTCAAAAGTGGGTGAAACTTTGACTGATTTGAAATGAGCTGTATGTACCGCAATAATGTACGTCGTTTGAGATGACTATAGACAGAAGGGGAGAACGGTTGGAATGAGTTCAGGGCTCCTCGTCACTGGCTGTTGGTCCCGTTATCCTCAGGGGCCTTCGTATTGGCGTTCGTCCCTATCAGGGACAATTCGGGACCCGCTACTCAATGTTAAAACTAATGTATCGTTTAAACGTCCTTGTCAGTTAATTACGACCTCACCCACTACGTTGGTGCTAGTATCAATTTTTTATTATTAATTTTACAGTATAATAAATGATTAACATTTGCATTCAAATAAATGCTTTGCATACTTCTCTTATCGAAAGTGGGAACCGCTAAGCTCTTCACAGCAAATCCTGGGCTCACCCATGACATTTCAGCAATATTTACAAATCCCTCAACATTACCTGAGGACATTGGACAAGCTGGCGAGAAGCTTTTTCTGGCTGTATACCAAGCGTCTGCACATCAAAACAACCTAAACGAACATCGGTATTCGGATTTTGTGAAAGCGTCAACGAAGCCCAAATTAGGCATGGCCACTCTTCCGCCCACCAGAGGAGCTTCAAAGCAACATTCGCTCAGAGTATATCTACAGGTAAATCCATTTACATATAGTTGTTAAATACGGGTTTCTTTAAATTACAAATATCAATTACTTTCTTACAGATACAATAGTGGCTCGGCAACCCCTTACCACCCACCCAATGGGGTTGGGTTAAAGGAGAACGTGGGATCCTTAACCCAGTTACCACGAACGACCCTGTGGCACTCGACTTTGAAGAAAATTCAAGATACATCCTTCATTACTAGATATTACATTTTAACCATTTTTCCATGAAATAAGAGAAGTATGTAAAGCATTTATTTGAATGCAAATGTTAATCATTTATTATACTGTAAAATTAATAATAAAAAATTTATACTAGCACCAACGTAGTGGGTGAGGTCGTAATTAACTGACAAGGACGTTTAGACGATACATTAGTATTAACATTGAGTAGCGGGTCCCGAATTGTCCCTGATAGGGACGAACGCCAATACGAAGGCCCCGAAGGATAACGGGACCAACAGCCAGTGACGAGGAGCCCTGAACTCATTCCAACCGTTCTCCCCTTCTGTCTATAGTCATCTCAAACGACGTACATTATTGGCTTCTACATGAATTATTTCCGCTATTTGCTATTTGGCTCTTTTCGGTCTTCGTTGCCTGGACTAGTACCACCCTTCTTATACTCGTGCGGCCGCGCGCGACTGGTGGGGTGTGGCAGGGGGATGCTCCCCTATTGGCTGTGACGTAGCCGAGGGATGCTTCCCTATTGGCCGGGCCATTGCTTGCTCAAGCGCGCGTGACGTCACCACTGCGTGAGCCATGAGCCGAGGCAAGTTCGCTGCAAATTTTTGGTATGGGATTTGTACAAATACAATACAAAATCGCGGGAAAGTTTACACGATGTAAATAATTACTCCATCTCTTGTGCACATATAGGCATACAATTTAGTAGTACGTGGTGATATATAAATGTTATGCTACGCACAGTATTTAGATGTAAGAGGTTGTTAAATAATAATACATTTAATTACTATTAAATATAATACTTTTTTAAATGTAATCAATTACACTTGTTTAAATATAAAGTTAAAAATCAATCGACTGAAATTATATTTTTCTTTGTACGCCCATATTATATATTAGTGTGTATCAGCTGATTAGTAGTGAGGATAAATAAATTCAATTCTGATTTTCTCATTTTGCTCTCGATTTTGCTTCATACGAGTTTAACACTTTTTACTCTGTTTTCTTTATGTTTATTTTATTACTATTGCTGCTATTTGGTATATAAATCTGTATTTTTCAAAAGAAATGGAATACCAACTATGGATAAAGTATTTCAGGTATGTAATTTATTATACTACTGATGTTAAACAGATATTGTATATAATTAATCATCAAGAAATTTGTATTCGTATCGGAGAAACAATGGATTAGCAGAAAGAGATGATATTGTGTTATAGCGAAGACGATATTTAACCAAAATTCAAAAAATCGACAGGAAATTCGAGTTATTTATTACATGAACGAGACGTGGACGAACTCTCGCCAAACTAGAAAATTTAAATGTAGGGCTAAAAAATTCTTCTGGTAAAGACCACCGACTGATAACACATAGGCAATTAAAATGGATTTGTAGAAGGTGTATAATTGTTATTTCAGTCTAAAAAATCTGTTGTGGCCAGCATAAGACCTCTCGCCATTTTCATATTAGGCTATATAGGTATTGTATAGCACTTCACTATCGAACCGTCGTTTTATAACAAAAAATTACAAATCTTTACCCAAATATTGTTTGTTATTATATTTAGCATGTCTTCCGCACACATATAATTCTAATTATATCTATTTTTCCTTGTATGAGAATGTTATTAAATGTCAGAAATTCTTCTATTTCATTAGCCAGATTGGCGGTTTTCTGGTGGATATATGTATTTTACCTACAATTTTAAGATATAATAAAAGATTTAAGTGAATTAGATGAAGAATGTTATGTTCTTCAATATTTAAACTCCCAAAAAATTATATTTAGAAGAATTTTTCTAAGAAACTACTACTTTCGGTTGTTCAATTGTTACCAAAACCTTTTCAGCTCTTCCCAGGAATGTCAGATTGAGGAAACTGCAGTTAAGCAGTTCTTAAGTCTTATAGTTTTTGCGGAATCGTGTGTACAACATCCAGGCACACACACACACACACACACACACACACACACATCATTTTAAAAATGTTATAATCGGATTCTCGGACCTTAAATCGTGCTTATTCTTAGCGAGAGGTAAAAATATGCTCTGGCCAACACAAGGCTTTGAGATGTAGTTCTTCCCAGGAATGTCAGAATGAGGAATTCATAGTTCAACAGGTCTTAAGTTTTATAGTTTTTCAGGAATCATCCCTCCAACATCCAGACATACGCACACGCACATACACATCCACACACACACACATACACACACACACAGACATCATTTTTAAAATGTTATAATCGGATTCTAGGGACCTTAAATCATACTTATTCACTAAAATCTGGATATGTGATTTTAGCATGAATCCAATACCTCTCTTAGCGAGAGGTAAAAATCAAATCGCTAATAAAACAGACGACAATACTGGGTTCATCCATTCGAATCGAACATTATCAGGAGGACATTAATTCCAATATGTTTGAAGAGTGGATAGCACGAAAATTCTACTATACTATTTTTTAGTGAAAATTGTGTAATAGTATTTTGTATCTTTATATATTTTATACAAAATTGATGGTGACAATTTACTGTGCCATTTTAAGTTTTGCAGTTTGTACTTTATCTACTGTTTATATAATTACGATTATTGTAAATTATTAAAAATTTCCTAATACGCAAATATATTTTTTTATTGTTTTAAATTACTTTGTCTCATTCCTTATTTTTCTCGCTACGAGAGGTACTGGAATCATGCTAAAAATCGCATATTTAGATTTTAATGGATAAGCACGTTTTAAGGTGCCTATAATCCGATTATAACATTTTTACGATGATGTTCGTGCGTGCGTGTGTGTGTGTATGTATGTGTGTGTGTGTGTGTGTGTGTGTGTGTGTGTGTGTGTGTGGATGTTGGAACCACGGTTTCTCAAATACTATAAGACTTAAAAAATATTTAACTGCAGTTTTCCCAATCTGACATTGCTGGGAACAGCTGATTACATTTTGGTAATAATTGGATAACCGGAAGCAATAGCTTTTTTTTAAATCTTCTAAATATTATTTTTTGAAAATTTCTGTTATTACTATTATTGAAGAACGTAAATTATTAAAAAATTCCTGATATGCAAATATATTTTTTATTGTTTTAAATTACTTTGTCTCATTCCTTATTTTTCTCGCTACGAGAGGTATTGGAATCATACTAAAAATCGCATATTTAGATTTTAATGGTAAGCACGTTTTAAGGTCCCTATAATCCGATTATAACATTTTTACGATGATGTCCGTGCGTGCGTGCGTGCGTGCGTGCGTGTGTGTGTATGTATGTGTGTGTGTGTGTGTGTGTGTGTGTGTGTGGATGTGTGGATGTTGGAACCACGGTTACTCAAATACTATAAGACTTATAAAATATTTAACTGCAGTTTCCCCAATCTGACATTGCTGGAAATAGCTGATTACATTTTGGTAATAATTGGATATAGATATAGACGTGTATTTCACCGAGTATCCAGTCACAGAGCGTCGCTGTTCGATGTGTCTATCACCTAGTGTCGCTGTTCGACAAGTTCCACCGAGTTCCACGTTTGTCTTAAGAGTAAGAATATTTCACGTCGCTAAGTTTCAAAGAATTAATATTTCACGTACTAAGTGTCTCAGAGTTAATATTTCACGTACAAGTTCTCAGAGTAAATATTATTTCAAGTTCTCAGGGTAAATATTATTTCAAGTTTGTCTACAGTATAAATAATATTTCGTGTACTAAGTTCAGAGAGTAAATATATCCAGTTTTACTTGATGCTAAAATTCTCAGTAGTTTGAATAACAATAGACAGTTTCTCAGTCATTTATTAAATTTTACAGTGTGTCTGCTATAAGCGGGCCACCATTGCTAACTTTCTTATTTGAAGAGATAGAAAGACGATTAAATGGACAAAGTTGGGCGATGTTATACGACAAATTTAACGGTGGAACATACAAAACAATTGAACATCAAATACGCGACTTATTCAACAAAATAACATTTTTTTAAATGGAATGCCATATTGAAAATGGTACCCATTTAAAAGATTTTATTATCTAAATATAAAAGTTCATTATCACTATGCCTCTAAAATTACAAACAAAAGAGTTATTTCAAGTTGAAATTTAAATATTTTATTTCATATTTTGATACAAATACAATATTGTTGCTATGGAAAGAACAAAAACAAATAACGAAATTAATTATTAACTAGTAAACTTAAAAAAAATTGTTCAAAATGTTGACGATTTCTTTCACGACAAATGTGTGCTCCTTTTATCACTTCATTGTTTTAGTCAACATCCTTTTTGATATTAGAGCACAGGCAGCAGTAATTCTGTTTTTTAATTCATCAACCGTATTCACTGTTCTTTCATATACTTTATCTTTAATAAAACCCCAGACAAAAAAATCTAGGGGCGTAAGGTCAGGTGACCGTGCTGGCCACGGAACAGGGCTATATGTGTCAATTCATTTTTGAGGGAATCTATCATTCAAATAGTGCCTCACTGCTAGCGCATAGTATGCTGGAGCACCATCCTGTTGAAAGAACTTCATATTTCGTGCAACGTTTAATGGCATATTATTAAGATAGTTCTCGAAAGTATCTTGAAGAAAATGTAAATATACTTCTTGAGTCAAACTTCTTTCAAGAAAATAAGGGCCAATCAAATATGTATCTAATACACCTAATCAAACGTTAACACCGAAATGACCTTGAAAACTTGTCTGTTGGGTCCAAAAATTATTTTGATCACTCCACCGATAATAAATATTACTGTTAAAGAAGCCATTTTGCGAAAAATGAGATTCATCGGACCATAATATTTGATGGCTAATTCTACAATCCCGTCGATGCTCGTTTAATATCCACTGGTAAAATTCAAGCCTTCTTTCAAAATCACCAGTGGCGTATTTACGGGGGGGGGGGGGGGGATATGGGGGATATATCCCCCCATGACATCGGGCAAGAGTAAAAACTAATTAAAAAACGAGCCATAGGCGTTTAACATAGGAAACCAGTTTTTCTTTGCGAAAAACTTCACATTTAATTTTAGATAAAAATGTTTCAAATAAATGTTGCAGAGATTTAAATTCTACCCCTAAGTCACTAATCAGATATGTGCCCCTGGCCTTGACGCGGAAGGCACGCGTTGGCGTAAATACTCAATCAATAACATTTAAGAATTTTGCCGCGAACGCGTAAGTACATACAGAATAAGAGTAGAAGGTAGAAGTGTAGTGGCGGCGGTGGTAGGCGTACTGCGTACTAATAAATTAATTATGGAGGAGGTATAATATGTATATAATAAATGACATTTAAAGAAATGTTTATGTATTTCATTTGTGTTCTAACTAAATCCATTTCATACATGAACCGCTAAAATTTGTATAGAAAACTTCTGTCTCCGAATGTACTCGTAATGATAGACCACGCCTTCCAAATCGAGGCCAGGGGCACATATCACTTGGTCGCACTAACCTGTAAAATCTAATTTGAAATTTTATGAATATTGCTCATTTATAGTGATAGCCGTAGAATTTAAACAAAAATTACAAAAAAATGCACATCGTTTGAAATGTCAGAAATTCAATTTTCAAATAAAAATTACGGATAATTATATTCTACTCCCTTCCCAAGTCCCTAAAAATATTTTGTTATCGTAACCTACATCGAAATTACTGCACAGATTTTATTTATTTTTATTAATTGTAACCTACAAAATCGAAATTCTTAGAATGTACCCAGTACAAGTTTGGAAGAAATCTTGCTACTGAGACTGTACAACACCTGGGCAGTGTCGACGTTTCCTGGTATCGACAGACAACAGAAATATGCTGTTAACTGAACTGTCCCCACTACGGTACTCTAGCGTGCTACTGCGCAACGCGCATCCAATCGTTCGTCATGTGCCAGGTGTCAGTAGAAAATGGTTGGTTGAACTGTATACTGCATTGAGTATTACGCCATCACATTTTGGGCTATTTGAGTGCTTTTTATATTATACTTAACTTGTCAACAATGAGTAAACAAAGTAAAATATTAAATTTCATTAAAAAAAGAAAAATTGACGATGATGAGAGCGCATCTACGTCATCCTCAGTTGCTGAAATAATTGAAGCGTTTGAAGCAAAAGAAGCTATTCCTCCGGGAGATGTTGGCAATTTTTTAAATAAAATACTGCCAAATAAAATAAATATTATTAAATCACTTTGGGTTCCCCACCAACATATGTTTTTCCATTATTAGACAAATTCAAAGATAAGAAACTGAAACTTCGGTTTCAACATAAGTGGTTAACAGAATATGATTGGCTTTGTTATTCCGCAAAAGAAAAAGGCGCATTTTGCAAATATTGCATGTTTTTCGCTACTACTGGGGGAGTTGGAGGGCAAATGTTCGGTACTTTGGTTAATGTAAAAATGGACAACTGGAAAAAAGCAAAAGAGGTGGGTGTTCTTTTAAAAATTATTTTATTAATTTATTAATTTTATTAATGTTTGTAGATTTTCAATGCACATCAAATGTTTAAATACCACAAAGATTCAGTTCATGCCTATGGAAATTTGGAGAAAATTGAAGAAGAAAGACAAGAAACTGTAATAGATTTAATACACGAAAATAGAAAACTGCAAGCAAATCAAAATCGGGATAAAATTAAACCCATAATTGAAGCAATAATATTATGCGGCCGGCAGGAAATTTCACTTAGAGGACACAGAGACTCCGGGGACCTAAAAATATTTGATAGTACCACAAATGAGGGAAATTTTAAAGTACAGAGCAAGGGGAGATTTAAATTTACGGGAAATCCTGGAAACATCAAGCAAAAGAGAAAAATATATCAGTCCGATAATACAGAATGAAATTATTACGTGTATAAATACTGTGATGCTAAATCAGATTGTATCAAAAGTTAATCAGTCTGGGGCTTTTTGTGTTCTTGCTGATGAAACTACTGATATATCAACTGTTGAACAAATAACCGTATGCGTCAGATATATTAATGAAAATAAAGTATTTGAAGATTTTTTACAATTTGTTCCAGCTGAAAATTTAACAGGAGAGAACTTATCTAGAACAATTTTAAGTAGTCTAGAAAACTTTGGATTAGATCTAAACAACTTAGTCGGGCAAGGATACGATGGAGCCAGTAATATGTCTGGAAAATTTAATGGAGTTCAAGCAATTATTCGCCGATCATTTCCTAAGGCCATTTATGTCCACTGCGCCGCTCATTCTTTAAACTTGGCAATTTCAAAAGCTTGCGATATTCAACAAATACGAAATTGCCTTGGTATTATTCAAAGATTATACGATTTTTTTAATTCTCCAAAACGTAAAAATGTTCTTTTAAGGCTCATTGAAAAATCAAATGAAAATACGTCCGTTAAAACCTTAAAAAGATTTTGCATGACACGATGGACTTCAAAATATGAAGCAGTTCAGGATTTCATAGAACTGTATACTTACGTTGTCGAAAGTTTGGATGAAATATCTGCTTGGAAGGATTCTAGTGATTCCATAATGTTGAAAAATAGTCTTGTTGATTCCGAATTTTTAAATGCACTTCAAGTTGTTAACCAAATATTTAGTTTTGGATTACCACTTTGTCGACTTTTACAAAAAGTTAACAGTGATTTGAAAGAAACTATTACTGTAACAGAGCACACTATTTTATGTTTAAAGGAATTGCGGCAAGATACTGAAAATCAGTTTAACGTTCTTTTTAATAAAGCAAAGGAAGATGCTTCAAGCGTTAGCAGCGAAATTAAATTAAAAAGATTAACCCAGCGGCAGAAAAATAGGGCAAATCCCATTATCTCACCAGATTCAAAAACAGCAATTGTCGATTATTTTAGAACTACCATATATTTACCGTTTATAGATGTCTTTATTAACCAATTAGAAGAAAGGTTCACGAGCCATAAAGACATTTTTAATGGATTTATGAGTTTGTTATCTGGACAAAGGATGATAAAGATTATGATGAAATAATAGATTTGTATATGTCCGATATTCCAAAAAATATTGTCATCAATGAGATTAAATTGTGGCATAAACAATTAAATTATTGGCCAGATTTAATGAACAAACGTCAGGCTTTAGCGTCTTTAGAAGTTTGTAGTCAAGAAGCGTATCCGAATGTTTACAAACTTCTAAAAATATTTTGCACTTTGCCAGTTTCCACGGCAACACCAGAGAGGACATTTTCCACAATAAAAAGAATCAAAACGTACCTCAGGAACACAACATCTCAAGTAAGATTAAATGGATTAGCAATGCTTTCAATCCATCGAACTCAACCCATTTCTGCGGATGCCCGAAAACCAAGACGTTTGAATTTTGTTTTATAATTTTTTTACAATAAACTTTTTGTTTATTATACAAAACATTTTCATTTTATATTGATCACGTTTTATTTTTTCTTCAAGTAATTTAGCGGTTTTTCTTAAGCGGATTTCAATTTTCCTAAAATACGTTCTATTGGGTTGAGGTCTATTAGGATATAGTTCTATATAGTTTTACGCACTGGCTACAGAATTTTATTGCACTTTGCATAAACAAAAAGCATATCAATTAATTCATCATTAGTATATTTTTCCATTTTGTTGACAGCATCTATCAATAAAATGTCAATTGTTCTTTGTTTAATGTTAGTTTCTGTTGTTTCCATAGCAACAGTGATATTATGTGTATTAAAATATGAAATAAAATATTTAAATTTCAATTTGAAATAACTCTTTTGTTTTCAATTTTAGAGGCATAGTGATAATGAACTTTTATATTCAGATAATAAAAATCTTTTAAATGGTACCATTTTCAATATGGCATTCCATTTAAAAAAATGTTATTTTATTGAATAAGTCGCGTATTTGATGTTCAATTGTTTTGTATTTTCCACCGTTAAATTTGTCGTATAATATCGCCCAACTTTGTCCATTTAATCATCTTTCTATCTCTTTAAATAAGAAAGTTAGCGATGGTGGCCCGCTTACGGCAGACACACTGTACATAGTGTGTAAATAAACATTGTTTAGTGTACTGCATTTTTCACTGCTCAAAAACAACCTAAGATTCCTGGCCTACACGATTAGCTATCCGCAATCCTTCCTCATCCTTCTCTCAGTTACACGGAGATACAAGATGGCGCCCGAACAAGAAACAACCCCGACAGCAGCGATGGAGGGGGAGAATGATGTCACAATTGGCGCACGAACAGTGACGTCATACCCCATAGATAGTAAATCTGAGAATAATTATTGTTTAACATGTTTTATACAAAAACTGGAGACCTTTAAAACTGATTAATCACAAAAAGTAAAAATCAATGTTTTCTTTGGAAAATTGTCATACCTGTCACAAATGACATATAAGATCATTGGCTTCGCGGCATATTTCACATTTTCATAATGAAAAACTATATGTTTATGACCATTGAATATAAGTAATTAGAAAATCCGTAAAGTTAGCACCAAAAATGTGAGCGCAAAGTCTGCAATTTTGGAAATAATTAGCGCCTAATATGCGCCTATTTGCGCCCTAAAAATTTTTGTTCTATCTTTATTTACTTAAGAGATATTAACAATTAATTATTTTTGGTGCACCAAAAGTACTACGTATCATTTTTCTCTTTGCACTAATAATTAGCGCCCAATTTGCGCTCATTTGCGCCCTAAATATTTTTGTTCTATCTTATTCCAATTACGAGCTATTAACGAATATATATTATGGTGCCAAGTTCACGCCAGCACCAAAAGTACTACGTATCATTCTTTTCTTTATACTAATAATTAGCGCCCAATTTGCGCTCATTTGCGCCGTATTTTTTTTTTATTCTATCTCATTCTATTTACGAGATATTAATTAAAATATATTTTGGTGCCAAGTTCACATCAGCACCAAAAGTACTACGTAACATTCCTTTCTTTATACCAGTATTTAGCGCCCAATTTTCGCTCATTTGCGCCCTAAATATTTTTGTTCTATCTTATTCCATTTACGAGATATAAACGATAATATATTTTGGTGCCAAGTTCACGCCAGCACCAAAAGTACTACGTATCATTATTTTCTTTATACCAATAATTAGCGCCCAATTTGCGCTCATTTGCGCCGTATTTTTTTTTATTCTATGTCATTCTATTTACGAGATATTAATTAAAATATATTCTGGTGCCAAGTTCACGCCAGCACCAAAAGTACTACGTATCAATCTTTTCTTTATACCAATAATTAGCGCCCAATTTGCGCTCATTTGCGCCCTAAAATTTTTTATTCCATCTCATTCTATTTACGAGGTATTAACTATAATATATTTTGGTGCCAAGTTCACGTTAGCACCAAAAGTACTACATATCATTCGTTTCTTTATACCAATAATTAGCACCCAATTTGCGCTCTAAAAATTTTTGTTCTATCTTACAAGATATATTTTGGTGTCAAGTTCACGTCAGCAACAAAAGTATTACGTACCACCTTTTTCTTTATACCAAGTATTAATGCCCAATTTGTGCAATAAAATCTCATTCCTCCTTTGCTTTAATATACTTCATGCACGGACGCATCATAATTTCTTTGACATAAACGTCATTTTTAGCCCGCGGGCCTCATAGCCTGCCGGGCTGTAATGAAACGTCAAACCAAATTATAACCTACAATATAAACAATTTAAACAGGCAACATGAAAAGTTTTTATTATTTGTTATTATTTTTTTATATTCTTTAATGAAAAATGAAAATTAATTTTGTGATATTTATATGGAAAGCATTAAGATACACAAAATAAAACTCAAATGACATAACTAATAAATAAACAATAAACTGTTGTTCTCCGCTTTCATAGCAACACCTACACTAGATACTGGATGTACGAGGACAAATTCTTTTCGATACAATTTTTTTAACACTCATAATTTGAAAATTTTCGTCTGTGCATAAAGTTTTGTATGTACCACGAGCGTAACTTGCTTTTATGGCCTTTGACGTGTTTTTATCCTTCCGCTTACGCCTCGGGCTCAAAATCCCTCCGCAGGCCATAGAAGCCTCCTTAAGCTCTTAATACATAAATAACTAGGTATATTAAGTATGTGTCATCTGTATTCAAATGACGCTCATTATGATTCAGATTCTCATTATGATACAGATTATCATTATAATTCAAATTTTCTTTTCATTATGATACAGATTATCATTATGTTACAGATTTTATTTTCATTATGATACAGATTATCATTATAATACAGATTAATTTTATAACTTATTTATTGGTTTTTAGTTTATTTTTACCTTCCGTCACCTTGGTAAGGAAGGTGCGTGAACTTGGCAGCAGTATATTAAAAAAAAATAATGAAAGTGCGCTTAATCGATTGTATTTCGTTTGTATTTCATTGTATTTTACTAAATATTATTTGTATTATGCAATTAATGTTAATAAATTACATTTTATTTTTATGCTGCTAAGTTCACGTTAGCAGCAAAGTTTACTTGAAAAAAATTTAAAATGTCACAGATCGTTTGTATTTCGTTTGTATTTGATTGTATTTCTAGTAAAAATTTTGAAAACAAATTCTACGGGAAGTTATGACAATATCATTTTTATGTTGTCAAGTTCACGCTGGCAGCAAAGTTTACGTGAAAAAATAAAAAAATATCACATTTTGTTTGTATTTCGTTTGTATTTGATTGTATTTCTAATAAAAAAATTGAAAAAAATTTCTACGGGAAGTTATGATAATATCATTTTTATGCTGCCAAGTTCACGCTAGCAGCAAAGTTTACTTGAAAAAAATTTAAAATGTCACAGATCGTTTGTATTTCGTTTGTATTTGATTGTATTTCTAGTAAAAATTTTGAAAAAAAATTCTACGGGAAGTTATGACAATATCATTTTTATGCTGCCAAGTTCACGCTAGCAGCAAAGTTTACGTGAAAAAATAAAAAAATATCACATTTTGTTTATATTTGATTGTATTTCCAACAAGAATTTTGAAAAAAATTCTACGGAAAGTTATATAGTGCGACCAAGCAATATGTGCCCCTGGTTTAAAATTAGGAGGTGTGGTCTATCATTAAGAGTACATTCGGAGACAGAAGTTTTCTATACAAATTTTAGCGGTTCATGTATAAAATGGATTTATTTAGAACACAAATGAAATATGTACATAAACTTTTCTTTAAATGTCGTTTATTATATACTTATACCTTCTCCATAATTATAATTCATTTATTAATATGCCTGCCGCCGCCGCCACTACACTTCTACTTTTATTCTGTATGTACTTACGCGTTCGCGGCAAAATTCTCAAATGTTATTGGTTGAATATTTACGTCAGCGCGTGCCTTCCGCGTCGAGGTCAGGGGCACATTGCTTGGTCGCACAATAACAATATCATTTTTATGCTGCTAAGTTCACGCTACCAGGAAAGTTTACGTGAAAATCTCACAGATCGTTTGTATTACATTGTATTACAAAAAAAAAAAATTTAAAAAAAATAGACATGGCAATATCACAATTATTCTGCCAAGTTCACACTAGCGGCAGTATTTACGTAAAATTTTTGAAATCTTATAGATCAATTGTGTTTCTAGTTTCTGACCATATCAATTTTATGCTGCTAAGTTCTTAAAATATGGGGTCCCGTGGCCGCGTGCCTGAGTGTCTGGGCGCGAACTTGGGGGAACCGGGTTCGATCCCGACAGACGCCAAATATTTCCAATTTTAAATGGCACAAAAGTGACCCCTGTGGTGCACTCTCCACAGCAGCTATGAATTCCCGTGAGGTGACGCCTGGTAAGCGCCCACACGGTAAAATATATCGTCATCATTACCGATGTCTACATGTGTTGTAGATACTGGCACACCCAGAAATGGGTAATATGCCGGGATGATATATTTATTTTATTTAAGTTCTTAAAATCTCACAGATCGATTGTATTTCGTTCGTATTTAATCGTATTTCTAGAAAAATTTTAAAAAATAAAAATTTTAAGAAAAGTTTTTGACAATATCAATTTTATGCTAGCAACAAAGTTCGAAATTAAGAAATCTATTTCTCATTGTATTTCTTTTTGTAAATCTACAAAATGTTATGACAATATCATATGTATGCTGTCACGGTAAAAATATACTGTCATCATTATCCATGTCTACATGATGTAGATACTGGCACACCCAGTAATGGGTGATGATATATTTATTTATCGCTGCAACAAAGTTTGCGTAAAAATTGAGCATTCGCGCAGATAGTTTGTATTTTGTTTGAATTTGTTTATATTTTTAGTAAAATTAGTTTTAAAAAATTACGACTGGTTATGACATTTTTATGGTGCTAAATTCAGCAATATTCGCTTAAAAAATAAACATTCAATTAACAAAATCCCTAAATTACAAATCTACGGAACCTATTTGGAATATAATATCTCATGCGTCTTGGTTAATATATATTTTTATATTAAAATTATTTTTGATAATATCTCTCATTTCTTTATTCATACAGTATGTTTCACAATTTATACACCAAACTTTAAGTGAAGTACATATAGTATTGACCAAAATGAGTAAAAAAGGTTAATCAACGTAGGTCTGATCTTTAGCTGTATTTGAGAAAGAGGCCATTTTGTATTAAAATTGAAGAAAAACTGATAAAGATAGCGATCGAACAAAATTTTTTGTTTACCAATAAATAGACTATAAAAATACAATAAAATTTTATATGAAACATTTTTCTCAGTTTCTAGTAGTTAAGAAGTTATTTTTCCTAGTACAATTATTATTTGATTTGTTTTGAAAAACAAAGGCACACCTAAGATGACCTCTCAAAGGTAAACAAAAAGTCTCATTTAATGGATGTCGTAACTCAAAGTTTTCGATATAGAATAGGTAAACCCCGTAAAAACGCATTTTTCACCCTTATATTTCGGAAACTATTGAAAATTGGACCCATGTTGATTAAACTTTTTTTAATCATTTTGGTCAGTGCTATATGCCCTTAAAGTTTGGTGTATAAGTTGTGAAATACTCTGTATAAATCATTATACAATACATTATTCAGTATTTTCTAAAGTAATATTCAAAAAATATTTTAAATATTACGTATTAATATTAATTTATAAGCAATTTTTGTCGTAATCAGGAAACATGGTAAAGTATAAAAATACACAAGTAAAAACATTATTATTTACATACAATGAGTAATGAAAATATAAAAACAAAATATATTTCTGGATAACAATAAAATTCAAATACATAAACAAACATCAGTAAAAACATTTTACTTACATAAATATGATAAAGTAATGAATAGGGAAAAACAAAATATATTTCTGGACAACAAAAAAAAAAAAATCAAATACATAAATAAACACAGGTAATGGTATATTACATCCGAGGTGGGAGATGTTTCATTATAGCCGAGGGCTTATGTATATTACCGAGAGGCGAAAATAAATCAATGAATTATAACCTTTAATTTTATTAATATTTTGACAGCTATCTTAAAATTTGTTTAGCCTACTTAATTATGGGGATCTAAGGCAATTAAAGTTAGGAATGACGTATTTTCCAACCTCCAAAAGGTTAGGAATCTGTATTTTACTATAATGATTGTGAATAAAAACATTATTACATACATACATATAATGAGTAATGAAAAATGAAAAATCTATCTGTGGCGGTTTTTGTGAACATATTTTTTATTACATCAATACCCTTTAAATTAAATCAATAAGATAAATATTGACGAATGTCAAATAGCTAATTTGACAGAAACGCCTGTAGTAACCGGACATATTTTATTCACACCGGTTACCACGCTTATTGCGCGGTTAACCATATGTAACCCGGTTATATGAAAAAAAAAACGCCTTAGAACTTAGCCAATTGACAAATATAAAACAGGCATATATATATTTGCTGTCATCATCATATACGGCTCGACAGCCCTTGCCCTTATAGTACCGTGGGTATTCGTTTCCAAACAGATGATTACTAGTGCAGTTGGTGTATTTAAATCGTGCGACAACCCTGATTACTATGCAACCTGTGTGGCAGCGGAGAAACTCCTTCTACAGCTAGCACCATCTGTATTTAACATGGACAACTGGTCATGTCGTCACATGCGAGTGCGATTAATGCCTGATATACTGGCATTTTTACGACACGTACTTGGCTAGCCGGTGGATTCGAAACAAGGAACCCCAGATTGAACCAGGCAGAGACATAGCGCTGCACATGCACCGGCTTATACATAAATTTACTGTACAAAAGTTATATCTCAGTGTAATTCATTTCATTCAAATTACAGTTACAGTGCTATAAGCATTATCTAACGGCCTAACAAACTTATATACAGGGTGATTCATAAAGAGTGTGTCAAAATAAAATCATATATTGAGAGAGTCATTTTGAGTAAAAAATGTTATATGAAGGTATATCCGGAGACTTTTCGTTATAGAGTTACAGCCCTTTAAAAGTGCACCTCATCATTTTGTGTGTGCGTGCGTGTATGTGTGTGTGAGTGTGTGTGTGAGTGTGTGTATGTGTATGTGTGTGTGTGTGTGTGTGTGTGTGTGTGTGTGTGTGTGTATCTGCTTGTGTTTGTGACATTTCTTTCCACGATAACTCTTATATTAAACTTCCAAAAATTTCTATTTTCCGTATTTAAGGTTTCTGCATTAATAGGAAAAGTTGGTTATATTTTGGGTAAAATTGGATAAACGGAAGTTTTTTTAATGAAAAACACTTTTCATTTCATTTTACTATTTAATACATCTGTAAGTCATCTATGTCAATGGAAACAACAAATTAGATATTTTCTAAAATTGATAAACCGGAAATGGTACTTTACTTGAAGCTGTGAACAGATTTTCGTGAAAATTATATTACGATATATAGAGATGCACTCGATTTCGAGCTTCGTTAAAAAGGATCAAAATGATTTAATAACATCATACTTCAAATCTTAACAAATAAAAATTACTTCAATGCCAGTTGCACTCAATTTCGAGCTTAGGCCCGGCCCGGCCCGAAGCCCGGCCCGATTTCGGGTCAATTTTCGAGCCAGGCCGGCAATTTTTATTTTCGGGCCGAGTCGATCCAACCTCAAAGCCCGGTCCGACCCGGCCCGAATGCATCTTTAACGATATAATCCAGAAATTTAATATTTAAGACTTTTGTGTAAAGCTTGACCGGATTTATAGTTGCTTTATTAATATATTCGACTGATGCAGACTTTTACAAACAACATAACCCTTACAAAATATTTTAAATAAATTTAGTATTAAAAATATTACAAGAATATTTTATTGAAAATATTAAACCAACCACGTTACAGTATTTTTTCAATTTCGACCAATGACAATCGAATATCAGTGAAGATACTCGGGTATTGCATATGTGCAATACCGAATATTTGTCAAAAATTTTACGTTTCAGTGACAGATTAAAGTGAATATGAAATATTTGTAAAAAAATAATGAGAAAATATAGATCGTAAAGTGCTTCTCGGGATATATTCTACCAATATACCATAATTCAGGTATTTGCCATTTGCCATGCACTTGTGATATAACTATTGGTCGAACTATTCATTATTTATACAGTTACTGTAAACTAGATTAGCATATATTAACACAAAAAAACTCTCATCGAGTGGCATAATAACTGCTTTTATTTATAATATTTTTATTTCAATACAATCATATAAATCATCTTTAAATTTTTAAGTGAAATATGCTGCTAACATGAAATTAGTGGCAATTATAATTGTAGTAAACTATAAACGATTTATGCATATACAGATGGCACTGAAAAACGGGCCACTCAAAATAATATTTTTATTTATATTTATTGATTTTGTTGGCATGATGGCAGCGCTTCCAAAAGTGATATTATCTTTTTTATTTCAATATATGTATATATACAGGGTGGCCATTTGATAAGTTCCCGCCTTAAAGTTTAAAAAAGGCGACCCATGTTACATTTCATAAATGACTTGGTTTTTAAAATTTTGTTTTGCTCTTATACCTATTTTCTCTTACTTTTTGTAATTTATTAAAAAATATTATATTATTATTATTATTATTATTATATTATTTTATTTATTTTTTAAAAATGCTCTTCAATCATATAGTTGGTTTAGCAATATTGATTTGAAATATTATAATTAATGTCGCTACCGGTTAAACCAGAAGCGCCTACCATCATGCCAAATACTATGATTTGTAAGCCTCAAAGGCTAGATCATAAATATATCAACAAAATTAATAAATAATTATAAATAAAAAAGTTATTTTGAGTGGCCCAATTTCCAGTGTCTACATGTATTTACTTTTTTTACGAAAAATATACTGTTAATGATTAAGCACGTTTTAGGAATTCTAGAATACGAGTTCACAGATTTTACGATATTGTCTGTATGTTTGTGTGTTTCTCTCTTCTTCGGCAATTTCAGTACGATTGTTCCAAAAATTATAGTTTTTTCATATTCCTCTTTCTTACATCCATATAAAGACGTTATTAAATTTTGGTTATAATTGTTAAACCGGAAGTACCCTCATATGAAGGTTTTAAGAATTTTTCTTACAAAAACGCAGTTAAATAACTTTTTTTTGGCATTTAATGTTATTGTAAATATTAAAGAATATTTTATTTTCTGTATCCTTCATAACCAGTGGATATAGAGTTAAAAAATCTGATGTGGCCAGCATATGACCTCCCTCCAATTCCATGTTTATATTGGTAATGAGCTGTATCACCTCCGGCTTATCAATTTTAGAAAAAATCTAATGTCATTGTCATTAATACAAAAGTCTTAAATACCAAATATGAAAAGTTTTGGATTATATCATAATATATATTTCACGAAAATCTATCCAGAGCTTGAAATAAAGCATCACTGCCGGTTTATTTATTTCAGAAAAATTCTAATATGCAATTCTCATTAATATAAAAGTCTCAAATACAAAATTTGAAATGTTTTGGTTTATATCATAATATATTTTTTCTTCAAACGTCATAAAAATGGCATCTTTTGTGACTTAATTCACAAGGTAGAAGTTTCATGTCTTCGCCGCCAGAGTAGAAATAGCTAATTTCTACGCCGCCGGCGAAGAAATGAAATAAATAAATATTCGTAGCAACTATATAAAATGAGCGAATAAGAAGTAACTTGTAAAATAGAAACCTGTCATATCACCCCAAGTTGCACTATACACTACCTAGATAACCTAAAAATAAGGTTACTAAATACATCCAACAGCAGTCAAATTTAAATTAATAACCTACAAATTGAAATATAAACAGTTTATATTTAACGAAATAACATATTATAAAATAGCAGACTTACATATTGGCAATGATGGTAACAATAATTAGAATTAAAGTGGTGATAAGAAAAGTTCATATTGTTTTTCAGCGATTTCTCGACGTACATATCACATCCTTGAGCAATATTGTTGAACTTCCATCCAATTGAACAACTTCAAGGGCCGTACATGGCAATACTTCAAATCCTCATATAATTGCACTTAAGGAGAATATAAAATTGCATAGTTTTTATTTAAACGTCAAAACGTGAAAATTTTCACTTGAATGTTTATAACAAAAAGTGAACAAATACGAAAGTGTCCATAGCAACAGAGCAATTGAAGTCAGCAAACGTCCTTCATGTAAAATATTTATAATTATTGTAACGTCAAGTTGTAATTATTTTATTTAAATACGTATGTTTGAAAAAAGAAATAATGTGTCGTCATTCTGAGTAAAAGTGTCATTGTGTGCCTCGCATGTAATTATCCGACTCGCTGCCGCTCGTCGTGTAAACTTACATGCTCGCCACACAGAGAATCAGTTTTACTCCTAATAATACAATACACTATTTCACGAAAATCTGTTCAGAGCTTCCACTATAATATCACTTCCGGTTTATCAATTTAGAATTCTCATCATACAAAAGTCTTAAATACCAAATTAGAAATGTTTTGGATTATATCATAATACATTTTTCAGGAAAATCTGTTCAGTGCTTCCACTGAAATATCACTGCCGGTTTATTAATTTTAGAAAAAACCTAATGTTGTTTTAATTAATACAAAAGTCTTAAAAACCAAATTTGAAATGTTTTAGTTTATATCACAATATATTTTTCAGGAAAATCTGTTCAAAGCTTGCAGTAAAATATCACTTCCAGTTTATTAATTTTAGAAAAAACCTAATATGTTGTTCTAATTAATATAACAGTTTTAAATACCAAATTTTGGTTTATATCATAATATATTTAAAAATACCTGTTTCGTATTCAAAAATACATATTTCATTTTTATGAACGAATTATGCTTAACATTTTTAATTTTTTTTCTAGATGAACGATGAACAATCAAATACAAACGCAATACAAACGATCTGTGAGATTTTTATTTTTTACGTAAACTTTACAGCTATAGATTGGCCTGAAAAATTGACCCTGTCGGCTCCAACAATGAAATTGCCAGCATAAATATAATATAATATAAATATAAATATAATTAAATACATACGATCTGAGGTAGTTTTATTTTTTCCACGTAAACTTTGCTGCTAGCGTGAACTTGGCTGCATAAAAATGATATCATAACTTCCCGTAGAATATTTTTTTTTTTTCAAATTTTTTACTAGAAATACAATCAAATACAAACAAAATACAAACGATCTGTGACATTTTAAATTTTTTTCAAGTAAACTTTGCTGCCAGCGTGAACTTGGCAGCATAAAAATGATATTTTCATAACATCCCGTAGAATATTTTTCAAATGTTTTACTAGAAATACAATCAAATATAAACGAAATACAAACGATCTGTTACATTTTTAATTTTTTTCAAGTGAACTTTGCTGCTCGCGTGAACTTGGCAGTATAAAAATGATATTATCATAACTTCCCGTAGATTTTTTTTTTCAAATGTTTTACTAGAAATACAATCAAATACAAACGATCTGTGACATTTTAAATTTTTTTCAAGTGAACTTTGCTGCTAGCGCGTACTTGGCAGCATAAAAAAACATTACTTCCCGTAGAATATTTTTTTCAAATTTTTTTACTAGAAATACAATCAAATACAAACGTAATACAAACGATCTGTGGCATTTTTAATTTTTTTCAAGTAAACTTTGCTGCTAGTGTAAACTTGGCAGCATAAAAATGATATTATCATAACTACCCGTAGAATATTTTTTTCAAATGTTTTAGTAGAAATACCATCAAATACAAACGAAATACAAACGATCTGTGGCATTTTTAATTTTTTTCAAGTAAACTTTGCTGCTAGCGTAAACTTGACAGCATAAAAATGATATTATCATAACTACCCGTAGAATATTTTTTTCAAATGTTTCACTAGAAATACAATCAAATACAAACGAAATACAAACGATCTGTGGCATTTTTAATTTTTTGCAAGTAAACTTTGCTGCTAGCGTGAACTTGGCAGCATAAAAATGATATCATAACTTCCCGTAGAATTTTTTTTCAAATGTTTTACTAGAAATACAATCAAATACAAACGAAATACAAACGATCTGTGACATTTTAAATTTTTTTCAAGTGAACTTTGCTGCTAGCGCGAACTTGGCAGCATAAAAATGAAATTATCATAACTTCCCGTAGCATATTTTTTTCAAATTTTTTACTAGAAATACAATCAAATACGAACGAAATACAAACGATCTGTGGCATTTTAAATTGTTTTCAAGTAAACTTTGCTGCTACCGTGAACTTGGCAGCATAAAAATGATATTATCATAACTTCCCGTAGAATTTTTTTTCAATTTTTTTACTAGAAATACAATCAAATGCAAACGAAATACAAACGATCTGTGACATTTTAAATTTTTTTCAAGTAAACTTTGCTGCTACCGTGAACTTGGCAGCATAAAAATGATATTATCATAACTTCCCGTAGAAATTTTTTTCAAATTTTTTACTAGAAATACAATCAAATAGAAACGAAATACAAACGATCTATGACATTTTTAATTTTTTTCAAGTAAACTTTGCTGCTAGCGTGAACTTGGCAGCATAAAAATGATATTATCATAACATCCCGTAGAATTTTTTTTTCAAATGTTTTACTAGAAATACAATCAAATACAAACGAAATACAAACGATCTGTGGCATTTTTAATTTTTTGCAAGTAAACTTTGCTGCTAGCGTGAACTTGGCAGCATAAAAATGATATTATCATAACTTCCCGTAGAATTTTTTTTCAAATGTTTTACTAGAAATACAATCAAATACAAACGAAATACAAACGATCTGTGGCATTTTTAATTTTTTTTAAGTGAACTTTACTGCTATCGTGAACTTGGCAGCATAAAAATGAAATTATCGTAACTTCCCGTAGAATATTTTTTTCAAATTTTTTACTAGAAATACAATCAAATACGAACGAAATACAAACGATCTGTGGCATTTTTAATTTTTTTCAAGTAAACTTTGCTGCTAGCGTAAACTTGGCAGCATAAAAATGATATTATCATAACTACCCGTAGAATATTTTTTTCAAATGTTTTACTAGAAATACAATCAAATACAAACGAAATACAAACGATCTGTGGCATTTTTAATTTTTTGCAAGTAAACTTTGCTGCTAGCGTGAACTTGGCAGCATAAAAATGATATTATCATAACTTCCCGTAGAATTTTTTTTCAAATGTTTTACTAGAAATACAATCAAATACAAACGAAATACAAACGATCTGTGGCATTTTTAATTTTTTTTAAGTGAACTTTGCTGCTAGCGTGAACTTGGCAGCATAAAAATGAAATTATCGTAACTTCCCGTAGAATATTTTTTTCAAATTTTTTAATAGAAATACAATCAAATACAAACGAAATACAAACGATCTGTGACATTTTAAATTTTTTTCAAGTGAACTTTGCTGCTAGCGTGAACTTGGCAGCATAAAAATGAAATTATCATAACTTCCCGTAGAATTTTTTTTCAAATGTTTTACTAGAAATACAATCAAATACAAACGAAATACAAACGATCTGTGACATTTTTAATTTTTTTCAAGTGAACTTTACTGCTAGCGTGAACTTAGCAGCATAAAAATAAAATGTAATTTATTAGCATTAATTGCATAATACAAATAATATTTAGTAAAATACAATGAAATACAAATGAAATACAAACGATTAAACGCACTTTCATTATTTTTTTTTAATATACTGCTGCCAAGTTCACGCACCTTGGTAAGGAAGGTATTGTCTTTGGTCAAAAAATTCGGTGGTGAGTTTATAATGAATAAGCACGTTTTAAGGTCCCTACAATACGAATTTACTATTTTTAAGATGATGTCTGTATGTGTGTGTGTGCGTGTGTATGTGTGTCTGTGTGTGACAAATTTTTCTCCGACGATAACTCCAATACTAAAATTCTAAAAATTATAATTCTTTCGTATTCCTCTTCTGTACATCCATATGAATAGTAGATTTAGTCCAGTCATTAGGTAGATTTACCCTGCAAAAGGTCGGGTATTTTTGATTTTTGGATATGTTATATATTCAGAGGTCTCAACAAAAAATGCAAGTTTTCCCCCTCGGGGGCCTTCGGGAAGCACCGCCAACTTGAGAAAAAAGGCGTTTTTTTACAAATTACTTTTTGACAATCATTAATTATTATTATTTAACTAATATATATAAATATTAATTATTGTTTATAGTTTTTTTTTCATTCTAAAGATTTTTTATAGTCCAGCAAATTTATGATTTTACCTTAAAGTAATTACAACAAAAACTTTTTAACGGAATCCAGTCCCAGAAAAGTGCGCCGAATAACATATCAATATTTTCCCGAAATCGGAGCATGGGAACCTCCCGCCAATTTGGACAAATGGCGGCATATTCAGGTTTATGGCCATTTGCTTAAAACAATTATGAAAATATTTAAATTATTCAAAATAACATACAATATTACGTACTTGATACTTAGTCCAATAGGTTTCACTATTTACAATAGTTTACATTCGACGTGGCATCGAAAGAAATATGTTATCGATAACTGTTTTATAAAAATTGTTAACGTTTTCCTGCAATTTTTTAGTTTTTCATCCACCACTCTGATCTTGTTAAATATACGATGATGCGGTTTTAAAATTTGAATTCAGCATAAAATTCTCTTTCGTATAGTGTATTACACTATTTTTTCCGATGAACAATTGGCGAGTTACTAACAACTAAAACTCATATGAAATTCCTCTAAAATTTTAAACATCTGAAAATCGGCTCTTTTCTCAATTTTTCATCAACCACTTTGACACCTATTAAATACTTAATATTGGTTATCTGTAAGCCTGTTGAAATTTTGAATCAACCACTTTGACACCTATTAAATACTTAATATTGGTTATCTGTAAGCCTGTTGTAATTTTGAATGAGAAAATGAAAAAAGAGCCGATTTTCAGATGTTTAAAATTTTAGAGGGATTTCATGTGAGTTTTAGTTGGCAGTAACTCGCCAATCGTTCATCGGCAAAAATAGTGTAATACACGATACGAAAGAGAATTTTATGCTTAATTCAAATTTTAAAACCGCATCATCGTATCTTTAACAAGATCAGAGTGGTGGATGAAAAACTAAAAAATCTGATGTGGCCAACACAAAACCTCCCGCTATGTAATTTTTATTAATTTAAATACATACCTACGGATTTACTAACGCTGCAAACTGTTCCATTGCATAAAACTATTGCTTTATTTACTATTTTCTTTTTAAAATATCACTATTATTAATTTGAAGTGATTAGGTTTTTGACAGTGACATTTACTGTCAGTTACATTAATTTGAAATATGAACTGTGTAACAAAGGAATTGTGTTTTTCTTAGGCTCCAGGACTTGTAAAAAAAATCTGATGTGGCCAACACAAAACCTCCCGCTATTTAATTTTTACATACATACATACGTACATAAAATCACTCGATTCCCACTTAGGGGGTTAGCAAATACCCGGAAACAATAGTAACAATAAGAAAAGGTATAAGAGTAAGAGCTCAGCTGACTCACTTCACTCTTTAACAACATTCTTCTTTCGCGTCTCCACAATCATCAAAGCATTCATACATAGGAACATATTAAAGTGACCGATTTTCGGTAGCGAATAACCCCATCCGGACCACAATAATAGTTAAGCAACAATCTTCCTTCGCCCCACTTTCCTATCCATTTTTATTAATGTAAATACATACTTACGTATTTACTAACGCTGCAAACTATTCCATTGCATAAAACTATTGATTTATTTACTATTTTTTTTTAAATGTCACTATTATTAATTTGAAGTGATTAGTTCTTTGACAGTGACATTCACCTGTCAGTTACATTCATTTGAAATATGATGTGTAACAAAGAAATTGTGTTTATCTTAGGCTTCGGGATGTAAAAAAAATGATTTTTAAATTTATCTGTAAATTATATAGAAAAAGTATTAATGTATTCCTATAGAAAATCTTTAATTTTCACAATGACAAAATGCGAAAAATTGGCATTTAAAGGTATTTTGTGAAGAAAAACCATTATGAGCTTCAGGTAAAGTGCCATTTTCGGTTATCCAATTTACACCAAAATCTAATGGGATCTTTCCATATTAGAATAGGGTAGAAATACAAGGTTTCAGAATTTTCTATATGTTGGTATTTGAGTTAGAGCGAAGACAAAATTCCTACACATACACACACACACACACATACATACATACATACATACATACATACATACATACATACATACACACACACATACACACATACAGACATCATCGTGAAAATGTTAAAATTGGATTCTAGGGACCTTAAAACGTGGTCATTTACTAAAATCTCGATACATGATTTTTAGCACGATCCCTATACCTCCCTTACCAAGGGGTAGCGGGAGGTAAAAATTGAAGTTGGCGGTGCTTCCCGAAGGCCCCCGAGGGGGAAAACTTGCATTTTTTATTAGGACCCCTAAATATACAATATATCCAAAAATCAAAAATACCCGACCTTTTGTGGAATAAACCCGTATTTTTTTACCAAATGACTGGACTAATTAGATTTTGGTTATAATTGATCCACCGGAAGCACCCTTATTTGAAGTTTTTAACAGTTTTTCTTAAAAAAACGCAGTTAAAAATATTTTTTTTGACATTTTGTTATTATTATATATATTAAAGAAAATACTCTTCTCTATACGGTTGAATTATACATTTTACTTCATATTCAACAGATGTAGAATTAAAGCATTATCAAGAAATTAATTTTCAAAAAGTAGTCAGCTTTGCTATTTATCATGGTCATATCAGCTGATATATTCAAAAAATTCTAATTGACAGATGTCACTTGCAAGTGCAAAACCAAATATGGAAAGTATGGGATCAAAAATTGGTATATCATAGTGTCATGCAAAAAAGGCCAAAGAGAAGATAGAAGGACTGTATCGCACAAGACTTGAGAAAGGAAGGACTGTGTGAAGAAGATGCGTTGGACAGGGACAGGAATGAGTGAAAGAGAAGAGGAAACAGCGACCCCTAATAAAATAAAGGAAAGCTAAAGAAGAAAGTGTCAAGTGCATTTTACTTAGTGTATATTCATTTTATAATTTTATTGGATTTATAGAACCTTTTCAAATGAACTTTTGGTATTGAATTTGTAAAAAATAGTATGTGTTCGTGTTCGATTTTACATGATATTATATAGAATTTGTTCGAAGGACCTTTTGGTATGGGATTTGTACAAAATACATCGAATTGACGGAAGGTTTTGTGTTGGCCAGAACAGATTTTTTAAAATTGTTATGAATAGTCGTAGAAAAAATAGTGTATGCAACTCATGTATATAATGACTATTAATACACTCGCATGATTTACAATACTCGCCATGGTTCGTATCGTAACCATCATGTTCGTGTATTAATAGCTATCATTATAAACTCGTTAATCGATAATTTACTCCTTTTGATGCCACGACGAATGTAAACTGTTATAAATAACAAAATCTATTAGAATAAGTATTAAAAACTTAATATATATATATATATATATATATATTAATATATATATATATATATATATTAATATATATATATATATATATATATATATATATATATATATATATATATATGTATTTTGAGTGATTAAATCTTCTTTCATAAATTGTTGTTCTGATTACCTATTTTTGAGCATACCTCTTTGAGAGTTCATCCTAGGTAAAAAATGCAGGATCCATTTTTGTACAAAAAGTAACGAGCTTTAATTTTGTATTCTTGCAAAATTTTGATATAGGCCACTGTTTTCGAGATAATAGCAAAAAAAACTCATTTTTTGCACCTTTGATCCACGATGGCGGATCACGCCGGCCTCTCCAAGGTCACAAGTTTGATTTTTTCATCTCCGTCTTGACCCGAACAACATATGTTAAAATCGTTTTTTCCCCCACCTTTTGTAAGGTAACGGTCTTTTTTGGTCTCCATTGACTGGACTAATGAATTTCTGATAACAGATCTTTTTTGTATTGCAGTAACCATAGCAACCATAATTTGTAAGCAGTACTGGTAAAGGAGCTGCGTGTAAATTGCATTTGTGTGTCTATTAACTGACCATCTTGCATATATTTCCCGTTTAGTAGATTAAAAATGCATAGTTTTCTGGGGAACTATTGACAGATCATCTAACCGGAGATTAGGAAGTTCTGATTTCGAATTCCCAAAGAATAAATTTTTGTAATTTAACTTTTAAGCATAAGTAATAATACATTTTACGAGAATGTTAAAAAAGCGAAAAAATAATTAAAAATTACAATTAGTGCAGTACTGGGGTACATTTACTCTCCAAAATGTCGGATGTTTTTGTTTTTTGGATATGTTATGAATTTAAGGGTCCTAATTAGGGGTGTGTGATCTTAAATTTGAAATCGATTTTCGATTTTTGATAAAAAAAAACCGATCTTCCAGAATTAAAAAGATCAATATCTTTTAAAAAAACAATTATCCGGAATACGGATAAATAATTTTTTAATTGATCGATATTTTTTCTTTTCTTTTGATTGATCTTTTCGAAAAACAAGATCAATCCGATTTTTTTCGCAGCCCTAGTCCTAATAAAAAATACATGTTTTGGTCCTTGGTGCACCTCGAAATACGCAGCCATCTTGGAAACATAAGGCGAAAAATATTTTTCTTAAATTTCTAATTTTCAGATGTTTAAAATTTTAGATGAATTTCGTATGATTTTAAGTTGCAGAAAAGTGTTCACAAAAATTGGGTAAAAATCATCTATAATTTGCTTCTTTCGATGTCACGACGAATGTAAACTGTTATAATAAACAGTAAAACCTGTTAGACTAAGTATTAAATACATAACATTGTTTGATTTTTGAGTAATATAAATTTCTTTCATAAATTTCTATGAGAAAATGGAAAAAACCTATGCCGCCATTTTTCCCAATTATTTGCGGGAGGTTCCCATGCTCTGAATTCCTATGTTATTGAGCGCATTTTTCTGGACAAGATTCAGTAAAAAAAACTTTTGTTGCAATTTCTTTGAGGTAAAATCGTAAATTTCCTGCACTATAAAACCTCTTTATAATGAAAAAAGTTTTTTTTTAAATGCATTGTAATTAAATAATAATTAATCAATAATAATATATAATTCGTAAAACATATCTAATAAAATATAATCCTAATGAAATAAAATGACACAAACGGAGCATTAAGGAAATTTTCAAAGAAATTCTGTGTTTGTAGCGTTGTAGCTCGCTTTCTATTAGTCATAGAAATATTTTATTCGCAACAAAGAATAACTATTTCTACCCTAATACTTATTGTTAAAGAGATATTTTGAAAAGAAAAAATATTTTTCACGTCATTTTTCCGGCGGTGTTTTCCGAGGTGCACCAAGGTCGATAACTTATATTTTTATTAGGACAGCCAAATACATAATATATCCAAAAATAAAAAATACCTGATCTTTTGTAGAATAAATCCTTATTTTTCTACCCAATAACTGGACTAAATCTAGAAATTCTGTTTTTAATGCACTGGCTTTAAAAATGTTATCTGACAAAACAGAGAAATATTTATTACCCTATAGTATCCGCATTTCTAGCATTTTTATTGTTTAATTACATTCTATTCATAAACCAATAAGCTATTTTATCAGGGACTGGTGCTATCAAACACACCGAAAGCTACCGGCGAGTCTTTTGTTGCGGCATGTGTTTTCATTTGTGCCGCAAGACCACCCATACAGTTCATATAAATATAAATTCCCTTATAATAAAAAAACATCTGTTGTGGCCAGCACAAGACCTTTCGTTAATTCCATGTATTTTGTACAAATCCCATACCAAAAGGTCCTTGGAACAGATTCTATATCACATACTATTTTTTACAAATTCCATACCAAAAGTTCATTTGAAAAGGTTCTATAAATCCAATAAAATTATAACATAAACTACACTAAATAACGTCCTTCCATCTTCTCTTTGGCCTTTCTCTGCATGTCACTTGCGAGCAACACTATGACATACCAATTTTAAATCCTATACTTTTTTCCATATTTGGTTTTGCACTTGCAACTGACATCTGTCAATTAAATTTTTTTAAATAATTATGTCACCTGTTTCCATGATAAATTGCAAAGCTGACTAATTTTTGAAAATTAATTTCTTTATAATGCTTTAAATTTACATCTATTGAATATGAAGAAAAATGTATAATCAAACTGTATAGAGAAGAGTATTTTCTTTAATACATATAATAACAAAATGTCAAAAAATAATATTTAACTGCGTTTTTTTAATAAAAACTGTTAAAAACTTCAAATAAGGGTACTTCCGGTGGATCAATTATACCAAAATCTAATCAACTCTTCATATGGATGTACAGAAGAGGAATACGAAAGAATTATAATTTTTAGAATTGTAGTATTGGAGTTATCGTCGGAGAAAAATTTGTCACACACGGACACACACACGGACACACGGACACACACACACACACACACACATACAGACATAATCTTAAAAATAGTAAATTCGTATTCTAGGGGCCCTAAAACGTTCTTATTCATTAAAAACTCACCAACGAATTTTTTGACCAAAGACAATACCTTCCTTACCTAAAGGTGACGGAAGGTAAAAAATAACTTTTAGCGCATTACTCATCATTTGTTCAAAGGAAGTAGACTGAGGAGGCTGAGTACCTACGCTAAAGGCAATTGTTAGTTCCTCTGCATGTATTTCATACAATCATGGTAAGAAATTTTAAGTCTAAGCCAATAGGGTTTTTTCACTACGTCAAGTATTATTTGACAATAAATACTAAAAATACAATATTCATGAAAGTTATTATATCACACATTCAGTAATTTTTGCGGTTATACCAGATGACATTGAAAACAGGCCAATTTATAACATTTTTTTAAATTTTCTTTACATAATTGTAAACTAGACTGTTTAGGGTTCACAAATCTTAGTATTTGAAATGGTGATATACCTTTCGGTTTAACCGGAAGTATATTTCAAATGTGACACCCTAAAAGTAAATTTATACATATTTGAAATTTTTTATTAATAAATTAATAATAGGAAATTATAATAAATGAGGTGGTAATTGTCATATCAGCTAGGCTTTGACAATGGTATGAGTAATATATACATAATTAATTGTTCAATCAATTATTTTTGTAAAATTTTACATTTTGTTAAAAAAATGGTCATATTTTGTCACAGCCTACGAAATATGGTGTAACAGCTAAAATACTAATAATTTTCTCTTAAGCCTCATTCACAACACAAAATTAGTGGTTAGTGTTAGTAGTTATGGTATATGCAGAAAAATTGTCATACGCAGTTTGTTGTACTATAGCGTTCACAATAAGGAAATTAGCGCAGCGTAGGTCTGTGCTAAGTTCAGTTGGCGCAAGATTTTGTATATTACAAACTTAAACTTATGGTTAGTGGTTAACAGGATAGCCAATCACAATAAAATAGATGTATTATAGAAAAAGAAAGATGTTATGACATTTGTTTACTTTGTCAGTTGTTTTAAAATAAATATATTACATTTTTTTGCGTTGATTTGAAATAGAAATTGATACTGACTTTATTATTCTGTTACATATAAACGCTTTTAAAATGTGTGTCTTAATATAAAAATAATATTATTTTTGTGGGTTATAGGCAATAAAATTTCCTTCCGTTGTTCTGTTGAACTTATTTCACAACTAAATTATATTCAAATCTTCTAAACAACTATAAAATTTAATAAGCTCTTAAAATTTTTGAATCTAATGCATGCACTATTTTACCAACAAAAATAGTTATTCGTAGTCGTTAATTTCATGTATTGTGAACGTTGCTAACTAACACTAACTACTAATTTCGTATTGTGATTGCGGCTTTACGATTTTGTAATTTCTTTCATTCATAAAAAGTTACTTCAGCCATATCACTGAATTCGTAATTTTATGTGAATTTGAAATATGTATAGGGTACCTATCCTATTTGAAATACTTATGTATGAATGTTAGTATTTCTCTTGGTTAAACCGGAAGAGACACAACAATAACAGATACTACGATTTAAGAACCACGGAGCCTAGTTTACAAATATGTAAACAGAATAAAAAAAACATCATTACCGATATCTACATGTGTTCTAGATACTGGCACACCCAGAAATGGGTAATATGCCGTGATAATATATTTATTTATTTTAATAAAAAAAATACCATACCGGGTGTCCACAGAAAGCGGGACAACCTAATTAACTATTTTATTTATAAAGATATTTAATTGAAAATTTACATCTGAAAACTTAATTGATATGTATATTGTTACATTTTTGAATTTTAGGTTAAATCTTAAAGAATACAATGATGTGCCAGAAGTCAAATTTTGCAGCAAAAAGTAATACAAAAAAATCAAAACAACTAAAGTTGGCTGTGATTTTATTTAACAATCGTATAACGGCGAAACTGATAGTTTCTGTATTTGTTGAAATTATTTATTTATGCAAAAATTTGATAATTTTAATAAAAATGTTTGATAATATTCAATATTTTGTAATTAGTTGCTTTTTTCAAATGTTACTAGAACAAAAAATAAAAAAATATTGTTTTCATTTCTTTGCTGCAAAATTTAACTTGTAGCTAGTGATTCGGCCGAGACGAGACAAGACGAGAAATTCATTGTCTCATCCCGTCTCGTTTCAAATTAATAAAATTATGTCTCGTCTCGGCCAAGATTCTCACCGAGATTTCTCGACGGAAATTTATAAGTGTATTTAATTTAATTTTCAATAGGATCTCGTGGCCGTGCGACATAGTGTTTGCCCGGGCTCAATCCCGGCCGGTGCAGACTTTTCAAGAGTTATTAATGCCACAGGAATTTAATTTTTTTGTAATAAACTGCACAAAAATATTAATTCCAAAGGAATGATAATGATATTTATTTAAAATCTGGGAAACAAAAACCACAAATTTAAAAAATAATAGAACAGAACAAATCTTACACTACATGACTGACAGAATGACATGAATATTTAAATAATTCAAATGTTTGAAAATAATTTTCGTTACCGTAATTATAGTATAGTTTCTATTTCATTTTTCACCGTTGATTGGAGGAAGACAGAGTATATCCCTTTGAAACATATAAGATAATGAGACAGCGAATAAAAGTCTTACTCATATACAGGTGTCTCAATAAGCTTGCTCACTATTGGTAACTTTTTTATTTGAAGAGACACGAGGTTGGTTAAATTAGCAAAATTGTGCCATTCTATATTAGAAAATTGGTTATGTAGACAAAATAAAAATTGTCAGCGGTTTACAAAATTTGGGACAGAATATATATTTTTTAAATGGAACTATATATTTTTTATTATGTTATTACAAAGAGTATTTTTTTCTCTTTCCAATAAGGTAATGTTGTTTATGTACAATTTTGTCAAATAAACGAGTTATTTACGTTTAAAGATAAAAATTATATTTTATTAGTTTAGGACAAGTAAACTATGGAAACAATTGTTTTTTATAAAATTATTATTTTATTAATTTATTTTACAGTAATAACAAAACAAAGAAAATATTCAAATTGAAAGCCATTATTTCTTTCGCACATTTAAACTCTTTTGGAAAGAGAGCCGACCGTTCTACGTAACTGCACTGTAAAGTTTTGACGTAGCTGGACCTACCTTTTTGGGTTGAAACTATATGCAACCCCAAGGTAGAACCATCCTTCCTTATTAAAAGGTCGATGCACCAATCTCTGCTTAGGGTAGGAAAACCTGCCTCAAGCCCAGGTAGGCACGATCCGACCCTTTATATAGTGGGATGGAAATACCTAATGCTTGCAAGTGATTTCTAAATATCGTAACACAAGGTACTTGCAAATACTTATATGGTCGTTGAAAATGTTTTATAGTGATTTGTAAATAACGTAACACAAGGTATTTGGAAATATCTGTATGGTTGTTAAAAATGCTTTATAGTGAGTTATATGATCCTCCACATGAGGACGATGCAAATTCCCTAAAAAAATATTATTAGGATTCAGGAAAAATAATAAATTGTTTATAATAATAAAAAATATATTAATAATAAAAAAAACAGTTAAAAAAACGTGTTATAATAAACAAAAAACATATTAAAAACCACATATTATAAAAAACAAATAAAATAAATAAAGTTGGTACATATTAAAAACATGCGAACATAGGACTTTAACATGTAAAATCATACTTTTATTATTTCTTGCTTCCATAATTATTTTTTTTTTAATTCTTCATCTGAATCAATAAGCAAGATTGATTTTGTAAACTGTATGAATGTCGAAAATCGCCCCAAAAATAGCAATATATATATATATGTAACTGAAACAAAAAATAAATAAATATTAATTATTTATCTGTCAAGTTTGTTTAATTTATTTATATTATTACTTGTAATTTCTGTTCGAGTGAATAATTATCTATTTAAATTAATAGATCATTTTTCACTTGAACAGAAATTAGACCTAATAAACATAACTTGATAGATAAACTGTTAAATATTTGTTAATTTATTTGTTTCAATTCCATATGGCTATAGCCATTTTTGCGATGATTTTCGACATTTCAAATTTCTGCCATTTGAAGGCCTGTAAAATTAATTTTGCTAATTAATTCAGATGTAGAATTTTTTAAAAACTAATTATGGAAGCAAGAAATAATAAAAATATGATTTTACATGTTAAAGTCTTATGTTCGGGAGTTCTAGTCACTATATTTTATATAAAAAGAAAATTAAAAAAAACATAAATAAAAAAAAACTTTACATAATAAGAAAATATATACATGGTATTCAGTTTTAATCAGATAACGTATTTAATAATCTCTGGATTGCGATATTTTTAGTAGGGTTTATTAATTTAATAATAAATTCACTTAAAAACGTAAGTGTTTTTTTAAAAGCGGGAGGATATTTTAAATTAAAAATATATACTGCGGCTATCAAATCGATGATGGCATCAGTAATGGTTTTACTTTCGCAAATTTTCATTTTATCTACGCAAACGTAAAACAAATTATTTAAAAAAAGATCATTGTTGCTGGCTACTGCTCCAACGATTGCAGGTCCTGGGGGAACATCATCAGTAACCAAAATGATCTTCCGCGTATCTTCTTGCAGTAGGCACGGTAAAATTATCATGGCCGTGTCTAACGAAAGATCTGTGAACAAAACATTTTTTCTTTCATTTATATTTTCAGAATCGGAGCTATTGAATACATTATAACTGTGCGCGCCATTTTTCAAACTATTTTCCTTACCACGTTTTCTGTAATTATGCAATTCAATTTGATGGTGTCTTGTAATATGTACTTTGTACGAATTGAATGTATAAAATGATCTTCTACAATCATTTACTCCACAGATAATATTTATGTTTTTATCTGAATGATGAACATATCTCATATGTTTTAAAACATTGTTAAGTTGCGTAAAAGTTTTAGTGCAATTATTAATACTACACTTAAAAACAGCCATATTGAATTTTCTAGAATATGCGTTATATTACTTAAGTATTTAAAAATGAATAAATACTACGAAATCATGCAAAATAATATTTTAAAACTTACCAGAGGAATAAATGCACAATGCCGCTATAGAACAATTGATCAGTTTCACTGCCGTTAATATGATAGAGTGATACTTAAAACAACAGGCTCGCATCCCTCTTGACACCCCCTACTCTTACCCCAGAAATATTCGGTTATTCCGACCTAGCCGAAAAACCCATTCGGGTGCTTTGTCCTTGCCATGCACGTGCAAATGCTATGACAATTTCTGAGAAATGCTAAACGTCATTTGTTCAACCACTTTTCATTTCCAAAATGTTATAGATAACTAATATAATTTACCATTTGTTTATATTATGTCTTACACATCGACATCGCCAATTATGTTTCAAACAAACTTTAATTTTTCATATAATTCGTTGAATACCTACGTGTAATTTATACTTAATTTCTATTGTAATTTGTTACATTCGTTTTTTCTATTTCACACATTTGTTTATACTGTAACGTTCTATCTTTATTCAAGAATTTATTACTAATCTTTTTTAACAGGGAACACGATGTATGCATTGTTGAATTATAAAATATATTAGTATTAATTGAGAAATTTAATTTTTTTTACTCCCATGCGTGAAATGAGTACTTCACGTATCCATTTTTGTGTCTGAAGTTTGATTTTTTGCACACTGTGCATGAAGTGCTACTTCACGCACCGTTCATTATTTTAAATATTACAAACTTAATTGTATTTTAATAAAACAAAGTTATTAAACACACGTAACGTTGGTAACCATGGTTACACAAGTCGATAATACAAAGGCTTTACGGTAAAATAATTACAATGTGAAGAAAAAATGTATTTTATTGCAAGGTAGTAGAAAAAGTATAGTATGTAACACGTGTGTAAGGCCTATTTTACATTCGGGTGGTTTGCAACACTCGCCTTCGGCTCGTGTCACAATCTCCACCCTCATGTAAAAATTTCATCTTCACACACTTGCCACATAATATACTATTATGTATACTAACAATATGCAGTACGTGTTTTTCTCCCATATAGTTTCAGTAAAAGTAATAAAACACATATATCTTATTTTGCCCCTTTTCCCTTTACTTCATTTAAAATTTTACATAATCACAACACATTAGCTTACAGTTAACAACACATTAGTTTACAGTCCAATTTTCTTCTCAACATATATTACATTGTTAAGTGTTATTAATGTGAAGTTGAATTTATTGGATATTCCAATGTCAATTTCTTGATTAACAAAATATTTACTCTCATTATGGAGTAATTATTGATAGTACCGAATCTATTCCTAATTATAAAAATTAAGTACCTAAATAAAATGGCACCAAGAAAAGTAATTTATCACAAAATATTTTCAGTAAAAAGTCAAAAGCTTGCGACAAATAGCAAAAAAGTGATTATTATTCAAATCTGTGTATGGCGAACCCATATATTTGGTATGACTGTATTTTAAATTCGCAGAATCAACTCTAAAGGTCTAAATATGCAAAATGGGTGGAATCGGCTACCTGACTTACTTACAGTGCAACTCAGATGCCTGTAAGTGACCTTGATCGACCTGTCCAAAATTTCCTACCCTTTTCTTACCATCTTTCTACCTCCCTACCTTAAAACGACCCAAAAGAAGGTTCAGCGACTTGTTTGTAGATTCATCGTCCCTATTTCTACCTCAAAACTTTACAGTGTGGTGTCTAGATATAACTTTCCATATAGCACGATCATATCTAACTTTTCTTCATTTGTAAAGTATTAAACATTATTAATCACAGAGTACTTTACGGGATAAATTATTAAACGTCAAACAAACAAAGAATCAATTGTTTCCATGGCTTACTTGACTAAAAAACTAATAAAATAGTTTACAAAATTTAAATTTTTAACCGTAAATAACTCGTTTATTTGAAAAAATTGTACATAAGCAACATTACCTTATTGGAAAGAGAAAAAAATACTCTTTCCAATAAGATAATAAAAAATATATGGTTCCATTTAATATATATATATATAACTTAAATTTCTCGTTCGATCAAATAGGTTTTTAAAAAGTTTTATTTTTGCGAGTACAAATTATAATATGCTATAAACTACTTGATAATATGATAATAGAATACAGACTGACTAATCTAAAGCATTACATATGTTTTTATACTACTGAAATATGAGAGAGTCACGTTCTGGCACATCGGCACTTTGTCTATTATGTAGTACAGGGGTAGCACTATAACTCCTCCCTCCTCAGATTCGAGCCTCCTGGGGGAGTTGAAGTTCAACGTCTTCTGGGGTGCGAGATGACCTCAGCTTGGCTGATTTCCTCTTCTTTATTTGGTTACGTATGAAGTACCCAACGATGATTGCAGCAACCACGTACAGGATGATGGACCATATACTTGGGATGTGCATGTTGTATGTTTTTTCTGTTATCGGAACGATTGGATTCAAGGAGATATCATTTAATTTCAAGGGATTTAGGTTAATAGAGAAATTTGTAATTTTATACGGTTGGGATTTTAGGTTCAGTTTAGGAAGTAGTAGGGGTTGGCCATGGTTTTCATTTTGGAATATTAGTATTTGTTGTCTGAAGTGAATTTCGCAGTTGTCTTGATTATTGATTAGGAAGATTCCCTCTAAGGTTTGGATGTTGGTTTCTTCGTGACATTTAATGGTGATTTTCTCCTCGTGTGGGAAAACGGCTAGGTATTTGTTGATTTCTGGAATTACTTCGACATGATTTTCAATTAAGTTAATTTTTGTGTAATGGCAGTGACTCGAAGTTTGATTTTGGAATATTTCTTCTTCGCAGATCGCTGAGAAGTGGGCGTGATATTTATTAGGGCACTGAAATATTTTTGCTTGAACACACATATCATTCAGGGGCACGATCTCTTTATCAGATTTAAGAAGATATTTCGTATTAGGGATGATTGTAATAAATTTTGATTCATATTTGGTTGGAATTGGGTACATGTAGTAGAGTTCAAAAGTTTTTTCGAAATTTATGGGGGTAGAAATGAAATAGATTACTTGGGTCGCTTCTATTTTACAGTTTATTTTTAACAAGGATTCGATGTCTAAAAGGTTCTCTTGTCTGGGTTCGATTGGTAACTGCAAATGGTAAAATTTTGATATTTGTTTTAATTCTGCTAGTAGCTCCATGGGGTGTATTATACTAGGATGCAGCGTTCTTAATTTACAAAAGGTGATTGAATTTTCAATGTCTTGTAAGACGCTTAATATAGAATTGTATAATATAGTAAGTTGATCGTAAATATTTTTGCCATACAGTATACTTTGAATGTGCGTACTGTTTATAATTTTGAAAAGTTGTAAAATTTTGGATTTTAATATTTCCTCGTTGTGCTGAATATCTGAGATTGTTTTATTAAAATTTTGAATAATTTGGTGGTTCACCGAATATGAGAGTTTGAGTTGACTTTCCAAATTCTGCTCGTTTTCTTGCATATGTGCAAACATTTCGTTATATCTTTTGCCATCTTCGGCATCTAAATTTCCTGTGATTGATTTGAATATTGTCCCCAATCCATCTATTAAGCCACGTTTAGTTTTATGGTGATCAGAATGAAATCCGATGTTATTAATTTTTGTGTCAATTTTTGTCCGAATAAATTCTAATATTTTATCATAATTTTCGAGTTCATTGAAATACTGTGAATGGTTAGATATGCTTGATTTTAGTGCTGAGTATTGTGTGTTTAGATTGTTGTACTGATTAAGGAGAGCTTGGAGATTGTAGTAGTGTATGAAGGTGTGAGTCGTCTTTTCGAGTTTGGCAGGACCGAGATTGATGGGAAGGATTCCGAGGTTTTCTGTTATGTTTCTAATTATTGTTCCTTGTCCCAATGCGAACAACCTGGAATTGGTTCAAAATTGTAAGTTTTTTTTCTAGGACGTTTAATGTTAGAGAGGTGGATATTCTCTGTTGTATTACCGTGGGTGGTTTGTATTTTTCCTGTTTTAAGACGTTTATTAATTTTCTTTAGCTTTTCGGGTTTGTATTTGTTTTTAGTTTTTTGTTGTTTCTGTTTATTTTTCACGTATACCTTTTTGGGGATTTTGGGTAATTCTTCTCTATTTTCATTACATTTATTTATTACCTTTTCTTTATTTGCCTGGATTTTGTCTCTAATTGATTCGTAAAGTAATTTAGTTTTATTCTTATGACTTTCTATATAATTGTTAATAAGCTGTTTTTCGAGGTCAATATTAAATGGGGAGTTGGTATCTAAATGGCCGGTAATAATTTCGCATGGTTTCAATTTTGTGACAGAATGAATTGTGTTATTATAAGCTAATAACGCATAATTTACTTTGGCTTCTATAGGCTCCGTTTTGTATTCTTTTTGATTGTTAAACAGTCTTATGTGTTCGATAAGGGTCGAGTGGAATCGTTCTATTATGCCGTTAGATTCTGGATGTTGTGAGCTTATGAAATGTATGTCGATTTTGTGTAGTGTCAGCAATTCTTTTACGACTGAGTTTTTAAATTCTAACCCGTTATCTGAAATAATTTGTTCTGGGATTCCATGATGTGTAAAATATTTGACTAGGTTATTACAAGCTTCTATGCCTTGTCCTGAATTTAATTTGTATGCTTGTGCATATTTTGAAAATGAATCTACGATAGTCAAAAATTTAGCTTTTCTAAAGTAATGCTGTCTATATGTAAAATTTGGAAAGGTTTCGTAGCTGTGGGTGTGATGTTTAAATTTACGTTTAAGGGTCGCCTGTCGTATTTTGTTACTTGGCATATTTCACAGCTATTAATAAATGTTTGAACGGATTTTCTTAATTTTGGCCAGTAATATTGTTGTTTTATACGCGCTTCTGTTTCATCGATACCACGGTGGTTACTTTTGCTGCAGTGGTAATTCGATATGATGTGTATGATTTCTTCCTCATTGGTAACGTCGCTTAAATATTTTGTACATTTTACTAAACATAGTTGAGAATTTTTGAAATAATTTTGAAGAATTAAACTGAATTTTTCGTATAGTTCGTTTTGAAAATAAATATGATATTTTATTTTTGGAACAAGATATTCTTTAATAAAAGCAATCATTTCAGTTTTGTAATTATTTTGTGAAAATTCTACTTCCATTCGTAATTTTTTGTGTTCGTATAATTTTGTAATTTTTACTTGTTTGGGATTAAAATCGACTTCTGTTATAATAATTTGATTTTTGCCATAGTTTACGGGGCATTCTACTATCGGGATTCCGACGATAGGATTTTCTTTACTTGAATGTATTGTGATATCGCTATCGCTTGTGTCGTCATCGTTTATCTCATTATGTTGTGAGTCACCTACCTCGACTGCAAGGGATTGCGTATCGTCGTCTTTGTTATCTGTTTTATTCCTTAACTCTGTGTTAAAATTTTCTATGAATTTATGAAAGTGTTTCATGTTTTCTGTTTCGTTTATGTTTAATTCGGTCTGGGGAATTTTGGGTTCAGGGAGTTTGTAAACGGTTATTAGTATGTTGGTATTATCAAAAATATATTTTAACATTGATTTTATTTCGTTCCAAATTTGATTGTCATGTCCACATGCAATTTTTGGTATACTTAAATTTTTGATATTATTATGTAAACAGAATTTTCTCAAATTTAGTAAGGTATAGAATATGTCTTGTTTAGTAGGTTTATTGTAATAAT
This sequence comes from Ophonus ardosiacus, assembly GCA_943142095.1. Classification (NCBI taxonomy): domain Eukaryota; kingdom Metazoa; phylum Arthropoda; class Insecta; order Coleoptera; family Carabidae; genus Ophonus; species Ophonus ardosiacus. The sequence continues at coordinate 26,788,075 of OW964835.1, forward strand.
TTTCCTTTGTTATTAAGTATAATAGATATCTTTGTGGGGTTTTTAAATATACTAGGTTATGAAGTTGAGGATTTTGAGATTTTAATTTGTGTACGTTGTTAAATTTAATTTTAAAATTTTTGGCAATACCCGATGACATTTCTAAATCTTTGCTCACGCAATGAGCTAGACTAGAGTCAGATGGTGCATCGAATAGATTTCCTATTACTTCAATAATATTGTTATTATTGTGATTAAGGCAATGTTTCTTATCTAAGTAGTCTTTGAATAGAGCTAGTGGAGTGTCATCTACTTGTGTTTGTGATTGTAAATTTTGAGTTTTATTAATTTCAACAGGTATACGGCTTAAGGCGTCGGCATTGGTATTAAGTTTGCCTTTCTTATAGATTATTTCATAGTCATATTCCTCTAATTTGAGGCGCCATCTTATTAATTTTTGGCTACATTGTTTTAACGAGAATAGCCATTGCAAGGGTCGGTGGTCTGTATAGATTTTGAATTTGCGTCCTAATAAGTGAGTTCTAAAATACTGAGTCGCCCAAATGATAGCTAACATTTCTTTCTCAATGGTAGAATAGTTTATCTCTGTCTCGTTCACTGTTCTGCTAGCGTAAGCTACTGGTAGGTCGTTGCCTAGACTACCTTGGGATAACACGGCTCCAATAGCCAGCTGGCTCGCGTCACATGTCAAGTTAAATTCTTTGTCGTAATCAGGATATTGGAGTAGTGGTTCGTTAGTCAACAAATTCTTGCAATTTTCAAAGCATTGTCTGTACTCAGGGTCGTTAATGACAATAACAGCATTTTTCTTTAAGCGTCTAGTCAGCGGTTTTGTTATCTTAGCGAAGTCTTTAATAAATTTTCGATAATAGCCTAAAAGTCCTAAGAAACCTTTAATTTGTGTTGTAGTTTTTGGAATTGGAAAATTTAGAACAGCCGAAATTTTGTCGGGATTTGGTTTCACGCCCTCAGGGGTTACGATATGCCCGAGATACGCTACTTCTCTTTTAAGAAATTCGCATTTATCTAGTTGTACTTTGAAATTTGAATTTTTCAAACGTTCGAAAACTAATTTTAAATTTTGAATGTGTTCTTGTAGGCTGGTACTAAATATAATAATGTCGTCGAGGTAAACAAGGCATTTTTTGTTTACTAACCCTCTCAGAACATTGTCCATGACGCGTTGGAATGTCGCGGGTGCGTTTTTTAAGCCAAAAGGCATACGAGTGAACTCATAATGCCCGTCTTCCGTGTTAAATGCAGTTTTTTGAATGTCTTGTTTGTCCATTTCAATCTGGTGGAAACCAGATGCCAAGTCTAACGTAGTGAAATACTGACAGCGTCCGAGTTTGTCTAGTAAATCAGTTATGTTCGGTAATGGGTATTTGTCGCTAATAGTCTTTTCGTTCAATTTCCTGTAATCTACCACTATACGCCACTTGCGTTTACCAGATGCGTCAAGTTTTTTTGGGACAACCCAAATAGGTGATGACCATGGCGAACATGATGGTCTAATAATATTTTGATCTAACATTTTTTGTGTTTGAGAACGTACCTCTTGTCGGTGAATTTCTGGGTATCTATAAGATTTCGTATAAATAGGAATTTCGTCACTTGTTTTTATGGAATGTTTAATTTGATTAGTAAATGTTAAATTTTTGTCGTCTACGTGAAATATATCAGAATAATCGTGAATTAATTTAGTGATAGCTGATTTTTCTTCCGAATTCATGTGATCTGACCGAATTTTTGAAATATCAAATTTAATTTTTTCTGATTGAATGAAATTAAAATTGGGTGATGAGTACGTTTCATAGTTAGAGATGTTTTCTACAGTAATTGGTTCTAATTGTGTAAAGTTGATATGTGATTCTGAGTTATTAATTGCTGTACAAAGTGCATGGTAATTATTGGCTGTGGTGACACATTCGGGGATGATTAAATTATTCTGTTGTTGTTTTGGTATTAATATGGTTCCGTTTTGTTGAGTTACTTGAATTTTGATTACCTTTTCGGTTTTGGGGTCTAATGTTACATTATTATTTGGCTGACAAATTTTGTTTGTATTAATTTTATTTTCAGAATTTTGATGTTGAATTTTTATTTGGCAGGTGGGTGTTGTTACTACATTTTTATTCAGGTCTATAATTATTTTTAATGTACTCAGATTGTCTAATCCTAATAAGAGATCGAATTCATCGTGAAAATCAAAAATGTGATATTTTAAACTTGCATTTTTCTTTAAATTAAATAATTTTGAAATAGGTACGAGTGTGCTGTAATTCTCAATTGAAGTTCCATGCGCAGTTGAAATTTGGAAAGGGTCTTTAAAAATTGAATTTTTGTAATATTTATGCGCTATGGTAGGTTTTATGAAAGATTTCGTACTTCCTGTGTCTATTAAAACTTTCAGATTATTTTCAGGGAATATAATATAAGGTAATTTACTTTCATTTGTTAGGTTCATTAGTTCGACTCCGGGTAAAATGTTTCTATTGTTTCCGAGGCTGCGATGTCTAAAAAATTATCGTCTTCGAAATTGTCGGGGTTTTGTGGATTTTCATAATCATTGTTATCAATTAATGCTTGGTCAGTTTGTTCTTGGTTATCGTAATAAACATATGGGTCAACGGCAGATTCTGCTGACTCGTTGATATTAAATAATTCTCCCGCTGTGTTTGCGCGGTTTTGTGCAGGACGGTATTGAGTTGTATTTCGCGTGGAAATACTCATCGGAGTAGGTGCAGGAAGGTTTTGTCTGGTGGATGGACCTTGGCGTGGTGTTTGCGGTGTATATTGTCTTTGTTGTTGAGGAGTATATTGTCTTTGTTGTTGAGGAGTATATTGTTTTTGTTGTTGAGGAGTATATTGTTGTCTGTATGTCGTTTGTTGCATAGGTGAAGGATGCATAGTTTTATTGGGTGTGTAATTAAAGTAGGGTATGGGTTTAGGAATATTGTATCTTGGTTGGTGGATTTGTGGTTTTTGATATAGGTTCTTTCAAACCTTTTAGTAAACGCGTAAAGCATAATGTTGAAAATAGTCAATCATTACTACGGATGCTTCGGCAGCAGCGTTTGTTGAAATATAAGAAATTTGTAAATTTAAGAGGTGTTGTAAACGACCGTAAAAATCAAAAACGTTTTCATTAGGATTTTGTTTCAGCTCTGTTATTTCCATATTTAGTGTGAACCAGTCACGTTTGTCTGAATAAGCATTTTTTAGTGCTGTTTTCAAATCTTCCCACTTTGAAATTGTGGAACTTGCAATATTAATAGCAGCGTCACCTTTTATTTTGGCTAATATACTGCTCATTAAATATTCATTTTGGAAATCATTTGTGTTTGTGGTATTATAAAATTTTGTTACTAATTTTTCACAAACGCTAGTAAACCTAGGGAGTAATTCACGTTCCCCATGGAACTCTGGCACCATGTCCAGATATTCCTTTTTTAATACTGGAGTAACCATGTTTAATAATGGCGTTCTTAATGTGATACTATTAATAGGATTTGTATTTAAATTAATTATACGATCTTCTGTTTCGAGATCGGAGTCTGCTTCTGAATTATTTGAATCTGACAAAGATTCTGGTTCTCTGAATGACATATGGTACTCACAAAAATAGTAGTGTCGGCTTCATGTGCCCTGAAGTCGAACACGGTCTCGTCTCGAAGTTGAGGCAGGAGTTGCACTGATGTCCGCTCAGCTTGGCTCGCTCGGCTCGTCGAGATGTGTCTTGCTTCTGATGTCCTCTCAGATGCAGGATACAGTGATCGAAGTATGGAGATATTCGAATTTGCCAAATTAATCACGAAAGTGAAACAATTTATATTCGCTAAATTGTTTTGGCAATCCTACCAAGACTGCGCCACTTAAATTTCTCGTTCGATCAAATAGGTTTTTAAAAAGTTTTATTTTTGCGAGTACAAATTATAATATGCTATAAACTACTTGATAATATGATAATAGAATACAGACTGACTAATCTAAAGCATTACATATGTTTTTATACTACTGAAATATGAGAGAGTCACGTTCTGGCACATCGGCACTTTGTCTATTATGTAGTACAGGGGTAGCACTATAACTTATATATATATATATATATATATATATATATATATATATATATATATTGTCCCAAACCTCGTACCTCTTCAAATAAAAAAGTTACTAATAGTGAGCAAGTTTATTGAGACATTCTGTAAAAGCCATGTATGTACGACAAAGGTGCTAGATAAAAGTTTAGTAATTGTTTCATCAGAAATTGATGAGGTGGGGATTAACATGGAGATATTGAGTGTAAATAAAAAAGTTAACAGGTGGCTCCGTTTCTTTGGACACCCGATATATGTATTCCGACTGGCCCGTTTTTCTGTGTCATAGGCTGGCAGCTACACGATGACTAGGGAGGAGATGAATACCACATTACCAGTGTTTTAACACTATAGTTTAGTTTAGAGAAAAATACTTAAAATACTTCAAATAAAAGTTGCGTACAATTTTTCTCCTATTTGAAGTACTTTTCTGTAAAATAAACCATAAATGATTGACAGAGTTAAATCACTGCTAGTCATCTAATCCCCATTCATGTTGTCGCTCATAGATATTTTTTATTTTCCACATAGATTAACAAAATACTAAATTTTCAAAAATTGTGGTTTTATTGCTGTAAAACAAGTCGATTTGACTCAGTTATAAAAGTAGAATTGATATGAAATGGTAAACAACGACTTTTGTATAATACAACTCCTTAAAAAATATTTTGAGTACATACTTGTCATATTTTTATATACAAATTGCTTGTAGTTTTATGAATATAAATTTAAGACTTTATGACACTGTGATATAAGATGTGAATATATGTACGTTCGTAGGTATGTGTGTGTATAAGTATATATGAACTTTTACATTCAACATAATTTTTTTACCTAAAATGATAAGAATGTAATTTTACTTAATTTATATTACTGAATTTAGATACAATTTTATACCTTATAATCTAAATACTTACAAATTATAATGAATTTGTGTATGAACGTTATAAAAACAATTTTTAATCGTTAGAAATAGAAATATTTTATTATTAGGAAAATAATAATAAGATCTGGTTTACAGTCATTTTCAAAGTATTGCGGATAAATAAAACCTCATATTTCTTAGTTATATCTACTGTGACTAATATAACTCTTATAATGTTTAAGGCTGGAAGAAAAAGTAATTATTCAAAAGAAGATGTACATACCCAGTTACAAAAATATTCTGAAGATATAAAAAAGTGTATAAATAAAAAAAATGCTGCTATTTGGCGGGATATTAGCAAGAATTTGAATAATGTAATTACTCCCAATGCATTATATACATATATAAAAAAAATTACAACAATTGTTGGGAAGTAATAAATTTTCAAAAATATGATAATTCTTCCAATGATGAACAAAGTTCCATAGGAAGTAATAACGACAACGAGTTTCTACTTCGAATTTCTAAAAATGAATGGGTTACTATGGAACCAAACGAAGATGATGACAATAAACAAAAATTGCAAGTAATAATAATAATAATAGTTTATTTATACTGCAAATATACAGAAAAAATCCCACTTACATATTTACAGTTTCTTATTCAATAATGCAAATACACATAAAATATACATAAAATACAAATACACACATGTTAAAAAAATAAATTAGTAGTTCAATTAAAAACATATCAAAGAAGAGCACGAATACAGTTTTTATTGGAACAAAACACATCTAATTTTCCTATTTTTGAACATATTTCATTCACCAGATGAAATGCATGGTTTAATGGCGAGCAAGTGTTATTGACGACATGAAATATTTTTTCTCTAGGTCTTAATACGACAGATGGTGCATAAAAAGGGCACGCTTCTAATAAAGTTGGCGAGTCAATATTAGAGTGAATTATATTCCATATAAAGGTGAAAATGATCATTGTACGCCTTTGTGTCAGGCTTCGAATTTCAAATATATTTAATTGGTCTCTATATGAGATCCTTTTTGGTCCAACATTGAACTGTTTATAAAATAAATATCTCAAAAATCTCATTTGATCTCTTTCAATGTGTTTTTCCATAATTTGGGTCATAGGATTCCAAATTATACATCCATACTCTAATACTGACCTAACCAACGAATTAAATAAAACTATAAGTGTGTCTACCGTTAAATTATTGGCATTTCTTAGTATGAAACCCAAATTTTTGTATCCCTTGTTAACAATCTCTTTACAGTGATTTTCAAATTTAAAATTAATTTGGAATATCAGACCTAAATCTTTGAATTCATATACACGTTCCAATATATAGAAATTTATGTTATAATTATATTCCGTAACATCCTTTTTGCGTGAAAAAGATAAAATTTTGCATTTTTTAACATTAAATTCTAGACTATTATCCTTGCACCAGTTGCTAATAGCATCTATATCTTTTTGTACATGAATACAATCCGTTATAGTTTTTATTTCTTTATATATTTTGAGGTCGTCAGCATATAAAAGACATTTGGTATAATTGACATGCTCAGGCAAATCATTTATAAAAAGAATAAAGAACAGTGGTCCCAATAATGAGCCTTGAGGCACACCAGAAGAAGGAATAAATTCCTTTGATTTGCATTTATTATATTCAACGTACTAGTAGGCTGGACCCATAAAATAAATAAAGAATTACAGGCACAAACTGAGTTTTCCTGTATTTGGATATTTGACAAACACGTAATTAACATAACTTCCGAGTTTCGGTTTATTATTTATGCACACTGCAAGGAGTGTTCTTCGTCATTAATATTGCAGTCAAATGGTATAGTTGGCCATGAAGAATATGTAATTTTGTTTTGCAAATTATCTGATTATGCTCCCAAATACCATAGATATATTTCAAAACGTCCTTTGTCAAATACACGTAGAAACCAAGTAGGTAACGAAATGAATGCTATGGGTTCTGCATCATTATGGCAACAAAAAAAAGCGTTGCATTCAGGCATGATAATAGGAGAACGCCTACCTAGTACTATATACAGTAAAGAAGTGTTGAGAAAATGTAAAGAACAAAAATCAAATTTTAGTTCTTTTAATGATATATCATGCCCCGTTAAAAATTTAGAAATCATGAAACATAGCGAAATTTACGCAGGGTATGTACATAATAAATCCTTAGATAAATTTTTTGTTCACTATTGGTCACCACAACAAATAGCTATATATAACAACTACATAAGAACTTCTAAGGAATCTGTCATCGCTGTGGATGCAACTGGAGGTTTAGTTAAAAAACTTAAAAGACCGTATAATACCATGTCTGGTTACATTTTTCTTTATCAATGTGTAGCACAGCTTGGATTTTCAGGAGGACAAATCCCACTTTGTCAAATGGTATCAGAGGTACATAGTACACATTATATAGCGTTATGGCTAACTGAATGGATTCGCAGAGGAGCACTCTTGCCCAAAATTGTGGTTTGTGACCATTCATATGCATTACTAGGAGCTATAACACGATCCCTTTCTGAATTGCATGACTTAAAAAAATATATGGATATTTATTTCGCTTACCTACAAGGCCAAGTAGGAAAATTACCGTCTATTTTTATTCGAGTTGATTTTGTTCACATTATGAAAAATATCAGTACTTGGGAACCACTGCGGAATAAACCACGGTTGTTTAAACAATTTTACATGAGAGCAATGGTTTTATTAATTAGAAGTTATTCATTAATTGAAGCTGAACAAATTATACATGCCTTACTATAATGAAATAAATACAGATTCAAGTAAAAAAATGTTTCTGAAGACAAAGATAGCAGGACAAGAAGAATTTATTATTCCAGAAATGGTACCTGCAGATGATACCGAAGATAAATTTGATACAATAGCAACTTCTAGTGAAGAATGGACTAAAAAAATTGTAGAAAATACACGAAATGATTATATACATGATGGCATGATGAAAATTTTCACTATTTCCCGGAATTCGAAAAAATAATTATTAGAATGATGAGAACGTTTGTGTTGTGGAGTTGTGTCATGACTACACATTTTAACTATAGTACAAACACGGCTTCTTCAGCTTCAGTAGAATCATATTTTAATCACCTGAAAAATCGAACATTAAAGAATGTAAATTTGCCAATGAGAGTAGACAAATTTATTGCTAGTCATTTAGAGAGCATTAAAAGTGAATTATTATTAAGTACATCGAAATTAACTGTATTATCTGAAAGTCTGAAGAAACGAAAAAGAACATCAATTTATAAATCCTCCTGCTCTGAAATACAATAACAGAAAGGAATAAAATGAAATTTAGTGTATTAAAAAATGGAAATTTTATCAACAAACCTCTTAAATTAGAGAAAAATAATTACTTATATTTAAATACGTGCGCATTTGACTCACTCGCACAAATTGTGGCAATAATGTTTAGCGACAGTATTCTTTATAGAAACAATAATGGAAATTCCGAATTACTGTTTTTCAAATTTATAAACATTTTTATTTCATCGGGTTTAAAGTCAATAAAAACTTACACAAACCGAGCATTAGTACTGAATTCTGTATTTTCAAATGCTGATAAAAATAAAACCGGAATTTACACAGTTAATTGTGTCTGCAATATATCGTTTTTAATAGAAACTATTTTTAAAGAACTGCCTAGTGTGTACAAAACTACATTCTGCAAATCAAATACTTGTCAACGTACGGCATATACGAGAAATGTAGTAATTTATCCTATTAATATTAACATATTAATCGATAAAGGTGTACAATTTTTGCAAGAATCCGTTGATTCAACAACTGAAGAAAATGTAAAAGTATGTAATTTTAATATGTGCACAGAGAATTTATTTACAACTAGTAATATGGGTGATCATATATTTTTTGAAACAACGGGCTGTAACAATGTACAGTTAAATCAGATTCCTTCTTTTATAAAATTGTATGGAAGTACTTTTTTGTTGCGAGGTGCTATATATTACCAGCAAAGCTCTTGTTCAGATATAACAGCTGTTGGTCATTATATTGCCTATTGCAGAAGGCTAGACGCTATGTGGGAGATGTACGATGATCAATTATCTGACTGTAAAAATGTTAAATCAAACACGTATATCTGTCCCTATATACTAATTTATAGTATTTAAAGTATACCGTGAGTATTTTTTAACGTGAAACATTGAGTTTTCATGTCCATGGTTACGATTTGACATTTGATTGACAGCAATGTATTTGCGTGTCCCATTTAAAATGAAACATAGGGAACGAATTTGACAGATATTAGCTAAGTCAGAAATTTAGCTAAGTGAGAAAACCACTCGAGAGCACTAAACATATTTCGGGCACACAATATTTTTTTTGCAACTAAGTTTAATTTTTAGAAAAAAGGTATAATTATTTAAACAAAATTAACCTCTAATGACGTCTTGTCAATATGACAGATAACCGCTGAATTTTCCTATAAGTTTCGACTTGACATTTGATTGACAGTAATATATTTGCCTGTCTCATTGAAAACATAGGGAATGAATTTTACAGAGTATTATATTTAAATATTGTAAGAAATTTAGCCAAGTTAGAAAATCACTCGAGCACAAGGTACACTAAATTTAATTTGGAAAGCAGGTATAATTATTTAAACAAAATTAACCTCTACTGACGTCTTATCAAATGTCAAATTCGTTCCCTATGTTTCATTTTAAATGGGACACGCAAATGCATTGCTGTCAATCAAATGTCAAATCGTAACCATGGACATGAAAACCCAATGTTTCACGTTAAAAAATACTCACGGTATATATATACAGTGTGAACACTGAAAACCGAGACATAGGTGTTTACCATGGGAAAACAGTTTTTTTCAAATATTATCTGTCCCGCAAGAGTATAGTGGGAGTTTTTGATATGGTTAGAAAGATTATTTAATTTGGCATCGAAGAGTGTCTAAATACTCCTAATTTAATGCCTTATTATTAAAATATATTCGAAAGTATAATCCTACTTGACAGTTATTACTTATAATTTACTAAAAACAGTAATCATGGAAACGTATTCGGTAGATGACTTGGTTAAATCAAGGCTCCATGTTATTTTTTCACTAGTTCAAATCCCTCCCGGTTCAAGTTAATATTTTTATTATTTTTATATTTATTTTGTACAATGTATTATTAAATAAATTACCAAATTAAAACAAATAACTTTTTGGTACGTCAAGTATTTTCTTGAATTTACTATACTATTTCTTTGTAATATCACTCTTAATAGTATTAAGCAAAATACAAAAAGTAATCAATAATAAATAAACTCTCACACAGGTTTGTCCTGTGTTAGACTTTTATTGTCATTTTTCCAATGGATTTTTCATTAGAAGAAAAAAATAGTATAATTAAATTTTAAAATCAAGGGATGAGTTTACGAGAAATTCGAGATTTTTTGCTAGGATATATCCTGATAGACAAATTGCATCCCATGAACGAACTAGACGAATCATTTTAAAATTTGAAAAAGCCGGTTGCGTTAATGACGAACATAAAACTAAACTTAATTATTTATTTGGCTTAAATTTACATATTTGTTTCACTTCTTGTACATTCAGTCAATAAAATACTTGATGTACCAAAAATTATTTGTTTTAATTTTGTAATTTATTTAATAATACATTGTACAAAATAAATAGAAAAATAATAAAAATATTAACTTGAACCGGGAGGGATTTGAACTAGTGAAAAATTATCATTGAGCCTTGATTTAACCAAGTCAGCTACCGAATACTTTTCCATGATTACTGTTTTTAGTAAATTATAAGTAATAACTGTCAAGTAGGATTATACTTTCGTAAATATTTCAATAATAAGGCATTAAATTAGGAGTATTTAGATACTCTTCGATGCCAAATTAAATAATCTTTCTAACCATATCAAAAACTCCCACTATACTCTTGCGGGACAGATAATATTTGAAAAAAACTATTTTCCCATGGTAAACGCCTATGTCTCGGTTTTCAGTGTTCACACTGTATATATGTTATGTATTGTAACTTAATATATAAACAGGAAAAGAAAAAAAACTTTATACCTATATATGACTTTTTTTAAACTTTAATTATTATAATAAAATTTTATTTTCATAATATGTATTTTGTTAAATATATTTACATTTTTTTTTATTTGTGATTTGTTATTTTTTATAACCTTTCCATATGATATACAGTGAAAGCTCTCATAAGCGGACACCGAGGGTTCCAACTTTTTTGTCCCCTTATGGGAGGTGTCCGCTTACAGGAAAGCTCTATTTAAAGATATGAAAAAATTAATAATAGATAACAAATTTACTAGGAATTTTTTTATTTGAAAATATGCACTTGTAGAATATGTGTATGTACATATTTCAAAATAGTTAAAATATATCTAAAAATATTAATAATAATATGTACGTACATAAAACTTATGATTGAACACAAAACAAAACAACATATTTGAACATATCGAAAAAAGATTATTTTTTAAAAAAATCTGATATTTTTAACTGCTTCAATTTTCTACATTTTTCTTGTAAAAAATAATGTTGATAATGCGACTCAATATTTTTTAGATGTTCAAACTCAAACGCAATAAATTCTTCTTTTGAAAACTTTTTTTAGATTTTCAACGACCTTCAAGGTCAATAAAAATGGTATAATAGATATACCTTTCACCTCCATTTTCTGCCTTAATGTAAAAAAAAAAAAAAAACGTTTTCCTGGATGCCATTGTCACACAAGTTTCAAACTATGAATCTCGGAGATATGTAAAACACTGCATTTCTGTAAAATAGGGTTAATGTTTCCTTGAGAGGAAATACTGAGGGGGCTGTTTATGTTCGGATTCGGAGTTTCGCGTCCGCTCATGAGAGCGTTTCGGGCCTGTCGGAAAAAACTGTGTTGTCCGTGTCCGTTCGATAGAGAATGCGCTTATGAGAGCGTGTTTTATATAGGAAGTGATACCTAAAAATATGGTTCCAGAAAAACTGTCCTGTTATGAGAGATGTCCGCTTGTAAGAGCTGTCCGCAAAGGGAACTTTCACTGTACTTAGGACCATTTGAAAATATTTTTATGAACAATTTATTGGCAAAATCATTTTTACATTAAATTTGCAATTTTTGGCCGCGTGCCTGAGTGTCTGGTCGCGAACCTGGGGGAACCGGGTTCGATCCCGACAGACGACAAATATTTCCAATTTTAAATGGCACAAAAGTGACCCCTGTAATGCACTCTCCACGACAGCTATGAGTGCCCGTGAGGTGACGCCTGGTAAGCGCCCACGCGGTAAAATATATCGTCATCATTACCGATGTCTACATGTGTTGTAGATACTGGCACACCCAGAAATGGGTAATATGCCGTGATGATATATTTATTTATTTATTTACATTAATAATATTATATAAAGCAAATATTCTCATTCTATGTACTTTAGCATTTAGCTTTGTATTTAAACTACAAAAAATTATTGTGAACAGTTATCTGATACGATAAAAATACTAGTGTTTTTAGAATTTTAGAACTTTTCATGAATAATAAAATTCAAAGTAACGATTATATTTATTTATATAGTGTTATAAAAAAAAACATTGGTTAAATACACTATGAATTAAATTAATTAAAAGAAACACACTTTTTGGTGTCTAACAAAATATAATATACAGGTCGCACTAAAAAACTGGCCACTCAATAAACCTTTTTTATTTATAATTATTTTTCAGTTTTGTTTATATATTTGTAAACCAGATTTAGGGGCTCACATATAATGGTACTTGACATATAATGGTAGGAAGGACATTAACTTTCATATTTCAGATGGACAGTTATTTGTGTAAAATTCTATGTTTGGTTACAAAAAAATCTATTGTGGCCAGCACAAGACCGCTCGCCATTTCCATATTAGGCTATATAAATATTGTACAGAGGTTAAAAAAACCCAATTCGGAGTAGGCTATGAACAGGGAAACGTATGTCTTAAATTTAATTAAATGTCAATTTGATTTGCATGACATATTGTCAAATATGTTATCCAAAGAGAATAATGGACAACGTTTTCAACATCTTTAAATAAAATATCAGACATACGTTTCTCTGTTCATAGCCTACTCCGAATTGTTTTTGTTTTTTAACACGCTGTACATATTTGACATTTCTGATACACACAGAAACACATATCTTCTTTATATATTTTTATATTTTTCAATTCATTCTATTCACTCTTATTCTTCTAATGTTCGAGATTCTTTAGCCCAGTTTAAGGGCAAAATAGAACAGAAGTATCTTTCTTTTTAATTAATTGATTTAATTTATTATTAGGAAGTATCAGCACACTCAATAAATGTTGTTAAAATTAGAGTTTTTATTTAACATTTTTTTTTATATTTAACAAATTAATATATTGAAGTTAATGTTGTCGTGAACCTGGCATGAAAATAATTGATGATTATCGATAACAAGAAAAGGAAAAATACAATGAATATTAATTTTGAAGTGAGAAGTTGGCACTAAAAATATTTAGGCCCGGTTGTATAATTGAGGTTCAGGGTGAGCTCAGCGTTGATTTGAGTTCAGATGACAGTCTGCGTTGTACAAATTAAGTTCAAACTGAAGTTCAAATAAGCCACCAATTTTTGTAATTCAACCCTGGCTTAAGTAATAAAACACAAACTGTAAGTAGTTGTGAGTCCATTTCACGTTAGATTCAGTATGGATAATTCACTTGAAAAAACGTATGATGGAGATATTTTAGATATAATAAATATTTTAGTACCTAGAAGTGCTCGAAAACATTAAAATAATAATAATAATAATAATAATAATAACTAATAATAATAATAAATAATAATAACTAATAATAATAGTAAAAATGATAATAATAACTAATAATAATAACAATAAAAATAATAATGATAATAGTATTAATAATAATAGTATTAATAGCCTTTTATTTAATAATTACAGTACATAATAAAGGTGCATTAAGTTTTTATATGATAAAACAAGCATTTAAAATATTCTACAGTCTGGCTTGATCATTCGTTGAAGACAGTCACGTTATTTTGTTCTTGTCAGTGCGAATAGAGTGAATTGTGTTGTTTAATTTGGTTCTATCTTCGATAGCCGCTTAGTGAAACTTAGGTGTTTTCTAAGTGCACGCCATGTCTGGCGGTCCATATGGAGAAGGAGGTCCTCCCCCGGATGACCCACCACCAGGTTTGCCTTTAGCAGAATCTATTACTAGTGCGTTAACAACCTTAAATAACCCTGATGCAGGAACATTTACACAGGTTAGTGGTATTTCGGGCAATAATGTTTATGATCCCAATAACAGCGAAATGCAAGTTGAATTCATTAACGTCAAATCGAAACGTCGCTCTGATAATAAGGTCAAATCGCCTAAATCCAAAATTCCTAATATGTCACCATCTTTGTCACACTCACAAGGTAAAGCGGCAGGTAGTGTACCGACTCGTACGCACAGCGCTCCTATGCCCGGCCCATCTCAATCTCAACCTTCATTACAATTAACTTCCAACAATAAAAATACAGGTCCGCACTCAGCATTTTCTAATACACCAACCAATTTAAATACTGGAAATAATCTTATTGTAAACTCTCCCCAGTCACAAGCTATTTCGACAAACTTTGATAATTCAAACGAAATATTAAATACCAGTATGTATAATAACTCTATACTGTCACAACTCTCTCCAGTTCTTAATCCAAATTCATATAATTCGCAGCTGAACACGCCCAAGGAAAATACCAATTCACAAACCCCCATAAACTCGCAAAATAGTAATTTTTCTCCACCACATAATATAAATAATTCACAGAGAATAAAATATATCTATTCTGACTCTGATTCCGGTCCCTACATTGTTTATGCTGAATCAACTATCAATAATTTAGGCAAAATCCACCCTATGGCTCTGGGGAAAAAGATACTGACCCAATTCTCAGAATTGAAAAACGATATTATTAACATTACTTCTACAGGAAAGAACAGAATTAAGATTACATTCTCCAATAAAAATTCTGCTAACCTTTTTCTTAATAGTACTCAATTAGAAACTTTAAACTTACAGGTTTATATCCCTCAATATGCTATTCTCAAACTCGGTGTAATCAGATACGTAGATACTGCTCTATCTGAAGAAGAAATTTTAAATGATATCGAGTGTAATGACAAATAGTTAGAGCGCGTAGAATTTTTAGAAAGTCGTCTGAAAATCAAATGGTTCCTACTCAAACAATTGTTCTCTCTTTCCGTTCACAAAGCCTACCTGAATATGTCCTTATTAATAAATATAAATGCAATGTCGATACCTACATTAGCAAAGTCACCCAATGTTTCAACTGTCTACGCTATGGCCACACTTCCACCCAGTGTCGCAGCAGTACCCGATGCAGCAAATGTCAAGGTCCCCATCAGGTGCAACAGTGTAACTCAGTGGACCCAATCAAGTGTGTTCACTGTAATAACACCCACCTCTCTACTGACAGGTCTTGCCCAGAATTCCAAAAGCAACGCAAGATCCGATTGCACAGCGCAAGTCATATGCATCTGTTGCTAATACACAAAATCTCAACGATGTGTGCAGGCAACATTTAATTACGGCCGGAACACTCAATAATAGCAATCAGCAAAAACATCACTACGTTACTGTGCAACAAAAATCTGCACAGAAAACTCAACAAATACCAAATCATAACCCGCCACCACCTCATTTATTTTATAACCAAATCTCACCCATACCTCCCATTACACATAATCCCTTCCCTCCTTCATATCACATTTCTAACCCTACTCACAAAGAAGAATCTACCTCCAAAAATATTATTAATCTTATAACTCTCATTACTGAATTAATATCAGACCAAAATTGAAATACGCAAGATATTGTCAAACAGTTGTTAACTCAATTTCTAGATCAAATTCCGTCACATTCATATCAATAATGAATTCTATGAACATACTACAATATAATGTAAGGTCCATTAAACCAAATAAAAATTTACTCGAATGCACACTTTCTCAAAATAAAATACACATTGCTTTAATATCTGAAACCTGGTTAAAAAATAATGAATCTTTCCGCATTAATGGTTACAACTGCATTCGGAACGACAGAAATGTCGGCTACGGAGGTAGCTGCATTTTAATTAAAAATAATTTAAATTATAAAGTTTTTAATATAGCAAATCCCTGCCCGCATATATTACAAATAACCGCAGCAGCAATTCTTGTAAATGATAAATGGACGCATTTTATTTCAATATATATTAAGCCTAACCACAGGTTCTCAATTGCCGAATGGAACCAAATTTTTCAACAATTTCCATCCCCAGTATTCATCGGCGGAGACTTTAATGCTCACCATATTTATTGGGGTTGCGAATTCTCAGACCCGGAGGGTCAAAACATTGCCGATATTATTAACAATTTCAATTTCTCACTTCTCAACGACGGCTCTCCAACTATGTTTAATGCCCCATCTAGTCGGAAATCAGCAATAGATTTAACTATTTGTTCACCTAGATTAGCCCTCATCAGTTCATGGTCAACAGCTGAGTCTATGTGGTCAAATCACCTGCCAATTTTAACAACTTTGGATTTCAATATCAGTCAATGGAGTACTATTTACCCTAACACTAAATGGAATACTAAAAAAGCAGACTGGAACATTTATAAAATCATTTCCGACAATCGATTTTTACATTTTAATTTCACCGACTCTGTAGTAGAGGATTACGATAACTTTATCTCTATTATCAAAGAAGCTGCAAATGTTGCTATTCCTATTAATAAACCTAAAACTATCAACGTCTTCCGAGAACGTTGTTGGTGGGATGATGACTGTGCAAAACAATTAGCAATATCAAAAGAAGCTTATAAGAAATATAAAAATAATATGACTTTACCTAATTATATTGAATGCAAAAAGCAAACGGCCATTACTCGTAAATTATTCCTACACAAGAAAAGAGAATCTTGAAAAATTTTTTGCGAGAAAATGAATAGTCACACCCCGCTTAGTATTACTTGGAATAAAATTAAAACCCTTAATAATTCGTTAAACACAAACCCTTCCAACAATTCGTACAATGTGCAATGTATTGAGAATTTATTCAACAAAATTGCGCCAAGCTCCTGTAAGGAACCTAACAATGATATCCCCAATAGAGACAACAATGATAATACTTTTATATGTTGGATACATTTGAAACATTATGTTATTTATTAAATATATATAAACTTTGTTTCAAAAATTATATTTTATTTAAAAAATATAGTACAATACACATTTTTTAAATAAAATATAATTTTTGAAACAAAGTTTATATATATTTAATAAATAACAACAATGATAACTTTCTTAGCGCGACTTTTTCCATAACTGAATTAAAATACGCACTTAAAAAAACCTCCAACACTTCTCCTGGTCATGACAATATAACTTATTCCATGCTGTATAACTTGTCGGACAGAGGTCTAGATATATTACTTAATATATTTAATCGAATCTGGTCATCCCCCACTCATATTCCAGATTGGCAAATATACATTATTAAACCGATTCTTAAACCCGGTAAGGACAAAAATGAAGACTCTGCCTACCGCCCTATCTCGCTCTCTTCTTGTGTACTTAAAACATATGAAAGACTAATAAAAAACAAACTTGAATGGTGGTTGGAAAATAATAATATACTTCCTCAATCTCAACATGGTTTTAGACGTGGTCACAGCACCATGGATAATTTATCTACTCTTGTTTCAGACATTCAACTTAGTTTCAGTAGCATGAATTATGTTGGCGCTCTTTTTGCAGATATAAAAGGAGCTTTTGATAATGTTTCTATTAAGATCATAAAATCGAAAATGTTAAATATAGATATCCCTCCTGTCTGTGTCCAAGCGATCATAAACCTAATTGAATGCCGAATTTTACATCTTAAATATCAAAATATTTCTCTAGGTCCAAGATCTGTTCATGTTGGTCTCCCACAGGGTTCAGTGCTGAGTCCTTTATTATTCAATATATACATGCTAGACTTAAATAACTTCCTTTCATCAAAAGTTAAAATTTTACAATATGCCGATGATATATGTATCTATACACAAAACAAAAATCTTAAGGAAGTACGAAAAATCCTTAATTCTGCTACTTATGAGCTTTGCGCATGGCTTTCCTTAAATGGCTTAGATCTGTGTCCCTCCAAAACAGTTGTATCATTTTTTACTCGACATAGATTGAATAACATCCCATCCACGATCAAGTTAGGTGGTTTTAATATTAAAGTCTGTGCTGTCATAAAATTCTTAGGGATGTACTTCCGAAATTATCTTGGAAGGCGCATATAGACCATATTATTAAAAAATGTGAACCAAGAATTAACATTATTAGATCTGTGGCTCACTCAAAATGGGGTGCACACCCCGAAATTTCCTTATCAATTTACAAAAATTTTATTCGATCTATAATAGATTATGGCTGTAAATTATATGGCTCTGCGAAGATCCAAACACTTCGTAAACTCGACGTTCTGCAAAATAAAGCTATTAGAGCTTGTATTGGAGCCCTATCTCCAAACCAATACTCTCTTATGTTATAATTATCCATTTAAATATTCCATGGAAAATGAATTTATCTATCCCGATTTCCTTTCTTTTCAACCAGACTCACTCCCTGATATTGATAATATTATTTTTCATGAGAAAATAGAATCCGAATTCCCTAATGCGCTTCACGTTTATACAGACGGATCCAAATCAAAATCAGGCGTTGGTTGTGCGATTTTTATTCCCCAAACTAATAATAAAGCCAAATTTAAACTTGACAATGAGATGTCAATCTTCTCGGCAGAACTGGTAGCCATCTACGAGGCCCTTAAACTGATTCGTCAGACTTCATTTTCCTCGGTTGCTATATTATCGGATTGCAAAAGTGCCTTACAGAAATTAAAATTTCCTAACTTTATAAAAAACAACTCTAATGTTATATATAACATCGTGCAAAAAATCCATGAGCTTGAAAGTATTGACATCAGTATCAACATCATATGGATTAAAGGACACAATAATGCTCCAGGTAATGAAATAGTCGACTCATTAGCAAAAGATGCTATCGAATCTAGCATCCCTCTCCATTACCCACTCGAAATTACAGATATCAAAACATCCCTCAGTTTCAGCTATCGTCGAAAATGGCACTCCGAATTTTCAAAAAATAGTCAAACGGTAAGTAAATCATATTTTGAATGTCAAACAACTATTCCCTCGAAAACGTGGTTTAAAAATTTTGAAGACAGAGAGGTAATCACAACAATAATACGCATGCGTTTCAACCATACTTTAGTACCAAGCCATGCCTTTAAATTAAGACTATGTGATTCTCCATTTTGCTCATGTGACCCGTCAATCGAAGCAAATCTTAGCCATTTTATATTGAATTGTCCTCTATACGCCCAGCATCAAACAGTATTATTTCAACACTTAACTAATAGTCTAATTGACTTCCCTACAAAACTTAGCATTCTACTATCGACTAAAAATATCAAGATTTGGAAAGACCTTTTTGAATTTGTTAAGAGCTGTAAAATAAGAATTTAATTTAAAAATAAAAGTATCTTCATTAATTATTTCATATCATTTACTATGATGAAATGGCTAATTGAGTTCTGTCAAAAGCCAAATCTGAGTTAAAAAAAAATTATTCTATAATTTGTTAATTTTTGAAACAACCCATTGTTGAACAGAGACCTCCACTAATTTTTTTCGACTTCTTCTGTTTCGTGAACTTTTTTATACAGCATTACGTAAATCTTTCTCCGATCTATGGCACGGTCTGTCTCTACCTTGTTTATGCTAGCGAAGTATCTATTCTGTGATATTTTATCATTCTAGCATCGTGACCCGCCAGTTCCATTTCATTTTAACTTTTTCGAAGCTGGTACTATGTCTAAAGCCTTTGACTTATTACGAAGTTCTTCATTCGAAATTCTATCCGTCCATTTTTTGCTGCTACCAATGTTTGACTAATTGGCTACCGTATAACACATTACATCTTTTATCTATTCACATTCAGTTTGAAATTTGTGATTGCCATTTACAATGACATTTCATATTTGACGCACATTTCTATCACCAATTATTTTATTTTAGTTTTCAAGTTAGGCTCAGGTTCAGTTAAATTGAATTTTCTTCATTTTATACAACGGAATGTGAAGTTAAGTGAAAGATAATCCGATGATTGTATAACCGGGCCAAAATCATTAATATTTCGTAAATAAAAATAAGGTGGAACAAACATTTTAAGAGCGCAAATAAGTGCAAATATGCGCTAATTATTGGTATTAAGAAAAATGTGATTCGTACCACATTTGGTGCTGGCATCAGAATATTTAATAGTTATAATATTTCATAAATATAAGGAGATTGAACAAAAATTGAACAAAAGTGCAAAAAAACGAAAATTGGGCGCTAAATATAGACATAAAGAAAGAATTGATACGTAATATTTTTGGTGTTGAAGCGAACATGGCACAAAAATATATAGTTAAAACTCGTAAAATGAAAAGGTTAAACAAAAATTACGCAAATTGGGCACCAAATATTAGTACAACGAACAAATTGATAAATAGTACTTCTGCTGTTGATATAAGAAGTTGGCATTAAAATATTCTATCGTTAATATCTCGTAAATAAAATATCTCGTATAAAGAAAAAATGATAAGTAGTACTCTTGGTGTTAGCGTGAACTGGGTACTATAATATATTATAGCTAATATCTCGTAAATGGAATGAGATAGAACAAAAATTTTTAGGGCGCAAATGAGCGTAATTTGGGCGCAAAATATTAGGGTAAAGAAATAAATGGTACGTAGTACTTTTGTTGCTGGCATCAAAATATATAACCGTGAATATCTCGTAAATGGAATAAGATAGAATAAAAATACATAGGGCGCAGATGAGCGCAAATTGGCCGCTAATTATTAGTACAAAGGAAGAATGATACGTAGTACTTTTGGTGGTGGCCTGAACTTGAGGCCATAATATATTATCGTTTATATCTCGTAAACAGAATGAGATAGAACAAAAATTTTTAGTACAAAGAAAAGAATGATGCATACTACTTTTGGTGCTGGCGTGAACTTGGCACCAAAATATGTAATCGTTAATATCTCGTAAATGGAATGAGATAGAACAAAAATTTTTAAGGCGCAAATTGGGCGCTAAATATTGGCGTAAAGAAAAAATGGTACGTAGTACTTTTGGCGCTGGCACCAAAATATATAATCGTTAGTTTCTCGTAAATGAAATAAGATAGAATAAAAATATTTAGGGCGAAAATAAGCGCAAATTGGGCGCTAAGTATTAGTACAAAGGAAGAATGATACGTAGTACTTTTGGTGCTGGCTTGAACTTGACACCAAAATATATTATCGTTTATATCTCGTAAATGGAATGAGATAGAACAAAAAATTTTAGGGCGCAAATGAGCGCAAATTGGGCTCTAATTTTTAGTACAAAGAGAAGAATGATACATAGTACTTTTGGTGCTGGTGTGAACTTGGCACCAAAATATATAATCGTTAATATCTCGTAAATGGAATAAGATAGAACAAAAATATTTAGGGCGCAAATGAGCGCAAATTGGGCGCTAATTATTAGTGCAAAGAGAAAAATGATACTTAGTACTTTTGGTGCTGATGTGAAGTTGGCACCAAAAATAATTAATTGTTAATATCTCTTAAGTAAATAAAGATATAACAAAAAATTTTTAGGGCGCAAATAGGCTCATATTAGGCGCTAATTATTTCCAAAATTTCAGAATTTGCGCTCACATTTTTGGTGCTAACTTCACGGATCTGTAATTAGACTAACAAATAAATAAAATAGATGAGTATAAAATAATTCAAAATATTTTTTATTGTTGTAATATTTAGAAAACATACATATAACGCATATTCAATTTTAGCAAAAAATCGTTTACCGTCAGTTTTTTTCCAGAGAAGACATTGATTTTTACTTAAAAAAAAAAATGAACTGTGGCATGATTGGTCAGTTTTAAAGACATCCAGTTCTTGTAGAACGCATGTTAAACAAATATTATTGCTAGATTTGCTATCTATAGGGTCAGTACTACCATGGTTAAGCGTTGTACACTTACATAACACCTGTATATGGATGTATACGTTATATTCGGGAAAAAATTATAAATAACATAAATAAAAAGCATTTTTTTCCTAATAAATTCTAGAACACTGAAACAGTTCGGCCATTGTATGGTAATATTGTAACTTTAAATTATGGCAGCGGACGGCGCTACTGTTTGTCCATTCATGTTTTTCTCGATGGGCGCGCGACTCTCGCTTTTAAAATTAGGCAACCAGGCAAATTGCTTAGGACATCAAACCAATTATTAATAGACTTCAATAGCTTTTAAACAACAAAAAAAAAAAAAAAAAATCACTAATAGTCGTGAATTGTATATTTTTACATTCTTATTTAAAATAGTTAAAATTTGGCTATGATATAATACCCCATTATTGGCATAGGGAAAGAAGGTATGCGACGTATGCGAGATATATTGGCGTACAGGTATAGACACTAGTTCAATTCTGCGAGTCGGGCTGAATAGGTCTTATAAGATACAAAAATGTTTAGCCATAATACTTATCTGAATTTGTACATTTAAGTTTTCTTTTAAATAATGGTGTACCTTCCGTCCTTACAAAGGGACCGCAGGCTAGCAATGCGAACGAACATAATTTGCGAAGTGCGCTACCATTTGTCATTTGTGAAGAAAGCTTGATTCTGCTCTTTGTTCCGTCCAACTTAGTGCCGTGTTTCTGCTCAAACGGTAGGGCAAGGGGTGCACTGGTAATATAATTTTTTTTTTTAAGAAAGATGTAGTTTATAAACACAAGGAAAATTAGTTTGTTATTTATTACACAAGCACATTACATTATTTATTTAAACTTTACAATTTAAAGAAAATTATAGTCAACAGCAAATTAAAATTGTTTAAAAATTCTACAAATTATAAAAACAAAATATTGGTGGAGAGGAATAAATTTCTGCGACGATATAAATTCCAACTTTTTAAAAGTAAAAATTATATGAATATTATTGGTAATATGGTAATACAGTAATATTTGTAAATGTACCATCTACAATTTCGTTGAAAATACACTGTACTACATAATAACATGTTTTTTGCTTATCGTTTTGTCATGTACTCTTTATAAAATACTGAATTCATTGAATTTGTTTTGGCAGAGCTCTGGAGGTATATGTATTTTGGGATATTGGGTCATAGTTTGTATTGGAGTGGGATACTTGGCGGAGTTTTGTGGTATGTTGTCTGGTTTATTTTTATTTCGTACTGGTTTATTGGTTGGAAATTCGGTAAGCTCCTGTTGCTAGGATTGGATCTAAAAGTATAAGCTTTGCTGGTTTCGCAGTTTGATATGCTATGCATCCATAATCCAATTTAGATCTAATAAAAGATTTATACACTAGTAACAACGTTGCTTTTTGTGCACCCCATATTGTATTTTCTAGTACCTTCAGTAAGTTTAGTTTTTGGTAACATTCCTATTTAGGTTCGTGATGTATGGCACCCATGTGAGCTTTGATTCTGTTATTCCTAGATTTTTGTATTTTCTTATTTAATATGGTTGTTAGTTTTAAGATGGGATTCTTGTTTTCTTTTCTGACTCTGCGGAAATGAATAGCGCTCGTTTTTTTTACTTGAAAAATTGAAACCTGTTGTAGAAGCCCAATTTTCAAGGTTAGTTACGGTTTGCTGTAATTTTGTACCTACACTTTTGATATTCTTTCCGCGGCAATATATTACAATGTCATGTGCGAAGAGTATTGTTTTTACATTTGTTGGTATGGTGCTTGTCAGTTTATTGATCGCTATCTGGAATAGTACGACACTCAAAATCTCTCTCTGAGTGACGCCATTTTCTTGTTCTTTTCTTTCTGATAGTGTGTTGGTGCATTTTACTTTTAATGTCTTTTTCTGAAGGAAACTTTTTATTAGTAGTAGTATGTTTCCTTCCACTTAAGTATTTTTATTATGTAATAACGCCATGTCATGTTATAGGCTTTCTCCATGTCCAGAAATATTGTTAGTAGCTGTTGTTTTCTTTGGAACGTATCTGCGATGTCAGCCGTGGTACTTATTATGATGTCTATAATTGATCATTCATTTCTAAGACCATTTTGTGTGTTGGCAAGAAGGTTGTATCACATGAGTCATTTGCTGATTATTTTTAAAGGATTTTTCCCATTGTGTTTGACAGTGCCATAGGCCGGTAACATGATGGTTCTGTTTGAGGTTTACCTGGCTTTCGTATTGGTATTATTGTCACTTCTTACCATTTTATTGGGTAGGTTTGCAGTTGCAGAATTGCGTTATATATTTTGAGTAATTGGTGTAGTGCCGTAGTCGGTAGGTTTTGAATGAATTCATATGGAATTCCATGTGGTTCTGGGCTGCTGCCTCCTTTGATTCCCTTAAGGCTGTGTTTAGTTCGTTCTGTTGGAAGGGGCTATTGAGAGGCTCCGTGGATGTGAATGTACTTTGTACGTGTTCTAATTATCTGAGGAGTTTTCTTTGAAATTTTTAGCTAAGGTATTTGCAATTTTCAGTGGGTTAGTAATTGTATTGTTACTTTCTATTAGTGCAATTATTTTTTGGGTTGACTTTCCGTTTTTTATTTTTCGTATGTTATCCCATATTTCTTGTGAAGACGTTTGACTTGTAATGGTTAATACAAACTGTTGTCAGGCCAGTTTCTTGCTCATTTGTATCGTCCGGCGTAAGATGGCTTGTGGGTTTTCAATTCTATAAGATTTTCTATTGATTTGTTTTTTTTTTTTTTTCTATATTTGTAAAGTGCTTTTTTGTTGCTTTTAATTACTGTTTTACACTCTTCGTTCCATGACGGTACTACCTTTGTTAGCTTTTTAATTTTTCTTCCCCTGCTTTTATTATATTTTCCGTTATGTTTTTTTCAGCTATGTATAAATAAATTTCGTTTTGTATCTCTTGGTTATCGCCATTGATTTGGGATTGTCTATCGTCCATTTCGCATAAATTGGGTGGATGTTCTGGTCTGTTAGTATTGTGACTGGACTAATTTTGATGGGGAAGTGGTCTGAGTTAAATAGGCAAGATAGTGTTTCCCATATAAAGTTTGTTGCAATGGATAGTGAGCACATTGACAGGTCGATTGTTTGAAGTTACCTGATCTGGTACAGAAATGGGTGGGAAAGTCATTGTTTAATAATATAAGTTGTGGATGACGTTTTCTAGTTTTTTACCTTTTAGGTCTGTTGTGTTGTTTGCTCCCCAGGCGGTGTTATGAACGTTGAAATCTCCAACTATTAAGAATGGTGTTGCTAATTTGTTTACCACACCAGCTCTACCACACACGTGGTTGAAACGGTGACGGTTAAAGACGACTCGTAATTACTTTTATACTGAGAATAAAAGAGAATTCTGCAACACAAACATTAGGGTTTTTGAATATTAATTTCAGTGCAGCCCAGAACAACTTTTACATCTTTAAATTCGTCAAAACATTTTGGTAAATTACATTGAATTTTTAGCGCAGAAGGAAAATGAACAGCAGGATTTAGAGCAGCTGCTCAAATTGGAAGTATTTCACAAATATACAGTTGACATAATTACGCTGATACACCAAAAAGCATAGATAAAACCGAATATGACAATTATTATATGTAGTAAATCAAAATTACATAATTCGGTAAAACTACTTAACTGTTTTCACTTTTTAATAAATCAAATGTCAATTTTTGTGGCATGTTAACTTGTACTTCAGCATCACGTTGCGTTTGAGTCTCAGAATTTAAATACTAATACATATCAATTAAAGGAGCATGCTGCCTGTACCTATTTCGTCTGTATTGAAGCCGCGGGAGATTAAGAGTTGGAATTTTACCCAGTTTTAAAAATCTTCTACTGCAGGAATTCTCTTCCACAATTTTTGCAATGAATTAAAGAATGTTGTTTGTATTGTGACTTGGTTGGCCTTGGGCAAACAGATATAGGGGCCCGTATCAAAGTGACAGCTAGTAATTATGTACATAACTTAAAATGTCATAATTTTTTACTTCTCGCTAAGAGAGGTATTGGATTCATGTTAAAAATCGCATATCCAGATTTTAGTGTATAAGCACGTTTTAAGGTCCCTATTTTAACATTTTAACGATGATGTGTATGTGTGTGTAAGTGTGGACGGATGTTGGAAGAACGATTCCACAAAACTATAAGACTTAAGACTAGTTAAACTTCGTATTCCTCAATCTGACATTCATGGGAAGAGCTGAAAAGGTTTTGGTAACAACTGGACAACCGGAAATAGCAGTTTCTTTTAAAAATTCTTTTAAATATTATTTTCTGAAAATTTGTTTTATTACTAATATTGAAGAACATAAAATTCTCCATCTGAGACATTTAAATTTTTTATTATATCTTCTATAGATTTAGAGATAAGGCACTGTAATATATAGAAT
The DNA here is from genome assembly GCA_943142095.1 of Ophonus ardosiacus. NCBI lineage: Eukaryota > Metazoa > Arthropoda > Insecta > Coleoptera > Carabidae > Ophonus > Ophonus ardosiacus. Next base: position 26,814,670 of record OW964835.1, read on the forward strand.
AATTCGATGTAATAAATCTCACAGGCTAAACTACACCGAGGACACCTGTTGACAAATTCAAATATTTGTAACATAATTTGTAATGACAGGTAAATGTCAGTGTCAAAAATCAGCAGTTTTAGTGACATTTTGAAAGATATTTTCTGGGAAGTACATTTAATCTTTCGTATTGTTTTATCAATTAAATATTTAAAATTATAGGTAAAATGTACATATCCATAAGAAATATCACCAATCTTGTTAATGTATTGGAAGAATCTCTGACAGTTAAGAACTTCCTCATACAATGAAAAAATGGATATAATTAGAATTTTATGTGGGCACAAGACATGTTAAATACATTAAAAAACCTATATTTGGGTAAAGTTCTGTAACATTTTGTGTTATACAACAGCGTTTCGACAGCGAAGTGCAGTACAATACTTATACATATAACATAAAATGGAAATGGCGAGAGGTAATGTGCTGGCCACAACGGATTTTTATTCAAAATTTTCTTGTTTCATGTGATTTATTTGTCACCAGGAGTATGTAATTTACTTGTTAAGGAAAATAAATTACATAAAATTGGAAAATCATGAAATATTAAATAAAGAATTATGACATTTGGCATCTATATGTACATAATTATTAGTTGTCATCATCAGCGTCCATATCTGCTTGCCAAGGCCATATACAAAGTTTACCAACCTCTGTAAAATAAATCTGCACTTGTAAAATGCAGCGAACAATTTTTCATTGTGTTTGTTATGCGTTTACCAATTTTTGTTTTTATTATTCAAACTTTCGACCTATCAATCGTATCATATCCTCCAAATGCATTTAAAACTGGAACTTTCTCTTTTCCCTCCATTTGATATTTGTGAAAACTTGTGCGATCTTTTTTGCTGAGAAACTTACATCCCGGTACAGCCTCATTCACAACTCCGGAAATAAAAATAAAATTATACATAAAAACAAAAATAACGATATAAACAATAGTCCAGTCAATGGAGACCAAAAAAACCTTTGCCCTGCAAAAGATGGGGGAAAAACGATTTTTGTTTGGGTCGAGACGGGGAAAAAAATAATTTGTGACGTCGGGGAGGCTCGGCGTGAGCCGCCATCTTGGATCAAAGTTGCACAAAAAATGAGTTTTTTGCTATTATCTCAAAAACAGTGGCCTGTATCAAAATTTTACAAGAATACAAAATTAAAGCCCATAACTTTTTGTATAAAAAGGGTTCTTGCATCTTCAAAAATAGGTAACCAGAACAACAATTTATGAAAGAAAATTTAATCACTCAAAATATACACAATATTAAGTTTTTAATATTTAGTCTAATAGATTTTGTTATTTGCAACAGTTTACATTTGTCGTGGCATCAAAAGAAGTAAATTATCGATGAGTTTTAAATAATTTTTGTTAACTATTTTCCATAATTTCATCAACCACTATGATCCGGTTAAAGATACGGTACCTCGGTTTAAAAATTTTAATTCAGCTTGGAATTCTCCTTCATGTCATGTTAAACGATTTTTAGTGAAATTTCAAACAAGTTTAAATTGTTAATAATTCGTTAATGTTAAACGATTTTTGCTCCGATGAGTGGTTAATAAATTATTAACAATTTAAACTTGTTTGAAATTTCACTAAAATTTTAAACATCTGCAAATCGGCTTAGTTCTCACTTTTTCTTCTGAAATTTCGATACGTATTAAATGCACAATAATGTTTATCTTTAATACATTTTTAATTAGAGCAATAAATTATATCTGATCGTATTATATCTTGTAACATGTTTATTTTTTTAATTTTTGGTTGTGAGCTAGGTTGACTTTAAGCTAGCTCACATCAATTTTCTCCGAAACGGCTAGAGCAATAAATTTTTAACATGAGCAATAAATGAGCTTTAAATATTAGAACAATGTTTATTATTGTGAGATGAAAATGCTGAGCCAGCTTTATATAGCTAAAAATGTTCAATGTATAGATAGAGAATTTTATATTGTTTAATATTTGTAATAACATAAATTTCCAAAAAAATAATATTTAAAAGATTTTTTTAAAGAAACTGCTACTTCCGATTGTCCAGTTGTGACCAAAATCTTTTCAAACACATTTACACACACACACACACAAACACACACACAAACGCGCGCGCGCACACAGATCATTGTGAAAATTCAAAATCGGATTCTAGTGACCTTAAAAAGTGCTTATTCACTAAAATCTGGATATGTGACTTTTAGCATGATTCCAATACCTCTCATAGCGAGAGGTAAAAATAAAACCTGAGTGACTGCGCCGTGAAATTTTTGAAATAAATTTTATATAAATTATAGGTAAAATGCATATATCCATAAGAAATATCACCAATCTTCCTAACGATTTGGAAGAATCTCTGACATTTAGGAACGTCCTCAAACAATGAAAAAATAGATTAATTAGATTTTTATTATGTATGCACAAATGTCAGTGGCAAAAATTCTGATACATTACTGAAGGCTTTTTCTGGGAAGTGCATGTAATATTTGTTATTTTATTATTAATTAAATATTAAAATTATAGATACGCATATTATATACAGGGTGTTCATTTTAACTGGTACACTAATGCTATTTCGAGAACTATAAGAGCTACGAGGTCGGTTAAATTAGCAAACAATTTCTATTTTATAAGACTACTTTAATGAGCAAAACAAGAATTTTTTCAGACCAGTGGTTCTCAAAATACGGGGTGCAACTTTCTTATTTTAAATGGCAACCTATTTTTTTTATTTGCTTATTCGATTCAGTATTTTTTTCTGAATTTAAAGTTTCATACCCTTGCATAACAAAAAAAAATCGAGAAAAATGCAAAATTAAATATGCGTAATTTTTATTTAAGTATGGCTATACAAAGAGTGCTACGGAAGAAAACAAATAAATCAATAAAACAATTGTCAATATTATTAATCAAAGTTTTAAATGTACTACTGAATTATAACATCAAAATGAATAATTTTTCTCATAATGAGAAGGTAGATATGTATGAAGTATACATTTTATGTAGATAATTTAACTTCAATATAAAGTAAGCCATAAAGACAAAACAATTTTATCGTTTTGACAGCGGATAAACAGGAAGGTAACTTTTTGCAAGTGATAAAACGTTATTTACCTTTCTCCTAGCAACCAGATCAAAACAGTTACTACATTAATGTCAATTGCATTTTATCTTCTTGCTTGAACAGAACAGATTTGGGAATATTTCCGAAGAAAGTGTAAAGGAAAATATTAAGAAAAGTGTGCCTATAAACACAAAAAACAATAAATCATGTATCTGGCGCCAATTTATGGCATTTTGTGAAAACCGAAATTATGTATTAGAACGAGAGACACCGGTACGTCAAATATCAAATATTTTGCTAGAGTGGGCTTACAATATGCGAAAGATAAATGGAGAAAATTATAAAGAATACGTAGTAAAAACAATGTGGAATTCAACAGCCAAAATGCTACAAGAGAAATATTTTTAGGAATTCAACATAAAATTTGATCTCTTTACGGATATTATTTTTAAAGAAGCTCGCGATGCTAGAAACGCTAAAAGAAAAGAACTGCAAAGTATTCATGAAAAAAAAAAAGTAAGTTCGATAGCTGTAAATAAAGCACAAATAATCAAAATGGCTAAATTATGGGATGAGAATGAACCTGATGGTTTGCAAAAAAGGTTTTCTCATATAGCTTCTTATGAGCTGGCTTGGAAAGGAGGAGAAGCTGCTAGTTGCATGGTGTATTATTTTAAAGAAGAAAAAGCAATTGATGGAATGTTCATGGATAGAATAGAATACAATCCAATATTTTCGAAAACTGCACAAGGAGGTGCAAATAAATTAACAGATAGTAAGTGGCTGAGAAAAAATAATGAAGATGACACTATCTGTCCAGTACGATTGTTTAGATTACTTATAAGTAAACGATTCGAAAATATATCGTCAGAACGACTATTTTTGACTCCTAATCCATTTTGGAAATATAAAAATTCGAAAGGCTGGTACAAAAACGTACCATTGGGAGTAAATTTATTATCTAAGTGGACTAAAAATGCGGCTAATAAAATTGGAATTGATATTCAGAATAATAAGATAACGAATCATTCAAATCGTGCTAGCACAGTGTCTTCGTTAGCAAAAGCAGGAGTAAGCGATCAACAAATTATTAAAATAACAGGCATTCAATGCGTGGTACTGAAAATCCGATTTCTATCACTATATACGTAATGTTATGTTGAAAACATATGTAAAAATAAAAATTTTATTTAAAAAAAATTATTTGTTTTTTAGTAAATTAAGAAAGAAAATTTTCTGTGACGTCATTATATTAAAATGGAAAAGGAAACCATATGTTTAAAAATGTAACGTATAGATGGCATGCGTGCGAGAAAATTTTAATTTGAATTTGACATTAGTTCATTTTTTTCTCTCTCTGGGCTCTCAAATATATTAATTACTTCACAAATAAACACATAGGTAGTTACATGTAATTTAAAATGTCGATACCAAAAAGACAAACTAAAATACTAACCTCCAAACTATTGTTGAAACGTCAAACAGGAGATCTACATTATCCGTACAAACAAACGCTATGGCTTTACGACCATTCATTGGTGCGGCGTAATTCTACGTCATACATGGCGGGAATTCAAATAATCAAATTTCATTATTTTTTTTCTGGCTAATTAATAAATATTTTGCCGAAAGAAAAAATATGGGTAGCAAGTTTGTACCTGCTCTTCAAAAATATTAAATAAAAAAAGGTACGCAAGTAGTCCATTCCACTTCAATAAAACCTTATCTTCAATTGGACAATACACATCATGAATATTTAATTACAAATCTAAGGACAAACAACAATTCTAAATCTTCCACTGTGACTAATAAAGTAACAAATCTTCGTGAAGAAAACATGTCAAATAAAAAGATATATAATAATTGTACTTTTACTAATTGCACGTTTAAATAAACCTTTTCATAAATAAATTGTCGTTAAATTATTTCGCCGAATTACACTCTAGCATTTTATTTTCTTCGAATAAATTTCAGTTTGACAACTCAACCTTGTAACCTGACAGCAATTTGACTCGAAAACTGTTTAAAAATAAAAACACTCCACCTACGGTGTCGTGATTTTATTAAAACGGTTTTCTTGTCAAATTGCTAGGTAACAAAGTTTCGTGACCAATAGATATTTATCCGGCAAAATAAAAAGCTCTTGTGTAATTACAGTTGAAAAAATTCGTATGCAGCTATAAACATGTACAGAGACTTGTATCCTAAGCGACAGTTACCGGCTCATAATTACTTTCGGAGATTGGAAATTTGTTTACTTTCCAATACCTCTGCATTTAGAAATAAACGAAGATGCCATAATGGTTAAACCCATGAAATTAATGTTTTGGCATATTTCGAGGCCAATCCAAGAGATTGCATCAGAAGAGCCGCTGTTGAATGTGGTGTAAGTGTAGGCACAGTACATAAAATTTTGAAAAAAATAAATAAATATAAGCCTTACAAACTTTATAAAGTACATCATCTGCAACCTGGTGATTACGACAGTGACAGTTATTTACTTTTGAATGAAGGAGAAAATATGTTAAAAAAAATTATTTGGACTGATGAAGCTAATTTTTGTAATAACGGCATGTACAATGTACAAAATAATCATTATTGTACAGAAAACCCTATAGTAATTCGTAAAAGAAATTTTCAAATAAAATTTAGTATTAATGTTTGGTGTGGCATTTTAAATGACAAAGTATATTTTCACATGTACGAAGGTACATTGACAGCAGATCGTTATTTAGCATTTTTACGAAATATTCTAGAAGATATTTTAAATGATTTACCACTGGGCTTGTTAAGAGATATTCACTTTCAACAAGACGGAGCACCTGCACACAATTCTCGTCAGGTTACAGAATATCTCAACGAAATGTTTTCTGACAAATGGATAGGCCTGCCAGATCTCCTGATTTAAGCCCCTTAGATTTTTACTTATGGGGATATTTAAAGGATAAAATTTATGGCAGCGTTCACAATAATTTAAATGAATTAAAGAATAATATTGAATTTGTTCTAACTAATATTGACGGAAGAACATTGCGATTAGTGAGAAATAGTTTATTATTATTTGTGTCTTCATATGTTTATTGTTTATTAAATAATTATTCACAACTTAAAAATAAAAGTTATTAAAGCACTCTTTGTATAGCCATACTTAAATAAAAATTACGCATATTTAATTTTACATTTTTCTCGATTTTTTTGTTATGCAAGGGTATGAAACTAATATATCGTTGAATTCAGAAAAAAATAGTGAATCGAATAAGCAAATAAAAAAATAGGTTGCTATTTAAAATAAGAAAGTTGCACCACGTATTTTGAGAACCACTGATCTAAAAAAAATCTTGTTTCGCTCATTAAAGTAGTCTTATAAAATAGAAATTGTTTGCTAATTTAACCGACCTCGTAGCTCTTATAGTTCTCGAGATAGCAATAGTGTACCAGTTAAAATGAACACCCTGTATATACACATCAGAAATACCGTCAATCTCGTCAATGAATTGGAAGAATCTCGAACACTTATAGAATATGATAATAATAGATGTAATTAGAATGTGTGTGTACCAGAAATGTTAAATACAATTATGTACTTATACAGCCTAATATGGAAACGACGAGTTGTCTTGTGCTAGCCAGAACAGATTTTTTTATTGTAAACATGGCATTCTCTCATAGTCACGTAAATTATTGCTCATTTGTAGAGATACCCATGAAATTGAAACAAAATTACAAAGAAATTCATATCGTTTGAACTGTCAAAATTTAGTTTTATAGATTACAAAAGATGGAAATAATAATAATAATAATAATAATAATAATAATATAATAATAATAATAATAAAAGTTATTTAAGTGTTAGATTTTAAAAATAATACCTGTGTAGTGATTTAGGTGAACGGAATATATATATATATATATATATATATATATATATATATATATATATATATATATACTGTGAGTATTTTTAACTTGAAACATTAGGTTTGTCATATCCATAGTTACGACTTGACATTTTTGATTGATAGCAATGTATTTGCCCGTTCCATTTAAAATGAAACATAGGGAACGAATTTGACATTTGATAAGACGTCAATAGAGGTTAATTTTGTTTAAATAATTATACCTGCATTCTAAATTAAAATTAGTTGTAGAAAAAATATAGTGTGCACCTTGTGCCTGAGTCGTTTTCTGACTCGCCTAAATTTCTTATAATATTTATATGTAATACTTCTGTCAAATTCATTCCCTTGTGTCATTTTAAATGAGACAGACAAATACATTGCTGTCAATCAAATGTCAAATCATAACTTATAGGAAAATTCAATGGTTATCTGTCATATTGACAAGATGTCAATGAATTTTTCTCGTTGGGAAAAATATGATATGTTGAGTTGTTACATTCGTTGAAAAAGTTCGTTTATTACTCGTAATAATCTACTATTGTCAAGTAAAATTCAGAAATTCAATTGTTGCACTTTTTAGTTGTTCGTTGTTTCCATAGCAGCTTTCGATTTACTTTTTTCAATTTAATTTTAGTATAAATAACAATTTTTGTTAATTTTTCTGTTAATTATAAAAATAAAGTATTATTGTTTTATATCATTGTAAAGCTAAAAAAAATCTCTATTTAAAAATGAGATAGCTTAATATGACCTCAATATGAAAAATAAAAGTTGCTATCAGTAACTCGTAAATGGTTAGATATAAAAAAATTTTGAGAACTTCTGCAAATTCACCATACAAAAGTGCCTTAAGAAAGTGCAAACTAGAATCTCGTATTATTTCATATAACAAAGTTATAAGCAAAAAAAGAAAATCGCGAAATTTACATTTTCACCTGTATCTAGTGACCTATGCAGTTTTTTGCAAATAACAAAACACCATTAAAATAGCTTGGGGACCAAGGAAAGTGGTGTTGCCACCAGTTAGGCTGTCTAACGACGTCACTAACTTTCGAGGTATTGCAGTACTTCCTCGAAACTTTCAAGGTAACCTCCACGTCCTCGTCGTGGTCCCTGGGCCCTCGACTTGTTCGAGGTGGCAAACGGAGGTAGCGAAAATCTTGGGGGGGGGGGGGGGGGGGGGAGATCCGAGACGTGAACTATCTATGGGGCGACCGGGATGTAAAACTCCTCTGTGTCGCGCCCTGATTTACGACGGCTCGGATTGACCGGGCTGGGTCATACACCTAACCCGGCTGTCGTGTCGTGGCTAAGGGTACTGCACCAGGTGTTCAAAACGGCGCCGGAGAGCTACTACCTTGGTAGGTGTGTCTCCCGTAAAACCATTCTCCTCTCTACTGACTGTGGACATGTCTCGCGGGGTAGAAAAGGGGCGGGGGGACTTGGCTTCACCGCCTGGTCCAAGAGGAGAAAACCTCAATAAAAATCCTAAATCCCAAGGTGGGGTAGACCAGGCCGATGGGATGCGTGGCTGAATAGAAGATCAGTCATTACTGGCAACACCTCCGAGCTCCGGGTCGCACTCGGTTGTATCAAGGCCTTACCTCGGTACTGCGGGGCTCTGCCGAGGCTGACCACCCTTTCCCTAGCTACTCGTGGGAACAACAATGAGTGACCAGAGAATAAAACCCAACAGCACCGAGGACTCCAAGCAGGACTCAGGGGCTCCAACCAATCCCTCCGGTGAAACAGGTACCGGAGACTCCAAGCCTCTAAGGCAAAAGCTCTCCGGGGCTGCTCGCCGGAAGCTAAAAAAAGCCAAGGAAGGAGGGGGCTCCAAGCAACCTCCAACCAAGGCTGTAAGAGAAGGGCCTGCCACGACTGGGACGCCAAAGCGACACCGGTCGGATGGCAGTACGCCCAAGGACAGACCCGTGAAAACGGTTAAAGGGCCTACAAACGTGGCCCATTCCTTCAAAGACGCAATGACTGGGTTCAAGATGGCGATCACCCACCAGGACCTGGGCATTTCCCTGACGGAGGAGCAGACAGGGAAGTTGAAGATGTGGATCTTGGAGAAGATCGACTTGGTGAAAACTGGGGAGGTCCATCCAAGGTTCACAGATTGCAGGCACCGGGACGGGACTCTGCGCATCACTTGCTGTGACCAGGCCACACTGGACTGGTTAGGCGGGTTGTTGCGCAATGAGACACCGTTGGAAGGGACGACGCTTCAATTCGTTGAGGCGAAGAACCTTCCCAAGCCAGTGCGAGCGATGGTGTGGATACCGGGGCCAGCAATGGAACCTGAGAAGATTTTGGGTCGCCTCCAGATCCAAAATAAGGATATCCAAACCTCGACCTGGAGGATAGTGGACCGGAAGGAGGATCCAAAGGGACAACAACTGATTGTCCTGATGGACCAAACTTCCTGGGACGCCATGGACGTCTGCGGTCACCGACCGTACCTGAACTTCTCCCGAGTTCAGTTCAAAGCCCTGGCCAAGAAGAAGGAGGGCGAAGCCGGGGCCGAGGACGAAACGGAGAAGATGGAGGTTGAGGGGACATCGGAGAACCCTCAACCCTCCACCAGTACTCAGTAGGTAAGTGCCTTCCTGAAGATAATACAAATTAACGTACAGCACTGTAAAGCGGCATCGTATGCCCTCAGTGCCTACATGACAAAACACGACATTGACGTGGCCTTAGTCCAAGAACCTTGGACTTACAACGGCGTAATTAAGGGTCTTAGGGGAAGTGGGAGAAAAATCATTTTTGATACTTCTGCCACTATACCCAGAACCTGCATATTAGTTAAGACAAATTTAAATGTTACACCATTATGGGACGTCAGAGGCAGGGTGCGAGAGGGAGTTTGTGCTCGGATCCGCGTACCTGCCTTATGACCAACCAGGCGATCCACCACCGGGAGGCCTTCGCAGACTGGTGGAGCGAGCCCACACAAAAGGCTGGCAAATTCTTGTCGGATGCGACGCCAACTCACACCATCTTGTCTGGGGCAGCACTGATACCAACAAAAGGGGTAGGTCTCTTCTTGAATATTTGTTAGCGAATAATTTAGAAGTAGCAAATAAAGGCAATGAACCGACCTTCGTAACTAGAACAAGAAGGGAGGTAATTGACATAACTATAGGTACTGTGTACGCAAGCGACACAGTAAAAAACTGGCATGTATTAGACGAGCCGTCGCTCTCTGATCATAGATATATACGATTCGAAGTAGAATCAGACGACATATCTCCTGTACCGTACAGAGATCCGAAAAGAACTAACTGGAACCTTTACAGGGAACAATTAGAAATTCAACTGGGAAACTGCCCTCCTAGAGCAGGAAACCCAGCAGAACTAGAACTCATGGAAAATAACCTCCATGAAGTGGTAAAAGCAGCTTTCGAAGCCAGTTGCCCAGAGCGGGAGAAAAGAACCTCAAGAAGGGTGCCTTGGTGGCATGAGGGACTGTCCCGTCTGAAAACAGAAACACGAAAGTTGTTCAACAGAGCAAAACGAACCGGAGAATGGGACGTTTATAGAACGTCACTAACCGAGTATAACAAAGCCGTAAGGAAAGCTTAAAGAGACTCTTGGAGGAAGTACTGCCAGGAACTTGAACAGATACCTGAAGGTGCTAGACTCCAAAGAGCCCTACTAAAAGAAAAAGAGGGACTGCTTGGCTCCCTCAAAAAACCGACGGGTGAGTATACTGAAGGGGAAAAAGAAACGATGGAGCATTTACTGCAGACACATTTTCCCCAATCAGTAAGTCTTACGCAAACTAGATGGGAACAACGGCAAAACTTGGTTGGGTCCTACACTAGGACCACTAAGGATGACTGGAACAAGTGGTTAATCAAGAGAAAATTAAATGGGCAGTTAGAAAGTTTCTGCCCTTCAAATCTCCAGGAAAGGATGGTATTGTACCTGCTATGTTACAGCAGGGAATAGATCACTTGGCACCCATATTGTGTACAATGTTTAGAGCCAGTCTGGCACTAGCATATATACCAATAATGTGGAGACAAGTCAAAGTCGTATTTATACCCAAACCAGGGCGAGATACATACGCCCAAGCCAAATCATTTCGGCCAATAAGCCTAACATCTTTCCTCCTTAAACTACTGGAAAGACTAATTGAGAGGCATACAAGGGATACTGTGCTGAGGAAACTTCCTCTCCATAAATATCAGTATGCCTATCAATCAGGAAAATCGTGCGAAATGGCAATCTGCGAAGTCGTTCGCCGAGCAGAGAAAACACTGCATAGAAAAGAAGTTGCTCTAGGAGCATTCTTGGACATAGAGGGGGCGTTTGACAACACCTCCTTCCAATCGATAAATAGAGCAGCTGTTAGGAAAGGAGTACATCCTACAGTATGTAGATGGATCTCTAACATGCTGGAAAAAAGAGAAATTTTTGCCTCCTCAAACAAGCAGGCGGAGTCCTTTCACCCCTATTGTGGTGCCTCGTTGTGGACGAACTCCTACGGGAACTGAATGAGGCAGGATATACAACCATCGGCTACGCAGACGATGTAACTATACTGGTCACAGGCAAATTTGAGGGAACGGTATCAGAATTGATGCAAGGAGCCCTAAATTTTGTTGAAAAATGGTGCAACAAAGAGGGATTGTCTGTAAACCCGACAAAAACCACAGTTGTGCCATTCACAAGAAGGAGGAAACTTGATGGACTAAAACAGTTATATCTGTATAGAAAAGAAATCATGATAGGAGAAGAAGTCAAATATCTAGGAGTAACACTAGATAAAAGACTGACATTCAAATCTCATGTGGAAAAAACAACAAACAAAGCCATTACATCCTTGTGGGCCTGTCGGCGAATGTTTGGAAAAACCTGGGGACTATCACCAGCAATGACGTACTGGATCTATTCAGTAATGATCAAGCCCGTCATAGAATACGCCAGCCTGGCCTGGTGGCAAAGAACAAAGACAAAGCACTGTCAAGATGCACTCAGCAAGGTACAAAGGCTAGCCTGCTTAGGGATTACAGGAGCTATGTCAACCACACCAACATCGGCAATGGAAACTCTGTTAAGCTTGCCCCCACTACACTTAGTTGTAAAATCAAGGGCAATGAGCGGAGCATATAGGATAAAAAATTTCTCAAAAGAGGATAAATGCGGAAATGGACACTCTGAAATTTACACAGAGATGCACAAGCACTCCATTTTACAAATGGTGCCTGATAGAATCAACAAAATGTACACCATTGACAAAACTTACAGGATAATAATTCCTGAAAGGGATGCATGGGAACACTCTCAAAGTCCAGTGGAAAGAGACGACATAGTCATCTATACAGACGGCTCCAAAACAACCAATGGAACCGGAGCTGGAATACATGGGGCAAAGGGACTAAGACACAACCAATCGGTTGGACTTGGGACAAATGCAACAGTATTCCAAGCAGAAGTACACGCAATTTTAACCAGCGTGCAATTACTATTGGAGAAAAACTATTACAATAGAAGAATCTCCATAGTAACAGACAGCCAAGCCGCACTTAAGGCACTAAACTCGTGTGAGGTAGGCTCAGGACTAATTCTGGACTGCATCCACAGATTGAATGCCTTAGGAGCGACGAATAAATTAAGATTGATATGGGTACCCGGGCATTCAGAAATTGAAGGAAACCAGGCAGCCGACCATCTTGCAAAAGATGGGACAAATATACCTTTTATAGGACCAGAACCTGCTTGCGGAATAACTGCGCAAACAGTTAAGCAAGAACTTAATACTTTGCTTTGGCAATGGCACAAACGGCATTGGACAGCCACATCAGGCCAAAGACATTCCAAGCTCTTCCTGAATGAGCCATCCAAGAAAAGAACAGACAACTTACTTGTAATGAGCAAGCAAGATGTCAGACTAATAACAGGACTGGTAACAGGACACTGCGGGTCACATACCAGATTTTGAAAATATTAAAATACTAGAAAAAGTACAATATAAATATCCCAGATTATTATATGAAACCTGTCATATAACCTTGAATAAAAACAATAGTTTAAATTATCAAAAAGATTTTAATAATAACTCAAAATATATTCAAAATTTAAATTTATAAATATCCCCTCCTTTGCATTTTGTTATTCTTCATATTCTCTGCCCATTATATTATTTTTTCTGTATGTTGAGTCAGTGCTCAACTTGTCGCCCTAGTGGCAACATGTCTTTTTCAATTATCAAAGACTTTCTGTTATAATTCTAGACAAGATTTGGGCATTCACAAAAATGTGTAACTATTAAAGAAAACTTTATACAATATTGAAACAACACTATGTATTTGGTAAGACGAAATTTATTATTTTTTAACAATACTTTATAACTTTATATATCTATTGTAGCTGAAGATGGACAAATATTGTCCGAAACGTCCTAATTTTTTTATAAATAAAGACAATTATGACTGTTATTCATAATTATTGCAACCTACGGCCTGTTTTTTTCCTTTATTGAAACTTTTACAACGTTCCCGAATCACCCATTTATATATAAATAATTAATACAAATGTGCGCGGCCAAAATTACAACTTTCAATTTTTTATCCGCAAAGAACTATTTTGCTAACTTACTTAATAGTCCAGCAGTTCCCGCAAAAAGACAAACAAGCACCAGACATAAATTTTACTCAAAATTAACATATATACAGTGTAGAGCTGTGACGCTTTTAACGAAATGAATTTTAAGGTAAATACAAATAAAAAAGTGTTAAGTGAAGTGCCAAGTACGGTGTGTATAGTTTATTCATCAAATTATTCATATAATTTTTCATAATTCTTATAATTTTATAAAATGATTTGTTGCTATTAACCGCCGAGTATTAAACCAAAGATGTTTTGATAAATACATTAAAACCAATTCTCCAGGGCAAAAATCGGTGTGCGAACATATTAGATGTTGCTTGACATGTTTAAAAACTATTCAAATAAATAGAGTTGATTTTTGTGGGGAAGTATATTGTAAAATATGTGAAAAAAAAAACATTAAACCCTAGGTCATGTAATATATACAACCGGACACAGGATCTGTAAAAACTAAAGAATTTCTGTTCGTTTTCTATGATCTCGAAACACGTCAGGAAAAATTTATCGATGAAAATACAGTTAAACACGAACCTAATCATTACATTAAACATATCTAAATGCGACAACTGCAGCATTAGATTACAAAAATTGACAAGTAAAGTTATTAAAGGATATCTATTTCATCATTTATCGGTAGGAAAAAAAAATTAAAGACGTAGTAATACCTCATAATGGGCAGGCATTTGAGCATCAATTTGTATTGAATTATATATTAACGCAAACAGATATAACACACGAATTAATTATGCGCGGTACAAATATTATTTTCATGATCATGGGAAACATTAAAGTTTTGGATTCTAACAACAGTAAATATATGTTTAGCTGCCTACACCACAACACAAGCTCGCCTAAAATTGTATAGTTATCTAGGGCAGCTAAATTAGGAAACTGTATTAGTTACATGACGAATGAATTGAACAGTTAGGACCAGGGAGTTATAGTACAGAATTTGCATCTAGCGGGCCGAAAACTTATGCATACATTGTTTACTCGCCAACAAAAAGTAAAGTAAAAGATATTTGTGTAAATAATGAAGTGAAGAAACACGTAAATTTTGGTACACTTAAGAAAATGATTATGAATGAAAAAATAAAACTTAAAATAATAGAATACAGAGCCATTCGAAGAACTGAACAGCATGACGTTTTATCGAAACATAAAACAACAGAATTTAAAACCATTTTATGTAAAAGAAATTTTGAACAATACTATTTTGTTCCGTATGGATACAAAAATGTTAAATATTAAATAATAAACATATGTATTTAACAAAAACTGTATTTAATGCGCCCACAGCTCGTCTTATTTTGAGCGAAGTAGTCGTTCAGATAGATCTTAGTGCAGTTATTGTAGTGCAGAGAATTTGTATAAGGCAACTGCACCTACGGCACAACGTGGCGGATGAACGGCTGATTCTAGACAACCAAGCTTCCATTTAACATTGGGTCTTATGCAGCGAATGTGTTTTCTGTCCAAGAATTTCAGTTTTTTGTAAATTTGTACATTCTATTTTAAAAAGTAACTAGCCGTAATCAAAGAGAAATGTACGAATTACTTACCAGTAAAACGAAGCAGCCATATTTACAAATATAATTTGAAAACCATTAAGTTGAAATTAGTAGCTTGTAGCATCAGGTTGTATTACATTGATTTGAGTTTATATAAGTTTTTATTTGTGTGTATTTTTAAGTGAAAACATAAATATTAAAATTAATATAAATTGAAATATATATCATATTTATCTCCGGGTTCATTTTTCTTACCATAATATGTATTTTTATTACGGATGAGTTCATTGAGTGTCTCTGGAAGTCAAAGTACATTAAATCGATAAATTTAAGTGGATAAATAATGTGGATCCTTATACATTAACATCTTTTTCGACAAGGATTGTAAAATGCCTTCCAAAAATCTATATGAAATCAGTAATTGGTTATCTATTTTTTAAACCTTTGTGAGAAACATCATAGATGCAAATATGTATTTTTTCTGTTTCTATTTACTAAAAAAAAAAAACATTCCAATTCTGTGATTTTGTCATTTAAAAAATAAGTTTTCATGTTTTTTATACACATTAGTAAAGAAAATTACATTTATTTAAACATTCCTATAATATGTTCCCATCCGATTATATTTAAATTATTTTGTATGCAATTAAAGTATACACAAATAACTACGATTACATTAGTTTTAATTTAATAACTTCGAATTTACTAAATAATAATATCCTCAAATATTTTTTACGGAAAACACTGATTCTACACTCACCTTTACAAACTCTAATCACTTTTTCCGTAAGAAAACAATAAGTGCTGTAAATCAACAATAAAAGCTTACGGGACGAAATTTCTCCGTAAACTGAAGTTTTTCCTGTCCAGAATCAGCTGTTAGTCGCACTGTTGAAACGTCACGTGCAAGTGCCCCATAGGAACAGTAAACGCAAGCGTTCACATTCAGACTTTCGTGGTAATGTAGTTTTGTCGTAGTGCAGAAGCTTGCAAGGTTTAAACTTTTGCACTACACTACCAACTCTGCGATACAACGACCAATCGGAACGAGGCGTATTATTTGAATCTGTAGGTAATGTAGAAATCAAGTGACAGCAAAATAATGAGTGATAGTGATAATAAATTAGCCGAATTGCTTGGCAAGTATCCAGCTCTCTGGAACCAAAAATGCGCAGCCTTCAACGACATAAATAAAAAAGAAAATTCTTTGAAAGAATTAGCAGCAATGTTAAACAGTACAGATTAGATCTGCTTGGATGCATAGAAATATACATTTCTTTATAATTAAAATGCGTAAATTCAATAGAAATTATGAGTTGTTCATCTATTTTAGTGGTTGTAGTAGTCAATGGAGACCAAAAAAGACCTTTGCCTTACAGAAGGTAGGGAACAAATGATTTCAACATATTGTTACACGTGGTATATTAGAAAAACACAGTTTATTTCACAGAAACACCAAATACAACCTAACGCCTTGGCGGACACACACCGAGTGAAATCAAAATAATAACCAGAATCGCCTGTCTACATAATCACAGATATTAATTGACTACGCCATCAATTAGCATCGAAACAGTTACACAACGCAATACTGGATTCCCTTCTTAATGAACGCCTAATAAACGCCGTAACATTCGCCCCCCTGTAACAAAAATAAATTAGTGTCCTCACTAATCACATTCTTAACTCTAATAAATCTATCAGATCGTCGCGATCTAGTTCCTCGTCCGATTCTTCAGAATGACTCTGATCTGTGGCACTTTTATAAGGTCTCGGTGCATCAACCGGTACTACTGCCGTAAACGACTTATACCCTCGCATGCCTTTAATTGTTTCAATTTTTTTGTCGATCGTTTTCTAGCCTAGCACTGATTCTGTACGGATCACCGAATTTACTAGTTAACTTTTTATTGACGTCTTTACGATCAGCCGTAGCCGCCTTTTGCCACAAAACGAGATCACCCCTATTATAAATTCTAGCCTGCTTACGTCTTTTGTCCAAAATTTATTTTCGTTTTATTCGCAGTTATTTTCATTTGCGTAGATGCGGATTCACGCCGGTGTTGTAGGGTTGTATCGATACTACCTCTCTCTAAATTTGGCATAAAACCGCCGTGGAGAAAACATAAGTCTGAATGGTGTTTGGCCCGTACTCGCGTTTATCGTATTATTAATACCCCACATAATATCACATATTTTCTCATCCCATTTTGCCTCAGTTTCGGAACTCGTTCGCATTGCATCTAGAAGGGTTCGGTTCACTCGCTCCACCTGGCCATTTGCAAGAGGTGTTGCTACTGCATTTAAAATGTGTTCAATTTTGTGCTCACCAGCGAATTGTTTAAAATATCTACTAGTAAAAGCTTTACCTCTATCTGATATTATACACCACGGATAACCGAACATACTAAATATTTCTCTTAACGCGTTTATTGTTTCACGAGAGTTTACTGAGCGGACGGGTTTGGCCATTACAAATTTTGAAATGGAATCTACACAGATCAATAACAATGACTTTCCGCGTGTCGTTCTAGTAAATGGACCCACATGGTCTACGTGAACTCTGTCCATGGGTTCATTCGGTTTTGGTATAGGGTGTAGCATACCCTATGGTTTCCCATATGTACCCTTAATAAATGCGCATTCTAGACATGTTGACACGTATTTACGAATGAATCTAGACATTCTTGGGAACCAATATTCATCTTTTATTAATTTCGCACAACGTTCGAACCTTGGGTGCCCTATATCATCATGATACTTACGTAAAATCGCCCATCGCGCCATTTCGCCTAAATGACTTTTTCTAAAAAGCCGTTCATTCTTAAACACATAGTTTAATTTAATGTCCGACTTTTCGGTTCTATATAAACGAGAACTTCTTCATGTCTTAAGTTACCCAACACACGATTTAGAGCCTTTTGGAACACTGCGGGTGCGTTGGCAAGGCCAAACGGGCATTTTAAATATTCGTAGTGACCGTCCGATGTTATAAATGCAGTTTTGTGTACAGAATCTTTGTGAACCGAAATTTGATGGTACCCAGACATTAATCTAGACTCGTGAAATACTGTTTAGCTGCTAATTTATCAATTTGATCAGAGATCAAAGGCATTGGGTATCTGTCTTTCACCGTAATGGCATTTAGAGCTCGGTTGTCTACACATAGACGCGCGTCGCCGTTCTTTTCGTTACCAGTAAGATTGGGCTCGCATAAGATGAGTTAGATTCTTGTATAATATTAGCGTCGTTTAATTCGCGTACAATGTCTCGCACGGTATTACGTTCAGAATAAGATAGACGGTATGGTCGGTGGTAAATGGGTTTTCAGACATAAGTTCTATTCTCATTTCTGCCACCCTAGAATTCTGAACATCTTGCAAATTGTCGGCAAAACAAAATGACCAACGCGTTAGTATACGTTTTAGTGCGTTCTTTTCATTAGGTTTTATATTTCCTATATCGAAACGGGAATTGTTAAAATCTGATTCGCTTACCTTAGTTCGCAGCATTTGGATCTTATTACCGGCCTCCGAACTGTTGCACAGATCTGCCCTAGCTATGACGTGTCCCGCTGCCCACTGGATTGATTCGGAGCCGATGTTGCTGACCAAGATCTTGTCTTCCGTGCCGCGCAGTATTCTGCCTGGAATTATGTACATAGTGGTTCCTAAGGAAAATATCTTTGGCTTTATTACGACTTCGTCACAACTGGAGTTGTTCTCAATGTTGACAGGCACCATTAGCGACTGTCCTGTGGGAAGAGTGATTTTCCTTCTTCCATCGATGTCATCTATAATAATTTCTGAAAGAAAATTGTCAAATACGGAATTAAATAATAGTTTTGCAATCCTGTTATTGACAACCAGTGAAACGCCATCCATATTAATCACTGGATGTCCAATGATTAAATTAATCTTGTCATTATCATAGTCTGTCACTATCACCTTTGTGGTGACTGTACTATCATCTAGCTTAAGTGAAAAGCTAACTTCGCCATTCGCCATGGTTCGTCCGCCACCGAACCCGCAAATCTCTTTTACCTTAGGGTTTATCGCCAAACCCAAACGCCTTGCAATGTCAGCCGCAATCAAAATTTGTTGATTGCCCGTATCTAAATAAACTGTCACGCATTCGCCATTCACAGTTCCAATTTTAACATAAACTAAATCTATATTACCTTTTAATTTTACATTATTGCGTAATCCGCCTGTACATTTCTTTACGGTGCAATCATCCCTTTTGTGCCCAACGACACCACAAGCCATACATCTCTCCACTCGTGATCTTGGACAATGAAGGGATTATATCTCAAGAAGCAGAAGGCATGGACATACGCATGCGCTTAGCCGTGGGTTCATATAAATCTAAATGTTCGTTACGCCAGTCCACATTAGATATATCATTAACACCTACCTCTACACGTCCATTAATCACTTGTCTCTGCATCCATTCACTGAGCTTCCCGTCCAACGTCTTTCCATGAGATCTTCCAATAATTCGCGGGCTGATGGCTCATCACTATTTCTTTCACCTTGCCAAGTACGTCGCGTTTCTGTGTCACTATCTTGAACTTCGGCATCACTTCCACTTGTGGGTACGTGTGACATGGTTGTTGAATCCCACTTCTGATTTGTTACACGTGGTATATTAGAAAAACACAGTTCGCCATAAATCAGTTTATTTCACAGAAACACCAAATACAACCTAACGCCTTGGCGGACACACACCGAGTGAAATCAAAATAATAACCAGAATCGCCTGTCTACATAATCACAGATATTAATAGACTACGCCATCAATTAGCATCGAAACAGTTACACAACGCAATACTGGATTCTCTTCTTAATGAACGCCTAATAAACGCCGTAACAATATGTTGTTTGGGTCGAGACGGGGATAAAAAAATGGTCTAGCGAATGGAATCTTATATGCAAACATATTCAAAATATGACTTTTGGGTTAACTTGTAAACAATACGTAAGCAAACATATTTAATTAAAAAAAATTAAAACTGCTGATGATGAGAGCCTTGCGTCCCTCGAAACGTCAAATTTTTTAATAAAAACAATGTTTTTTATTGAACCTTGAGAAGGCGACAACAAATAATTCCTCTCCACATATTCATCATCCAAGGTACCAAATAAAAAGAAAAAATTAGTTATGTAGAGGTCCGGGGTTCGAGTCCCCGCGGTGTCATTGAATTTTTCATAAATTCTTTCTTCGTGTATTTAAATTTCTCCTTGATCGTAAAGGCTATTTCTATATGTAAAACATATAAACTTAAAAAAAAAAAAAATTGGAAAAAGGGAGAACTTATTGTCACTCGAATCGCAGTGTTCCTCCATTGGAGACAGTGAAGAGCTGATATTTGCAGGAGTAACTAAAACGGACTGGTCAGAATTGATTCAAATCGAACATTGATATAACCATTAATCGAATTGCGAAAGCTGCTGAAGCCATAGCAGCTCCTACAGCAATGAACAGGTTCAAAATGTTCGGCACATTTGTAGGTGAAACTTTATCAGCAATGGTTGAAGACTGCGCAGATGATGCCATGTTAGAAATTCAACAAATTTTACATACAAAAACAATAATAAAAACAAAATGTACATATATAAAATATTATTTATTTTTGAATAATTCTGCATTTTATATATGCGTTAATAGATTTTGTTTGCTCTTATTTAGAATAATTTTTCAGGTCAATAAAACTAATTAGAAATTACTTATACGAAAATATTTTATTTAACCTTACAAAAGGTCAGATTCTAAAATAATTCCGTGTTTTAATTTTATTTATCATATTTATTAGTGTATAAAGAAATGTAAAAAACCTGTATTATGAAAAAATATATAATTAACATATATTAAAAATTATAAAAAATTACAGCACAAAAACTTAAAATATTTGACTACATACAATTAATTAGTAATTTAATACAGTGTGTTCAAAAAAATCCTTACTCGGAGTAGGCTATGAACAAAAAAAAGTATTTAATTAAATATCAATCTGACAATAGATATTGTGAAAATGTTATCTAAAGATAACAAAGCTTTTCTTCTTGATTCCTTATTTTAGAAATAGAAATAAATTAGAAAACGTTGAATCGCAATATTCCTTATCCTTCTTTATTATATTTTTTCCATAAAATTTCATTTCACGATAAATTTTGACAACTTGACTTTTGAATTGAAAAATGATAAGACATTCGTTTCTCTGTTCATAGCCTACTCCGAAGTACTACAAACATACTCCTTAACATAACCACGAAAAGAAACAGCATTTAATTTTGCATTTCTGGCACCCAATCTTCTGTGTAATCCTGATACAGATTTAAGTGCACTAGTACTAGGCATCTAGTTTCTCCATTCTCTGTTTTCACTCTCCTGGTCCACGAAATTATCGTTGAAATATCGTCTTTGTTCTCTTCGCAAATTACTTTCTTCAAATGTTTTTATATAATTATGTAGACAAACTGCTGCTTTGACTGTATGATTAACGTAATCAGGATAAGAAATAATGGCTTTATGAAAGATACGCCAACGTGCAGCCAGAATCCCAAATGTATTTTCTATAAATCTCCGTGCTCTGCTTAATATATAATTAAAAATGCGATACTCTTCTGGTAAATATCTTCCGCCGTAGGGCCGTAAGAAATTTGTTTGAAGTGGGACAGCTTCATCTCCCACAAAAAAATATGGTACTGATTTATCCGTACCTGGGAATGGTTTATCATCTGGTAATTCGATTCCTCCATTGTTTAATAAATTACCAAATGACGATTCACGAAGAACTCCCTCAATACTTTGTCAACCGTACGAACCTATATTTACGTACGTAAAGCGGTACTCTGAATTACACACAGCGAATAACACAATAATAAAATGTTTTTTTGTAATTGTAGTAGAGTGACCCAGAATTATTTGGCGCTTTTATTACTATATACTTCCCATCCACAGTACCAACACAGTTGGGAAATTGCCATTTACTTTTAAAACCTTCCGCAATTAATTGCCATATATTTTTATGTGGAAGTCCCATATAAATGGGTTGCAAAATATTCCAGATAACTATTAACACAATGCTAGACCCATTGAGCGATTACCTCTCGTCCAACCCAAAACAACGATAGCCCATATTACTCAGTGCAAAAGGTTACTAAAAACACTGTTTGCAATCAGGCCAGCTTCAATCGAAGCGCGTGACTTACTGCTTGGACACGCAATTTTCCTGGGATTCGAGTAACGTGTGAACCGCTGAGTAATAAATAAGAGTGGACGTTAGTGATACGCAGAACCATCCATGTAGTTTACAGAGAGGATAAGGTCTCCCAGGACCCTCGAGGTCTCTCGCTAACGTATAGTCCCACATACCGTCCGCATGACGTTATGGGGATCCGCATGATCCCCGAGACCCTCGAGGTCTCACACTAACGCATAGTGTAACGCAACGTAAGGCCCGCATGACCTTATGGGGATCCGCATGATCCCCGACACCGTCGAGGTCTCACACTAACGCATAGTGTAACGCAACGTAAGGCCCGCATGACCTTATGGGGATCCGCATGATCCCCGACATCCTCGAGGTCTCACACTAACGCATAGTGTAACGCAACGTAAGGCCCGCATGACCTTATGGGGATCCGCATGATCCCCGACACCCTCGACGTCTCACACTAACGCATAGTGTAACGCAACGTAAGGCCCGCATGACCTTATGGGGATTCGCATGATCCCCGACACCCTCGAGGTCTCACATTAACGCATAGTGTAACGCAACGTAAGGCCCGCATGACCTTATGGGGATCCGCATGATCCCCGAGACCCTCGAGGTCTCACACTAACGCATAGTGAGTTATGAGTACGGTCCTGTCTACTCTGCACGAAGAAGACACCTTAAGCATATCAGCATAATTTTCATATATAAACATGTAACTGTATGTTTTGAATGCTTTTATTGTCTTTATGTCTTTTCAAGAAGTCTGTAATGTACAATAAATTCCAATTGAAATCTTTTTAAAAACTCTCTTTTCGTTGTCACCCACATAATTGGCGCAGTCTTGGTAGGATACCCGAAGTTAGGCGTATCGCACGAATAACTTTTGTTTTAACAATTTATCGGGTATAACAATTTTCGGTTCGCGAGTTCGCGAGTGCAATCGAAGGTATATCGGTTCGCCGTGAAACGTCCAACACCGAGACAGCGAGAAGTTGAAGATTTCAGCACACCCTGGTCGAGGACAAGCATCGCCAACACCAGCCCAACACACCCTGGTTGAGGACAAGCATCGCCAACACCAGCCCAACACACCCTGGTTGAGGACAAGCATCGCCAACACCAGCCCAACACACCCTGGTCGAGGACAAACATCGCCAACACCAGCCCACACACCCTGGTCGAGGACAAGCATCGCCAACACCAGACACACACGCTAGCTGAGGACAAGCATCGCCGACGCCAGCACTAGGTTACGAAGTCCTGGGTGAAGATCACATCTCCGAACCTATAGGCACTAGCTGTAAGAAAAGAAATGAAACGAATTCTACTACTGTAAGTGCTCAAACATCAATTATTTTCCCTATCCTTAAAAAACATTCAAATTCATAACATATTTCAAGCAGAAACTTTCAAAATTAATTTAAAAAAAAAAAACTAGTATATAAGCGTATGTCTTTACACGACGTAGAAGCTCTAGCTGATAATCTAAACAATTTCACACTCGATAACGACGTAGAAATGACACCACCCCTACAACAAACGCCGCAAGTGGGTCAACAAACGGCAAGCTTACAACTGCTCAGATTACATTTAGATGTTATTCCAAATTATGATGGTAACCCCCATACCATGAACATATTCTTAGACGCATGTCAAAATTTAGTAGATACATTTGGCAGTACCGACGTCGTTCTTAACAACTTTCTAGTCAGAGCAATTCTCGGAAAATTAACAGGCCGAGCGATGATCCTTATCGGTTCTCGCACTGAGTTAAAAAGATGGGAGGACATAAAAAATAGCTTAAAAGAAAGTTCTGGAGACCAACGAAATTTAGACTGCTTAGTACAAGACCTTATTGCATTAAGATCGCAAAAAAATGAAACCCCTTATACTTTTGGTATGAGATGCCAAGATGCAAGAAGTTTAATAACCTCTAAATTAAATTGTTCCACTTATACAGAAGACGAAAGAAAAATTAGACAGTCAAATTACGACGACCTCGCATTAAAAACCTTCATAAGAGGTCTACCTCCATTTATTCAAAATAATGTTAGACTAAGAGACCCTGACAAACTCGAGAAAGCCATGAGTCTAGTAATAGAGGAAGAAAACTTTCTTTACACCAACCAGAGACAAAACACACTGAATATGCACTCCAGTTTTAAACCTACACAAAGAATTGTCCCTACAAGAAATCCGAATGTAAACCACATTCCTCAACAATCCAGCTATAACAACATCCCTAGCACGTCAAATAACACCCCATTCCAACAACGACCATTATTACGTCCACCTCAAATAATGCAAACGAGGCAAAACCCATTTTATAAAACAAATAACAATCCAAATTTCAGACCGCCTCAATTCGCACAGCGACTACCGCAACCTCAGTCGCGCCCCAACCAATTCGTCCCACTCCAAAGACCTGCAAATTTCCCACAATACCTTCCAAGGCAAAATCCACCTCATCAACAACCAAAATACCAACCTGAACCTATGGATACCTCATCCGGACATACACGAAATACTCGTATGCCCCAAAGAAATTTTACTGCTACACAATTATTTAATCAAAATATAAATGATTCATTTGAAAATCAAACTGAATACACATCTCAAAATCCTTACGAATATGACTCGTATGGAAACCCTGAATATGATGCGAACATGTATGAGAACAACGAACTATACTCTACAGAACCACACGTAGACTATGAATGCTCAGGTTACAATACTGATAACACCGAGTCAGACCAACTTTATGGAAACGACGAGATAAATTTTTCTCAGGCTTCCAATTCCAAGAACCCGACCTAATACAACTAAATGTTTTAAAATCAAACCTACCCTATATCCACATCCCAGAAATCAACGCTAATTTTCTAATAGACACCGGCAGCACAAAAAGTTTAATCAACCCAGATTTAGCTTACAAATTTTATCCAAACTTTATTTATAATGAAAATTTTAACATCCAAACTGCTCACAATATTTCATTCCATAATGAAGTTGCAGAAATCCCCGTTTTCAAAAATTTTAACGTTAGAGATAAACATAAATTTTATCTTTTCCGATTCAGCGAAAAATATGATGGACTCATAGGCGTAGACTTATTAGAACAACTACAAGCAAATATAAACGTGACGACAAAACAATTAACAACACCATACGCAAAAATTCCAATTATTTACGAATCTGAAATAAATAACAAAATATGTCAAAATCCAAAATTTCAAAATTACTCTATAATAATACCACCAAGAGTAAACATTGTTGTTAAACTACCAGTAAATCAAAACCACGGTACTGGAATATTAAATTATGTAAATTTCGGAGACGGCGTAGAAATGCCAAAAGCTTTAGTAAATATAAATAACAATTTTGCCATAACAACCCTCACAAACATTAATGAAAATCCAGTAAAAATTGACATTTCGGAACCATTTGATATAGAATTAATTAACCCTATCGAGATAAACTTTTGCGAGAAAATGGAAATTGATAACGATTTAGACAAAACACAAGATAATCTTTTAAAACAAAATCTCAAAAATCTCAGACTCGAACATTGCAATAAAGAAGAAAAAGATGCCATACGTAAATTATGTTTTGATTACCGCGACATTTTCTACTGTGAAAATATCCCTTTGAGTTTCACAAATGAAATTACACACAAAATTAATTTGAAAAATGATTCACCTATACATGTAAAACCCTATCGTTTTCCCGAAATTCACAAACAAGAGGTTAACTCACAAATTTCAAAAATGTTAGATCAAGGTATTATACAACACAGTAATTCACCATGGTCCAGTCCTATATGGATTGTCCCCAAGAAAATGGACGCCTCTGGTAGAAAGAAATGGCGTTTAGTCATAGATTACCGCAAACTTAACGAGCGCACTATAGATGACAAATATCCGCTTCCAAACATCACAGACATCCTAGATAAACTAGGTAAAGCTAATTATTTTACTACCCTCGATTTGGCTAGTGGATTTCATCAGATCGAAATCGACCCCCAAGATATACAGAAAACCGCGTTTTCCACTGAAGGAGGACACTACGAATTCAAACGTATGCCATTCGGTTTAAAGAACGCCCCTTCGACTTTCCAAAGGGTAATGGACAACGTTTTACGCGGATTGCAACATGAAACCTGTTTAGTTTACATGGATGATATTATAATTTTTAGTTCATCCTTGCAAGAACACATTGAGAGACTTAAATCAATTTTCGAAAGATTAAGAAAAAGTAATTTCAAAATTCAATTGGACAAGTCAGAATTTTTACATGATACAGTTCAATATTTAGGCCATATTGTCACACCGGAAGGAGTAAAACCAAACCCGGACAAAATTTATGTTATTAAAAATTTCCCAATTCCAAAAACACAAACTGAAATTAAAAGATTTCTCGGACTTTTAGGCTACTACAGACGCTTTATAAAAGATTTTGCGAAAATTACAAAACCCATGACTCGATGTCTAAAGAAAAACGCTAAAGTAATTCACGACAAAGATTTCATTGAGAGCTTTAACATGTGTAAAGATCTACTAATGAATGACCCGATACTTCAGTATCCAGATTTTGACAAACCTTTCATTCTCACTACTGATGCCAGTAAATTTTCGATCGGTGCAGTGCTTTCGCAAGGCGAAATCCCACACGATAGACCAATAGCCTATGCATCACGTACATTAAACGAAACAGAAATAAATTATTCCACCATTGAAAGAGAATTACTTGCAATAATTTGGGCTTGCAAACAATTTAGAAAATATTTATACGGCAGAAAGTTTAAAATAGTAACCGACCAACGACCTTTAGTTTGGCTACATAATTTGAAAGAACCAAATTCTAAATTAGTTCGATGGAAATTAAAACTCGAAGAATACGACTACACGGTTGAATATAAAAAAGGTTCATGTAACACAAACGCTGATTGTTTATCACGCATTCGTATAAATGCAATTGACGATAACGAATCAATCATAAATAACCCCGGTAATATTGATAACGATGTATTAGAATATTTTAAAAAATTAGCCGAAGGTTTTGTTCCTGATGATTCCGAACCACAATCACCTACTCTTATCAGAAAACAACCCCTTAATAATAAACCTTCCCAGCCTAGACAAAAACCCAAAATTAATATTATTTCCGATATACAAATAAGACCACCCGATAAGCCTGCTCCAGTTCCTAACACTGACCTGGACAACATTGATAATGAAAACACTGACTCAGCAACTCAACACTCGTGTGTAAATGACACAACGAATGAAGGAATCACCATCTTAGATGAGATAATAAATAATAAATTAAACCAAATTCACGTATTTCCAAATTTATATCCCAAAACAGACACTAGTATAAAGAAATATGAAAATCAAACTATAGTTAAAGTCAAAATTCCAGAAATTAACAACGAAATATTAATATTTGAATTTTTAAGAAATTATACAAACACGAAAAATACGTATCACATGTATTTTCAAACCGAAAAATTATATCAAGACTTTTGCAGAGTTTATTTAAATAAATTTTCTGAAAATGGACCAAAGTTAATTAAGTGCACAAAAATTATAAATACAGTTACAGATAAAGAAGAACAAATAATGCTTATAAAAATGCATCACGAAGGAAAATCCAATCATCGTGGTATAAATGAAACATTCCAATATTTAAAACGTAATTACTATTGGAAACATATGAAAGCTACTATTACCAATTTTATTAACTCATGCGACATTTGTCAAAGATCTAAATATGCAAGAAAGAAACCGTATGTACCACTCATGTTAACCGATACAGCGACACGACCTTTTCAAATAGTTCATATAGATGTATTCATATATGACAATCGAAATTATTTAACACTAGTTGACGCATTTACAAAATTTGCACAAGCCATTTATATCGAAGGCAAAACAGCTATTCATATAGCAAACGCATTAATTAAATATTTCACATCTTTTGGCGTACCCGAAAATTTAACCCTTGATAATGGAAAAGAATTTAATAATAATACCGTAAAAGAACTACTAAGACTTCATAAAATAAATATTCATTTTACAACCCCGCTTCATCATGAATCTAATTCTATTGTTGAGAGATTTCACTCAACTATTATTGAACATCTGCGAATATTACAAGAAATGTACCCAGACGAACACGGTGACTTAATGAATTACGCTATTATTGGGTATAACAACTCTATACACAGCGCAACGAATTATACACCTTTCGAATTAGCATTTGGACATACAAACTCTAGAAATCCCCAAGAAATATTTATTCCAAATTCTTTTTACAACGATTACGTTGAAAACCACAATGAAAAATTAAAACATGTTTATAACAAAGTATCTGAAACATTAGAATCAAACAAAGAAAAAGTAATAAATAAACATAATACAAAAGGAGAAACAAATCCAATTTTCAAAATAGGACAAACTGTTTACAAAATAAATGCACTCAATAGAAACAAAAAGAATTCTAAATTTTTAGGTCCTTTCAAAATTACAAAATTACTCGATCATAATAAAGTAGAAATTACGAGCCAACAGAAAAAACGTAAAACCGAAATAATTCATATCAAAGAATTAAGACAACCTGTTTTTACAGATCCTTGTTCCTCATCGTCACTTCAAGCTTAGAAACATCCAAAATCCACGATCTAAACAAGAATCCTGGCCTACTTCCACTAAAACTAGGAAATGCACAACTTAAAACCGACTACTGGACATTTGTTCAAATTTATGACATTACTGACATAATCACAGAATACACGAGCTTGAAAAATTCATTTATTAAAATAAAGGACTCTAAACACAATAAACATTCTTACCAAATAATTAGTGTCCTAGAAGAAAAAGTATTATTACAAATAAAACAACTAAATCCGTTATTCTCAAGAAAACAAAAACGAGGACTCATTGACGGACTTGGCACAATAATAAAATCAATCACTGGCAATCTCGATCAATCGGATGCCGAAAAATACGATAAAGCTATTAGAGAAATATCGAACAACCAATTTAAAATTAAAGATGTCTTGAAAGAACAACTCAGCATCTTACAAACTTCCATCCAAAAATTTAATAACAACACCGAAATCCTTTCCAAAAATCAATTTTCATTAAATTCAAAAATCGAACAACTAGAAAAATTTATTAATTCGACCTACATTAAAAATGTAGAAGCAAACAATTGCTTATTTTTACAAACTGTTATCTCTCAATACACTGCAAGTTTGCAGATTATTTACGATCTATTAGAGAAAATTGAAATTGCTATAACTTTTGCAAAACTTAACACACTTCATAATTCAATACTTGAACCAACAGATTTATTAAAAGAGATAATATTCATTAATAAACATTTAAATAAAAATAGTTTCCCTTTTGAACCAACTTTGGAAAATATTATTTTATTCGAAAAAGTAATAGAAATAAAAAGTTATTGTAAAGGCAACCAAATTGTATTTCTGCTTGAGATACCTGTTGTGGAGACTGAAAGTTTCCATTATTACCATTTATATTCCTTGCCAATCAGGAATAAAAATTCCTTTCAAACCATTATACCAAATTCCAAATTTTTAATTAAAAACGAGCATTCTTACGCCCTGTTTGACACTACCTGCAAAGAAATCATAGCAGAGGAGTTCATATGCCAAGATGTCCACAAATCCAACATAAACGAGAACGCACCCTGCGAAATACAACTTCTCAAGTACAATTCAAACCCAAACTGTGAGCTAGTATCCACCGAAGTACCAGATGTGAAAATCCAGAAAATCGAAGAAAACCAATGGATCGTCGTAGCGCCCAACGGTGTCGTCGCCATCCAAAAGTGTATGAAAAGCGTAGACAATATTCCCCTAAATGGAACTTATTTAATCGAACTAAACAATAATTGTGAAATAAAAATTAAAGACACTACCATAAAAACTTATCAAAATTATAAACCAAATTTTAAAAACATTGAACTTCCTAAATTACATTTTCCAGAAAATGGAGATAAGAACAATTTTATGCAATTTAATCCTTTAAAAATAAACAACATAAACTTAGACGAATTAAAAAACATTCTACCTATTATTAACAAACAAAATGAAAAATTAAATGAAATAAACAATGTGACTATCCCAACCAATATAAACATCCACAATATTGTAATATATTGTTGCATTTTACTAATTATCATATGTTGTTGTCTGTATTTTATGTTCATGAGAAGAAATGATCAACACAAAGACAAAGGCCCGCAGGAAGAAAATATCCAGATGACTTCATTGTCGCACCGTGTGGCCAAAGCCCCCACAGTCCTCATTTATGGCGGGAGGAGTTATGAGTACGGTCCTGTCTACTCTGCACGAAGAAGACACCTTATGCATATCAGCATAATTTTCATATATAAACATGTAACTGTATGTTTTGAATGCTTTTATTGTCTTTATGTCTTTTCAAGAAGTCTGTAATGTACAATAAATTCCAATTGAAATCTTTTTAAAAACTCTCTTTTCGTTGTCACCCACATAATTAGTGTAACGCAACGTAAGGCCCGCATGACCTTATGGGGATCCGCATGATCCCCGACACCGTCGAGGTCTCACACTAACGCATAGTGTAACGCAACGTAAGGCCCGCATGACCTTATGGGGATCCGCATGATCCCCGACATCCTCGAGGTCTCACACTAACGCATAGTGTAACGCAACGTAAGGCCCGCATGACCTTATGGTGATCCGCATGATCCCCGACACCCTCGAGGTCTCACACTAACGCATAGTGTAACGCAACGTAAGGCCCGCATGACCTTATGGGGATTCGCATGATCCCCGACACCCTCGAGGTCTCACATTAACGCATAGTGTAACGCAACGTAAGGCCCGCATGACCTTATGGGGATCCGCATGATCCCCGACACCCTCGAGGTCTCACACTAACGCATAGTGTAACGCAACGTAAGGCCCGCATGACCTTATGGGGATCCGCATGATCCCCGACACCCTCGAGGTCTCACACTAACGCATAGTGTAACGCAACGTAAGGCCCGCATGACCTTATGGGGGTCCGCATGATCCCCGAGACCCTCGAGGTCTCACACTAACGCATAGTGTAACGCAACGTAAGGCCCGCATGACCTTATGAGGATCCGCATGATCCCCGACACCCTCGAGGTCTCACACTAACGCATAGTGTAACGCAACGTAATAGTTTTATGCTTGAAAATAATTTAAATATAACCTGAAAGTAAATAGAGCTCAGAATCCTCACCAGAAAAGAAGAATAATCCTGCGCCAAAACATACTTTACTTCAATATGTATAAAGCAGTCACTATGATCGTGCCGCTATAAGCATCAACAATCAACTGCCGACAAAATTGTTTCCATCCCCTGAAATAAGGTTTTGTAATCGTTTAAAATAACAATTAGCAAGTGCTATTACAGCATTTTTATTATTTTTATAAGGAGTTTAATAATTACATCATATTGTATACACAGAGTCTACAATTCCGCTAACATAACTAGACAGGTTTCTTGGTATATTTCACATACTGTTGATTTTCCTATCCTGAATACGAAAGCCACTGTTTGCAAGGACTCACCGGATGCCAAGGTTCTAAAATTATAATTGCATTTGAAGTATAATTCTTTTTGAAGCTGAAACTAACCTTTAAGTCACTGCTAATCTACATCCTATAGATATATTTGGTCTATTTGATTTCTTTTTGATTGTTAAGCCTACCATTGCTAATAAATTACCAAACAACTTAATGACATATATATATATATATATATATATATATATATATATATATATATATATATATATATATATATATATATATATATATATAGGGTGTCCCATTTAGAAGTGCCACCATTGGGATATCGAGAACTATAAGAAATACGATGTCTGTTAAATGGAACTTTTTGTGCGCCTTTGGGAGGCCATCTCAGATGTGCTTCTGTTTTTCCAAAAATTCTCATAGGGCACTAGATAATGACGAAAAACTGAATATTGTTGATTTTTTCTTTTTCAAATAACTTCTAAACTATTGGTAACTGAAAAAAACATTTCAAATTTAAAAGATAGATATTTTTATTAACTAGGCAGTGGCGTACGAAACAAATTTTTATATCTGTAAATTTTCGAGATATAATACAAACTTATATATTTTTAAATGGAACCCATATCTGATTTTAGTCTCAAAAAATAAGTATTTTTTTCTCTTTTCAATGTTGTAAGGGTTATTATGTTTTATATTTTTCTGCCTTCAAAATTATTATTTTCTCCTTATTTTGTATTAAATTTACAATTATTTTGAAAATATTGGTAGATTTCTATTTAGAAATTCTCCTTGTATTTAAATAATTTATTTCGTTAGAAAAATTTGCTCAAAACTCGTATCAAATTAATTTTTATAATACTTTGTATCAGGTCGCCCTTGGCGCATTATAGTGTAATTTGTAATTATGAGTCTAGAATAAAAATATTAAGTAATAAGGGCATAAAATAAATTATATCGATCAAATACAATATAATTAATAAAAATAATATTTTTTTTTTTGAGAAATAATAAGAAAATTCACAAAAATAAAGAAAAAAATTAAATTTTAGGAGCAAAACAAATATAAAACATAATAACCCTTACATCATTGAAAAGTGAAAAAAATAATTAATTTTTTGAGACTAAAATAAGATATGGGTTCCATTTAAAAAAATAAAAGTTTGTGTTATATCTCGAAAATTTAAAGATATAAAAATATATTTCGTACGCCACTGGTTACTTTATAAAAATATCTATCTCTTATATTTGAAACGTTTTTCTCAATTACTAATAGTTTAGAAGTTATTTGAAAAAGAAAAAATCAACAATATTCAGTTTTTCGTCATTATCTAGTGCCCTATGAGAATTTTTGAAAAAACAAAAGCACATCTGAGATGGCCTCCCAAACGCACACAAAAAGTTCCATTTAACCGTCATCGTATCTCGTGGCACTTCTAAATGGGACACACTGTATATATATATCTTGTAAACGCATTTCTTTTAACAGGTTATGATAGTCACCTTGGCTGGTAGTATGAACAAGTGATTAAGGGTGATTAGCTAAGAGATGACTAGCAGTGTTTTAGCGCTGGCAGTCGTTTATGGATTATTTTAGAGTATTTTTCTCTCAAATAATCCATAAACTATTGACAGCGCTGAAACACTGCTAGTCATCTCCTAGCTAATCACCTGTAATCACATTGTTCATACTACCATCCCTTGTGAATATTTTTTTTTATATATTGGACGAACCTACCATCGACGACGTTTTGTTTTCAATAATAGTACAACAGCAGTATTATGCTATTAAATAAGTCATAATGACGTAAGAAACGTTATTTGACTAATGAATATAGGTTATAACACAAATTCAGTAGGCGTGTCTACTCTGTATTGCCACAGTATAGGAAAAGTGTGTAAAAATGTGTTTGTGTGTAGTGTGAGTATTTGATTGTGGAATTATGAGTACGTGTGTGTGTGTGTGGTGTTTGAGTGTGTGAAAGTGAGTGTGTATGTGTGTGTGAGTGTGTGAACGTGTGTATAAATTTGTGAGCCTCTGTATGTGAAAAAACAGTGTATATTTGTGAGGGGGACGATGTGAGGTTTTAATAATTCTGTACTTATATTCAATGTTTGGTAATATTTTATACTTTTTTAACCGCCGCTGCTTTGTTAGGCTGGGCATATAGAAATAATAGAACTCTGTTTGATTATTTGTCACAATACTCTAATAATAAATAAATTATTTAGGGCCGGTTTTTTAATGCAAGGTTACAAGTGAAGTAATGTTAACTGTTTGTTAGGTAAATTACATGACTGATTGACTGTTTATAAATATACAGTCTATCTACATGTCTTGTAACACAGGCACGGGATGGATTTTATTGCTCGGTAATAATATGATGAGGAACTTATTATTAAATTTTCTAACAGATAAACATATTAAAAATAATGCAATTTCTATAGAAAAAAAATATATATCTATATATATATATATAGGAACCACAGTACGTATTCATTTAATTGACCAGTTTACAGTTTGATGTTAGTGATACATTCATCATTTCGTCTGAAATTTTAACTCCCGCCATACCGTAGGTGAGGTAATGTTTTCGGTCCAAAAATTCGATAGTGAGTTTTCAGTGAATAAGCACGCATTAGAGTCCCACAACACGTTTTTGCTATTTTTTGATGTCTGTGTGTGTGTGTGTGTGTGTGTGTGTGTGTGTGTGTGTGTGTGTGTGTGTGTGTGTACGTGTGTGTGTACGTGTGTGTGTATGTGACGATTTTTTCGTCCACGAAAACTCATATCAAACTTCCAATAATTTCAATTTTACTTATTTAAGCTTTCTGCACTAGTATATTAGATTTTGGGTAAAATTGGATAACCGGAAGTTGTACTTTATTTGAAGCCTATAACAATTTTAATGAAAAACTATATTAAAACAAGCCAAAAAATTTCAATTTTAGTATTTAAGACTTCTATATCAAGATGACCAACATATTAAATTTTGATTAAAATTGATAAACCAGAAGTGATACTTTACTTGAAGCTCTGAACAGATGTTCGTGAAAAAACTTTCCAATTGGACAACGGAAACTAATAGTTTCCTAAAAAATTCTTCTAAATATAAATTTTGAAAATTTTTATTATTACAAATATTGAAGAACATAAAATTCTCCATCTAATACACTTAAAAAATTTATTATATCTTGTATAAATTTAGAGATAAAGGCATTGTAATATATAGAATATTCTAATGTTATACATCGAAACCAGTTGACAAATTCAAATGTTTATAACATAGTCTGTAAATGACAGATGTCAGTGTCAAAAATCTAGTTTAAGTGACATTCTGAAAGCTTTTCTGGGAAATACATATTTCTTATTGTTTTATTAATTAAATATTTAAAATTGTAGGTAGTAGACAGAAGTGAAAAGAGAGTAATAATAATGGGAGAGCTTAACGGGAGGGTAGGAAATAAGAATGATGCAATAGAGTGGTGCTTAGGAAGGAATGGAGAGAATGTGATGAATACAAACGAGGAAAGAGTAATAGATTTTTGCCTAGAGAATGAATTCAAAATCGGAAATACACACTTCAAGCACAAAGAAATACATAAAATAACTAGACAAGTTATAAGCAGAAATGAAAAATCGATTATAGATTATTTCCTAATTAACATAGACAGCTGGAATAGAGTAAAAGACATAAAAGTAAAAAGAAGACCAGAGATTGGAAGCGACCATTTCCTTGTAACAAAAAGAAAAAATTACGGCTATCGAAATGAGATTCTTGAGAAAAATAGAGGGGAAAACAAGACTGGACAGAATTGAAAATACAACCTACAGACAAACTTAAAAGTAAAAGCAATAGAAGATAAGATAGCAGAAGGACAGATGAGGTGGTATGGTCATGTAGAAAGGATGGGAGAGGAGAGAATAGTTAAAAAAGTGTTTGAAGCAAAAATTGGAAGAAAGAAACCACGAGGACGACCAAGAAGAACGTGGCTGGAAGAAGTAAAGGAGGCAGCGCAAAGAAGAGGTCTAACTTGGGAAGAAACGAAGACAGCAACACAAGATAGAGCAGAGTGGAAAGAAATATGGAGAAGACCAACGAATCAGAACTCAACCCCCTCCCCCGCAAGCCTGGGGAACGCCATACACCCGTGAGGGTACAAAGGTGCAGGATTAAGTAAGTAAGTAAAATTGTTGGTAAAATGCATATATCCATCGGAAATACCGCCAATCTTGTTAATGAATTGGAAGAATCTCTGACATTTAGGAACTTACTCATACAATGAAACATAGAAATAATTAGAATTGTATGTGTACAGAAGACATGTTAAACACAATATTTGTGTAAACTTCTGTTTTTTGGTTTTTTTTTACCTGTCGCTAAGAGAGGTATTGGAATCATGCTAAAAATCACATATCCAGATTTTAATGAATAAGCACGTTTCAAATTCACTAGAATCCGATTTTAACATTTTTACAATGATGTCTGTGTGTGTGTGTGTGTGTGTGGATATGTGTGTGTGTGTGTGGATGTGTGTATGTGTGTGTGTGTGTGTGTGTGTGTGGCTGGATGTTGGACGGACGATTCCTCGAAAACAATAAGACATAAGACCTGTTTAACTATGAATTCATCAATCTGACATTCCTGGGAAGAGCTGAAAAGGTTTTGGTAACAATTGAACAACCGGAAGTAGTAGTTTTTAAAAGAAATTCTTCCAAATATTAATTTTTAAAAATTTTTGATATTACTAATTTTGAAGAATAAAATTCTACACTTGATACATTTAATTTTTTTATTATATCTTCTAAAAATGTAGAGATGATGACGCTATAATATATAGAATATCAGGATATAACAAGTCGAGTAGGCGAAACTACACTAAGGAAACCAGTTGACAAATTCAAATGTTTATAACATAATTTGTAAATGACAGATTTTAGTGTCAAAAATCAACAGTTTTAGTGACATTTTGATAGCTTTTTCTGGGAAAAACATTTAATCTTTCTTATTTTTTTATTAATTAAATATTTGAAATTATAGGTAATATGCATATATCCATCGGAAATACCGCCTATCTGGTTAATGAATTGGAAGAATCTGTGACATTTAGAAACTTCCTCATACAATGAAAAATAGATATAATTAGAATTATATGTGTGCAGAAGACATGTTAAATACAATAAAAAACAATATTTGGGTAAAGTTCTGTAATATTTTGTTATAAAACGACGGTTCAATAGCAAAGTGCAATACAATACTTATATAGCCTAATATGGAAATGGCGAGAAGTCTTGTGCTGGCCACAGCAGATTTTTTTTGTTATAAAACGACGGTTTGATAGCGAAGTGCAATACAATACTTATATAACATAAAATGGAAATGGCGACAGGTCTTGTGCTGGCCACAACAGATTTCTTATTTATTGGAACAACAAATTAGATTTTCTTTACAAAACGATCAACCGGAAATGGTACTTTATTCAAAGTTCATTGCTGTTTTAAACATGGAATTGGCGGGAACTCATGTGCTGCCACATCAGATTTTTTCCCTGTTGTAATATTTAAAAGAAGAGAAAGGTAAAACATTTAATAGACATTATGCGCATATTCAGCGTCTTTCAATATTATATTTTATTATTATAAATTATAACGTTGAATCAATGTTGCAATCATTGTTACTTCATTTAATTTTATAATGCATATAATTTATTTTAACCAACAAATATTATTATTGTTGTAATAATTGTTTCATTTATGATTTCAAGGTCAATTATTGTAATCTGTGAGGGAACAACGTGTTTCTATTTTTCAAATTAACATCTTTATTTGTTTTAAAAATAGGTGTAATCATTGCATATACCTTTTACAGTATGATTTCAGAATTTTGATTAATCTATCGATGGTTAAACTGCAAAACCTCGTAAGTCAACTTTTGACAATTTTTGTTTTATTGGTGTTTGATTTAAAAATTGCAGCTTCTTTTAATCTGCAAAACCTTGTAACTCCCTATTCATAATAAAAGACAATAAGCTCCATCTCTTGAAAGACATATATAACAAAGAATTAAATGTTTTATCCTCTCCTGTTAAATTTACTAAAAGTCATTGCCAAGGTTTTGCAGTTTAACCATCGCTACATATATAAAAAAAATAAGGTTTTTCTTTAGTTATGGACTTCTACCGAACCGATTTTGATTATGCTTTTTTTAAATGAAAGCTGTTAGCATGTAGATGTGCAGAAAAATTTAAGATTTTTAATTCCATCTATTTTTTATAAGGCTTTAAAGATCAACCTTTGGAAACTTATATGGCGAGTGCCGGGCCTTTGCCACTAGTACTCAATTCCAGTCAATAGATGTCGCGAACGTCGCTTTAAGAACTTGCATTTTTTATTACTAAGCAACTATTGGTCCACTTATTTTTTCTGAGGTGGGAAATAAGGATGCGTGGAAAACATTTGAATTTGATGTATATTTATGAATCGACATATTTTGAACTGTGTTTTCGATTCTATCACAGTTCTATATAATTCACTTTGATTATTCATTGTAACTTATGTGTGTCTATTAGGCAAGTTTTTAATGTAACATTGTTTAATTTTATATGTTGATAAGTTTATATAAGTAATTCATTTCATGTTTTGTTA
The DNA here is from genome assembly GCA_943142095.1 of Ophonus ardosiacus. Classification (NCBI taxonomy): domain Eukaryota; kingdom Metazoa; phylum Arthropoda; class Insecta; order Coleoptera; family Carabidae; genus Ophonus; species Ophonus ardosiacus. The sequence continues at coordinate 26,853,247 of OW964835.1, forward strand.
AACCGTTACAATTATTTTAATGAAGATGACATAAATCTATTTAGAAAATAAAATTGTATTATGTATAATGAAAAAGTATAATTAAACACTAAATTTGTGCACATGGATTTTAATATCAAAATAAATTTATATCAACAAACAAAACTACAATATTTTGTATAAAATTCAAAAACGGGTTGCCTAATTTACATTTTAGTTCTATTCCAACCACCAGTGGCCTGTTTCATAAAACACTAGTAATTACTTCAGTATTTTACTGATGTAAGTTTTAAAAAATACTTGGGTAAATATACCTGTTTCATAAAACATCAGTATTTACCGAAGTTGACTCGACGTTACTAAGATACAAATAATTGTTTCATAAAAATAAACATACGCTCTAAAAAAATTACCGCTGTATTTTTCATCCTGTCATAAAATTATCTGATGTCAAAACCAAATAGTAATTTTTTGAAAAAAGTTAGTTTCCTTCAGGAAATACTGAAGCATAAAGATGTTCTATTAGGCAAATTTTCAATTAACAATATTAGAAAAAAAAACTAGTAAATACATATTTTTTTAATATTTCTTATATTTTAACTATACTAAGGTGTAAGCGTTCAAGCTTCAAGCCGTATCTCATTTATATTTATTTAACTTTTGTAACATGCATTTTTTAAGTCTAAAATAGATAACAAAAAACAAACTTGTTCAGGTGGAGGAGAAGAATTTAGTTTTAGAAATAATTGGGAGAGAATCACCGGTCATTAGGGGTTTAAAGGTAGCCGATTCGTTTGAAGAAGAAAATTTCATTGTAGAGGAATTTACACTACCTTCAGTACCTTCTTGTTCCACTGAACATACAGAGCCTTCAGATTCCACAATTCAAAATATTTCGGCATTAGATGAAAATGAAAATATTGAAAAGGGGTCCCCGAACAAAAGCAAAAAACGGGTTTTTATAAGTAATGCTGTAAATAATAAACACATTATTAACATTAAATTGGCTATAGATAAATTAAAAAGACAAAAATTAGAACTAGAAATAGAAAATTTGAAATTAGTAAATTATAAATTAAATTTGGAAATAATGGGAAAAGAAAAATTGATGAATGTAAGCAGTGAAATTGTAAATATAATTGAATTAATAGAATCTCCAAGTAAAACACTATCAGGGAAAGGTCGCCAACCCTCTTCCATTCTTCTGTACAAAGGACTTGTTCTTAAAACTCTGGCATCATTTAAATTCCCAGACCAATTTGGGTTGCAATAATAAAACATGTATTCTGGTCCACAAACAAGCATAATATTTAAAGAATGTTTTCCATGTCTGTCAACAAATGCGACCTCTGGTTCAGGAGCATCAACTCTCATAAGAGTACCATCCAAAGCACCACACACTAGCGGCATACCAGCGATTCAATGAAATTTTCGAATTACTTCATGCATATTATTCGGCCATTTCACATGTTGTCGAAATAATATGTTGTTTATACCCCCAACCACACGTTTAATTGCACGACAGACAGACGCTGTTGAGACACCAAGCATATCACCAATTGCGTGATATTGAGCACCTGTTCCAAACCAGTGCAATGCTATTTGCAGTTGCTGATTTGCAGTTAAAGCATAATTTCTCTTCGTGTTGTATCGCGAATACGGTTCAATACTATTTAAAACCGAATTCAATTGTTCAAAACTTAATCTAAACCTTTCATTATATTCATACGTCATTTTTAAAAATCCATAATCTAACAGTTTCTAAAAATTCTTTGCCTTCTTGTATTTCTTCATCACTATCACTTGAATCAATGGAATACATTATATTAAAGGTTGAACACTATCTTTATTTTATGCTCCTTCCGACTGACGTAATTTCTGAATTTTATTTACCGCAGTAAATTTCGACATGTAGCTTTTATGAAATGAAATTATTCGTACGTAAGTAAATATTAATTTGATGTATACTGCAGTATATCATTTTTCACATAAGTAGCCTTATGAAACAAAATTTTGAAATCTACTATAGACCAAATATTTGTTATGCGACAGATTCTTGAAAAGACCAATGAGTACAACTTTCGACACACATCATCTGTTCACAGACTTTGAATTTGTATATGATAGCATAAACCGAGAATTCTTAATCCAGGCAATGGAAGAATTTGAAATACCGACATAGCTCATAGTACTGGTAGGGGAAACGTTAAAAGTAGACAGCAAGATCCGAATACAAAACAAAGAGCCGGAAACAATAAATGTAGGAAAAGGATTACGTCTGGAAGATGAATTATCATGTATACTATTTAATATTACGCTGGAAAAAATAATTTAAAATTACAGTTAACACACGAGGAACTATAATCGATGGAATATTTCTACTAGATCGTTAGACTGTGGATGGTAAGAGGTTGTTCTTATTCTGTGTGAAGCAAATGTTTTCATGAGTTTTGCAAAAAGAGTATATTCGAACTGTGCTCCGCGATCCTTGGTAATGAACGATGGAACTCCAAAGCGAGCAATCCAGCCTGAAATTAAAGCTTTTGCTACCGTTTTGGCCGTTATATCTTTGATAGGAATTACTTCTGGTCATCTAATAAAGCGGTCAATGCAAGTAAGTATGTAATGATATCCTTCTGAGTAAGGTAAGGGACCAATTAAGTCTATGTGGATGTTGTCAAATCTGGCTTCCGGTGTTGGGAAATTTTCAAATTGAGAACTCGAATGTCTAGTTATTTTTGACTTTTGACAGTTAATACAAGATTTTACCCATTCTTTTATATCGCGTTTCATATTTCTCCAAACGAATCTAGAAGCTATTAGGTTTTGAGTTGTTTTAAAACCGGGATGAGAGGAGTGGAATTGTTCAAAAGTAATCTTTTTAAATGTTTTAGGAATAAATGGTCTGAGTTTACCCGTTGAAAAATCACATTTTAGAGTTGTATTTGAGTTGGGTAAAGGTATGTCTTTGAATTTAAGATTTGTATCATTATTTTTTAAAATGGATTGTAATTCTTGGTCAATTACTTGTTCTTTTGCTATTTTTTTGTAGTCAATTTTGTCTATTAGTTCAATGTTATTTACGTTTAGACGTGATAAAACGTCAGCTACTATATATTTGTTCCCAGAAACGTGTTTTATATTATTTGTGAACTGTAGAATGAAATCTAACTGTCTCAATTCGCGTGGTGAACATGTATTCGAATTTTTGGCAAGAGAGTATGTTAGTGGTTTATGATCAGTGAAAACAGTGAACTCTCTGCCTTCAAGAAAATATCTAAATTTTTTAATGGTTGAATAAATTGCTAGTAATTCACGACTGAAAGTACTATATTTTTGTTCAGTCGTAGTTAGTGTACGTGAGAAGAATGCGATAGGTTTCCATTCATTTTCAATTGATTGTTGTAATACACCTCCTATGCCTGTATTTGATGCATCGACCATAATGCTAATCGGTGCATCTTTTACCGGAAAAGCTAAAGTAACTAAATTTATTAGTTTTCTTTTGATATGTTTCAAAGCTGTTAAAGCAAGTTGGTCAAAATGTGTAGGTTTATTTCCTTTATTGTATTATCTATGTAAAACATTAAAATATATCGTCATCATTACCGATGTCTACATGTGTTGTAGATACTGGCACACCCAGAAATGGGTAATATGCCGTGATGATATATTTATTTATTTATTTATTTTATCTATGTATTTGTTTATGGGTTGTAGTATTGTAGCGCAGTTAGGTATAAATCTGTGAAAGAAATTAATTAGTCCTAAAATTTTTCGTAATTCTTGTGATTTTGGTAAAGGAAATTTTTGAATTATATCAATTTTGTCTTGTAAGGGTCTAATATCGTTCTTGGAAAAGTGATGTCCTAAAAAATTTATTTCTGAATGTCCGAATTCGCATTTTTGTTCGTTGATTAAAATTCCGTATTTATGCAGTTGTTTAAAAATGAGGTGTAAGTGTTGTTTGTGTTCTTCTGTAGATTTGCTTGCAATGAGTAAATCGTCTATGTAAGCAAAGCAAAAAATCTAAACCACGTACGACTTCATCAATAAACCTTTGAAAGGTCTGTGCGCTATTACGGAAACCGAAAGGCATAAAAATGTATTCGAATAAACCAAAAGGAGTGCTAATGGCAGTTTTTGGGATAAAAAAACTCTTCCATAGGGATTTGATTATAAGCTTTGTCTAAGTCAATTTTCGAATATATTTTTGTGTCTTCAAGATTATGCGAAAAATCTTGAATATGAGGTATAGGGTAGCGATCAGGAATGGTAATGTTATTTAAATCGCGATAGTCGCCACATGGTCGCCATTGATTATTAGGTTTTCGTACCATATGGAGCGCAGAAGACCAGCAGCTGGAAGATGGCCTTATTACACCATTTTTTAACAGAATGTCAAATTCGTTTTTTGCAATTTCTAAACGATCAGGTGCCTAATCTCCGTGGCCTTGAAAATACGGGTGAGCCATTTTTTATAATAGTATGTGACACATTGTGACGTTTAGGATCGAGAGGACTAGTTAATGAAGGATAATTGTTTAATATCTGACGAAAGAGGCAAGAATTGTTCGCTTTGTTGTTCTCTGTTGTATTAAGTGATGTTGATGTATTTGATGTGTGACATATTTTGTTGTAATTTATTGACAAACATTTTTGACGTATACTGACAAGTAAATTGAAATAGTTTAAGAAGTCAGCACCTAAAATGGATTGTTTAACATCAGCTATTATAAATTCCCAGGTAAATTTTCTATTTAAATTGAAATCTAATGTAATGGTTTTTTTTCCATAGGTGGAAATTGATGTATTGTTTGCAGCTTGAAGTGTTAAAGTGTGTTTGTTTAATTTTTGATGTGAAGAAGGACTGACAATACTTACTTCAGCACCAGTGTCAACAAGAAAGTAACGACCAGATAACTTGTCTTTAATAAAGAAGAGGTTGCTTCGAAGTTTTGAAGTGGCATTTACATAAGAGCTAAAAAGTAAATATGAATTAGAAATACTGTTTTTATTTTTAATATAAGACGCACAAGTGTTAACCACAGATGTCTTGGAGGCGTGTTTACAGGGAATAACACATTTTTTTGCAGCAGAACCAAAGTTGAAATGATACCAGCACAAGCCCGATGACAGATGATTGTCAGCTGTCACTTTCACTTTATTCTTTGATTCCAGAAGTTTTCGTAAATCTGCTATTTCTTTCTTGACATCTTCAAGTTCTGAGTTCTTCTTAGTGGTCGTAGAAGCAATTATTGGTTCGGCGATTTCAACGATTCTGTCTGCAATATTACTTTTTTGTTCAACAGAAATTTCTGTTAAAGATGTTAATATTGTTTGAATATGGGTAGCTAATTTTTGCAAGAAAAGTTCTTCTAAAATAGTTTGATCAATAATTTTATCTCCTAATAGTTGTCTCATTTGCCGAAGAATTTGCGATGGGTTTAGCCCACCGAATTCAGAAAATGTAAGTAGTTTGTTAAGTTTAGATTTATCTGAGTCGGTAGTACGCTGAATCAAAGTTGATTTAAGAATGTCGTACTGATTTTCTTCAGGAGGCTCAAGAATGATATCACGTACTTCAGACGCATGTTCTGGCGAAAGCGAGGAAACAACGTGAATAAACTTTTGGGATTGACTTCTAATATTATGCTTCACAAAAACCATTTCTACTTGCGCAAACCATAAAACAGTGTCGTTTGGCCAGAACGTTGGTAGTTTAAAGTTACTACTGGCCACCAGGGGAACATCAACTGCTTCAGCCGGGTCGACTGGTTCCATTGGTTCAACAAGCTCGACTGGGTCGACAACAGGAAGAGACATCTTTTGACTGACGTGGTCACCAATGTACTTTTTTAGTAAGTACTTGTGTGATTGCAGCTGATTTTAGTATAAAATGCTAACAGCAATCACACTGTGTAAACATAAATTAACTTTAAATTGTATAAAATGATAAATATAAAAACTAATTGCGGAGAAAGAATTTTGAAACGTGTATATATTTTTATTTATAAACAACAACTACTCAACTTTTATTTTATCGTGACTTTCAGTTGTGGCGAAAAAATGTCATCCAAGTCGCCACAGTGGTAATGAATTATGCCATTTATTATTTTCTGGACCCGTAGATGCCGGTCATTTCCACGTACTGTTATTTAATGATATTAACGAATCTGAAAAAAAAAAAAATATAATATCAAACCCTACAAGTCACGGTCGTCCGAAGCGATTGCGCCACAAGAAAAACAAAAAAGAAATGAGCTCACATGTGAGATAGACATAAGAAAAACATTTAACATGGAATATAGATGTGCTGTATCGAAACATTGTCATTACGTTAAACCTTTCAGTATTGGTACTATGTCACTTAAATATTGTTATTGTTCAGCTTTGTATTTTAAATGTGAAAAAACACTTCAGGCTATGGTGTTCAAATGGAAAGGTTATTTTACCGGAATAATGTCAAATTTTATTAAAAATTTGTATGTAGGTAACTCACAACATTTCAGAGAACATATCCGATCATATAATAACGCTCTTTCATTCGTTTCCTTAAGTGCAAATATTAAACTGCCCCCTCCCTGGATAAAGTCCGTACAGCTTTAAAATCTTAGGTGACACATATCACAATATTAGCTCTTTATATCCAGAGTCTAAGGAATAACCTGCTTATGTACAACTATATATATATATATATATATATATATATATATATATATATATATATATATATATATATATATATATATATATATATATATATATAGATGTGGAAAGTACTCGCGAAAATAAATAGCGGGAATGCAGCCTAGGAGTAATAGTAAATCTCACTAACGTGAACATGCGCTAATATGAACATCTCGTTAATGTGAACGCTAAATATTTTAATTGTAATCCAATAATGTGAACAGCGCATAATTCGATAATGTGAACAATTCTTTCTAGCTAATTTCTCTTCAATTCTAGGGGTTTCCCCGAATTTTATGGCTAACTTAGAATTCCTAGTAACAAAGCGTGCGAACATGTTCTCTTGTTTTGATTGAGATTTATCAACGGTAGTGTGTGCAAGTAGTTAAAATGGTCAAAATTAAATCAAAGTGTTTACTATCCCTACATGAAAAAGCAAAATTGCTTGAAGATTATGAAAAAGGTTGGAGTGTTACAGCCTTATCAAGAAAATACGGTATAGCAAAGTCAACAGTGTGCTCTATTAGAAACAAAAAGAAAAGTATCATTAATGCTGTGGCACATTCTTCTACTCGAAACGAAAAACGTACCTTAAGAAAAGCGGAATATCCTAAATTGGAAAGAGCTCTATACCGATGGGTCCTTAAGCAACGCAAAAAAATGTGCCAGTAACTGCAGAAATTCTTAAACAAAAGGCATTATTCTTTCATAAAAAAAATTAATCAAAGTGTGCGTAATTTTAATGCAAGTTACGGGTGACTGCAACGTTTTAAAAAAGTTTTGATTTTCGATACCGAAAACAACCGGAGAAAAATTATCTTCTGCGCCAGAATTAGTAGATCCTTTTAAAGAGACATTGAAGCTAAAAATGGAAGAATTTAATTTAAAACAACATCAAATATATAATGCTGATGAAACCGGTCTATTTTGGAAACTCCTTTCCGAAAAAACATACGTTTCGCTCAATGGGAAAACTGCCCCAGGTTTAAAAATGGCGACACAAAGAATAACATTTATTGGTGTGCAAACGCAGCAGGTTCTCACAAATTGAAACCATTAATTATTGCATCGAAACAGCCTAGATGCTTCAAAAATTTCAGCAACCCAGTAATCTAGAGGAGCAATAAAAGCGCGTGGGTGACGCTAGACATTTTTAGAGTGGTTTTTTGAACATCTTGTTCCTGAGATATGCAAGATAAATTTTAAAAAGATTATTCTACAAATTTTAATTTTTATTCCACTTATTTGTAGGTTAGAGCATTTCTGAAAAATAGAAATCTTCCTCAGCATGCAATTTTGCTTCTTGACAACGCGCCTTCTCACCCTTCGGCGGAAGTACTGAGAACACCTGATGGCAAAATTTTTGCAATATTTATGCCTCCAAACGTCACGCCATTAATCCAACCCATGGATCAAAATGTGCTTAGGTTAACGAAACTTTATTACAGAAACAGCCTGTTGACATCTATTATTTTGAAAAAAAGACAATATTGCGAAAGCTCTTAGGAGTTTAACCTTAAAAGATGCCATATTAACTGTCTCAGCTGCGTGGAATAAATTAGACCAATCAATCATTAACAAACGCTGGAAAAATATATTATCTAATAATACACAATTTGACGATGAAGCTAATCTGCCACTAAGCGTTTTAAAACGCCAGTGGAATGAAGAAGCTGCTACCATAAGTGAAACACTTTCCTTGCTCAATAATTTACAAAATGAGTCTACTACCACCGTTGAGTTTTCAAAAATTGATGTTGAGGAGTGGAATATAGATACACTAACCAAAGAAAAAAAAACCGATGAAGATGACGACGATGATGAAGAACTACTTGATGATCAGACTGTTCAAGTGAATGAAACAGTGTCACATTCAGATGCTATCAAAGCACTAGATTTGACTTTGCATTGGGCAGAAAATAACGGATTACGTACGGACGATATGCTTACTTTAAAACGAGTTCAAGAAACAGCAATTTTATTAAACTTACGTATCAAAAAAACTCAAACTAAAATAACGAATTTGTGAAATCTTTGTTGAATAAATAACTTAACACATACGTATTTAATTTTTTTATTTATTCGCTAACAGGAACATATTCGATACTATAAAAGCCTCAATTTTTTTGCCCACAGTTTCGATTTTCTACTAGATTAGATTAGACCGACCAGATAATGCAGGATTGAGAAACGACACCTTAAAAGAGTTACATATCTTTTTACTCGAAAATATTCCTTATGGCCGTTCATACAAATTCATGCAGGGTCTTCTTGACAAGCAAAACAATCAGCAATCTATATTAAATTATGTCAAGTGATTTTATCATGAACCATCGGAAGATATTCGTCGCTACAATGACCCTACTGTCTAAGGGATAGAAGCAGTATTTGAATAAGCAAATAGTGCTCCATCTCATCGACACATATCCGTATATCTCAAGCATGGGGGTATACAAAACATTGATCATGACAATATTCACTGCGACCCTATGACATATACTTTGATTTGGCCTTACGGTGAGAATGAGTTGAGATTGAGAATCGAGAATATGTTTGTTTCCGTATTGCGATAAGAGGTGATTTTCCTGTAGGTAATCTTAATCCCTCACTTAATGCAGGCAAGTCAACTCAAGCAATTGTGTGCTGATTATTATTGTTGGATCGAAGGAGACTGTTTGAAATATATTCGTTTGCAACAAAAAAAAAAAAAAAACGAGTTGATACATACACAGGTCTGATGTTTTGCAATCCAAGGCACAACACGAAAATTTAGTGTTTGGTAAAATGGTGATATTGCCATCTACTTTTATTGGTAGTCCTAGGAACATGATGCAAAATTATCAAGATGCCAAGGCTATAGTGAAAACATTTGGAAAACCTGATTTATTTATTACTTTTACATGCAATGCTAATTGACCAGAGATAAAACAAAGCATTCAGCCATTCGAGACTTCAAATGACAGACCGGACATTATAGCACGTGTCTTTACTGCGAAGGTGAAAGAATAGTTGCGCTTGATAAATGAAACTCAAATTTTTGGCATAATCGAGGCATATCTTTTATTCTAAACGGGTACATTCACTATCTATATTTGAATTCATCAAGACGATCGGGGAAATTTTGTTCGCCTGTACAGACTAAACGGTGCGAGTGATTTTAATGAAAATAGTTGCAGGTTGTAGAGCATAATTCAACTTGATTTCCTGGTAATAGGTAATTTTTCTGTACGGTACATAGTTTTTGTGTAAAAAATTTTTAAAGGTCGTATTTTGGCTTTTTGAAACAATTTGAAATCAAAAATTTAGTATTCTTTGAAAAATTTAAGACGAAGAACGTTTCTTTGACATGTCAATCAGAACATTTAAATGGAATTATTCATGAAAAGAGGACAATTTGAAAGAAGTTAAATTCATAAACATACATTATGGCAATGGGCGGTTATTCCATAGTAGTTTAAAAGGCCCTAAAACATTATATTTAAAAATTAAATTAAATTTTGTAGGTTCATGTCCGTGATACATGTATATTTCGAAAGTGTTGCCAAACATCCCATAAATAACTAAGTAAAAAACAAATATTCCAATGTCAAAAATTTGACAGCTATATCGGCTTTTGTTTTTTGCATAAAATTGTCAAAAACATGCCGTGTTTGGTATCAAATGAGAGGTAACGATAAGGGCTGTCATGCAGAAGTGTCAAAATTTGACAAATCGATCGACTTTTGTTTGTTGCTTAAAGTTGTCAGAAACATGTCGTGTTTGGTATCAAATGAAAGGTAACGTCAAGGGCTGCCATGCAGAAATGTCAAAAATTTGACAGCTCGATCGGCTTTTGTTTTTTGCATAAAGTTATCAGAACCATGTCGTGTTTGGTATCAAATGAGAGGTATAGTCAAGGGCTGCCATGCAGAAATGTTAATAATTCGACAGCTCGATCGGTTTTTGTTTTTGCTTAAAGTTGTCAGAACCATGTCGTGATTGGTATCAAATGAGAGGTATCGTCGAGGGCTGCCATGCAGAAATGTCAAAAATTTGACAGCTCGGTCGGCTTTTGTTTTTTGCTTAAAGTTGTCAGAACCATGTCGTGTTTGGTATCAAATGAAAAGTAACGTCAAGGGCTGTCATGCAGAAATGTAAAAAATTTGACAGCTCGATCGGCTTTTGTTTTTTACTTAAAGTTGTCAGAACCATGTCGTGTTTGGTATCAAATGAGAGGTATCATCGAGGGCCGCCATACAGATTGGGTGGGGAGGTTGCGTAGGCATTTTGGGTGGGAAAGTTGCGTGGGCAGTTTGAGTGGGCAGGTTGCGTGGGCATTTTGGGTGGGCAGGTTACGTGGGCAGGTTGGGTGGGTAGTTTACGTGGGCATTTTGGGTGGGCAGGTTGCGTGGGCAGTTTGGGTGGGCAGGTTGCGTGGGCATTTTGGGTGGGCAGGTTGCGTGGGCAGTTTGGGTGGGCAGCTTGCGTGGGCATTTTGAGTGGGCTGTTTAGGTGGGCAGGTTGCGTGGGCTGTTTGGGTGGGCGGTAAAAAAATATTTTGAAAGACTTTTAGCGTTAGAACTTTGCGTTTAAATTATTCCCAGACGAATTTAACGTAAGTAAAACTATTATAAAAGACTATCGGCGGAGCCCTAGGGAATACTCGGCGAAGCCGAGTTTTCGCTAGTATGTATACTATTGAGTTTCAAAAAAGAAGTTTGCCCCATTTGCATTTGTTACTTACTTTTGACGATCAGCCCTTTACAATTTAGTAAAAATTCATATGGTACATGAACCTTGTGGAGTCTTTAAATCCATCATGCATTTGCATGAAAAATGGAGAATGCAAAAAAGTTTTCTAACGCAATATGCAGAAGTAACTAAGGAAAATGTCAACGGGTATCCAATTTACATGAGGAAAAATAATGAACGATTTCTAAAATTATACGGGGGAATATTGTTGAGGTCGACAATCGTTACACTCTTCCATATAACCGATTTCTCTTAAAATACTTTGGAGCACACATAAATGTTGAAATAGTTCAAGTGTGCAAACCGTAATATATATATATATATAGGTGAAAGGTAATTACGACTGTAATTAGTTAAGGAAACTGGATAGTGGGTTTGACAGTCAATTTGTAGGCTTAAGTGTAGTACACTCTTTTTAATTTGTCAAGCTTTCGGTTATATTTTTAACCATCCTCAGGACACTGTAATACAATAATGAAATACGTACAATTTGTTTAAGAATAAATTTGGTATTTAGTACTCACATTAGTTGAGATATTTTGTAGAATATACAGCATTTACAAACATGTAATTTTGAACATGCACACGCGCATGGTTTAGTAAAATAATAAATTGAAATAACTGAATTACATATTAAAAATTTTGGCCAAAATAGTTATCACAGTAAAATTGATAAATTACAAACTATTAAAGTAAACAATTTTGTTAAAATAATGTTAAACTTTTATAATTGTGCACAAGTTGTCGAAGTAAATACGTGTACAACACCATTTTGTGAAAATTTAACTGTCAAAAAAATCCACTAAAACATAGAAATAGTTGTTCCTAAAAGGTGTGCGTTCAGTAGTTTCATGTTATTTAGTAGTAAATAAACAAAGGAATGTTTTTTATTTTTTTTGAAAATTTAACCCGGATCTAGGTGTGGTGGATTGTGAATATTATTCGACAATTTTAACAGGTAAGTATATATATGGCTCAGTCCATCAATGTCTGTCCGTTTGTTTATGGGGTTTTCGGTATTGTTGATATGAATCATTTCTAGAAATGTTCGTTTTAATAAATTTTGTTCTTTATCTAATATTTCAGCTTCATCGTATAACATTTTGTGTTTGTATTTATTGCAGTGATCTGCCAAAGCACAAGCTGTAGGTTTAAGTTTAGTGTCACTTTTGTGAGATGTTATTCTACTTTTGAGTGTTCTTGTAGAACATTACATATTGTGCCTGGCAATCAGCACAAGAAATACGGTATACTATATTAGATTGATTTTGTGTAGGAGTTTTGTCCTTTAATTTTGAAAATATTTTGTTTACTGTTAAGCTACTTTTAAAAGCAGTTTTAACCGCGTCATGTTTGAGAACTTTCGTTATTTGAGGTGTAAGATCTGGTATATATGGTATGGATGCATATTTGAAATCTTGTGGTTCATTCTGTTGATCTTGTACCTGATTTGGTTGAGGTTGGTTATTAGTATTAAAAAGTAAGTTGTTTATTAGATGTTTCGGGTAGCCATTGCTCAGTAATACATCTCGGAGTCTGTGTAAGTTTTTATTGTGAAAGTTAGGGTGGGAAATACGCAAGGTGCGACTTTTAAGACCAAGAATAACATTTACCTTTGTGAGGCTATTGGTTTGGTGTACCAATCTGTTTTTAGGTTGCCTCTTTCATCTCTAATCACCAAAGTATCAAGAAATGGTATACATAAATTTTCTTCTATTTCAATTGTAAATTGAATTTGGGGGTGATAGTTATTAAATGTTTGAAGAATGTGATCTGCTTTGTCTGCAGGTACCGCACATATAATGTCATCCACAAACTTTTTAATAAATGGTAGTTGAAAGTCTAGTTTTGGTATACATTCATCGAGGAGTGTATCCATGACATATTGGGCGATGATGGGGCTGAAATGGCACCTATTGGGCTACCAAGTAATTGTTTGTAAAAATGACTATCATATGCGCAATAGCTGCTAGAAAAAACAAATTTAAGTAAATCTAAAAAATCTTGTACGTCTAAAGTCGTGTAGTCTTGTATTTGTTCCCATTTTATGGTTATACTGTTCACCGCCAGGTCCATAGATATATTACTGAACAATGAAACAACATCAAGACTAATTAAAACATAATTATCAGGTATTGAAGAATTATTAATAAAATCAGCAAATTCGAATGAGTCTTTTGTATAATAGTTGTTTTCTTTGTTATAAGCTATCGTAAGAATGTTAGTGAGGAATGAAGCTATTTTTGAATTAGGTGCGTCTATTGAAGCTATTATAGGTCTAAGTGATAAGGTACTTTTATGAATTTTGGGTTGACCATAAAATTTTGGGGCATTCGCATTATAAATTGTTAACGTTTTAGCTATTTCTTTGCTGATCTTATTAGCATTCTTCAACTTGCTGATAATTTTATTAGCATTTTGCTGTATAGTGTTTGTCGGATCATGATTAAGTTTTTTATAAGAATTAAAAAAACGTGTGCTGTGAAACAAACAAGACTGGTTCCTGTCAGCTTCTGGTTTCAGCGGCCGTTTTTATATTACCGAAGCCTATTTAATTGTTAATTTTGGCCTTTACGCCGTCAGCAACTACCAAGTTTTTAAGATAAGTGTTATCTTTCTTATACATTTCATATTAAGTTAAATTTTTAATATTATACATATTTGAATTTTCAAAAATTTGATTTTGTTTATTAGTTACAGTTTTAGCATAACTAGATTATAATTTATTATATTTTTGACAGTTTGACAGCTGTCAAATACAGAATTATATACATACATAAATTCATTTTATAGTTTTTTATTTTTAAAATAAGGATAAAGAAATAAATAAACAAAAAAGTAATTAATTCCAAATTTTATAGGAAACTATTGTTAAAATGAAAGGCTAACTTAAATACTTTTCTTATACTTCAGTCAAAGACGAGTCTGGTAAACTGCTTTGACTTCTACTCTTACCGAAAAAACCCGTTTTCTGTCTACTCTGTCCTTCTTATCTTTTATGTATAGTAAAATGAAGAATAAATGGAGAATGTATGATGAGTGTAAATTCGGGACATGGAATGTCAGAAGTGTGAATGGCAAAGAGAATGAGTTGATGAATGCAATGCGAATGTACAGTGTAGATGTTTTGTGTGTAACTGAAACAATGAGGAAAGGTTGTTGTGAGGAAGAAGTGGATGGCATTTTTTGTTTGTGGTCGGGAGTTCGAGAGATTGAGCATGCTAAGCATGGTGTAGGTATACTTGTGAGTGAAAGAATGAAGCCGTTTATACGAAATTATGGTTGTATTTCTTCGAGAATTTCTTGGATGAGATTCAAGGTAGGCTATATACGAATCTTCGTTGTGTCTGCTTACGGTCCAACAGAATCTGAAAATGACCTTGAAAAAGATCAGTTTTGGATGTCGATAAATAATGTAATTGATTTGTGTGATCCGGGTGAGAGGGTGATAGTATGTGGCGATTTGAATGGATGGGTGGGTGTAAAACGAAGTGAATCAGAGAATGTGTTGGGACGTTTCGGTGATTGTCGAGTGAATGACAATGGTAAGAGAATTGTTTCATTTTGTTTGGAAAGAAATCTCTTCATTTCAAATACCATTTTTAAACATAAGTTAGCTCACATATACACCTGGGAAAATGTGGTTCAGAATAAACGTAGTGTAATTGACTTTGTAATCTATGATGAGCGTTTGAGGAGTATGATTGTAGATACGCGTGTGAAAAGAGGCGCTGAATTGGGTACGAATGATCATTATTTGGTCGTGTCGCGAATGCGGTTAAATAAATTTTGGCGAATGAAGGAGAAAGGTTCTGGGCAAATGTTTCGTGTGAAATCCTGTGCCCTTTTAAATGAAGATGTTAGGATAAAATTTGTTGATAGGTTGAATGAATCCATGCCTGAATGTGAGCCTAATTATGAATGTAATATAAATGAAGTTTGGAAGAAATTTAAGGATTCCCTCCTTAAATGTGCAAAAGAAGTTTGTGGTGAAAGCAGATTAGGCTGTTGTCCGAAAAATGCGTGGTGGAATGAACAGGTGAAAGAAGCGATTGCTGAGAAAAAGAGGGCGTATTTAAAGTTATTAAATGTTAAGGATTCGCCTGGGAGGTTGCGCGAAGAATGTTTGATAGAGTATAGAAGGAAGAATAAATGGGTGAAGCAAGTGGTGAGAGAAAGTAAAAAACAATTTGATGATTTGTTGAGTGAAAGGTTGACAAATGATTTTAGTACAAATAAACGGTTGTTTTGGTTGAGTGTGAAGAGACTGCGGGGTGGAAGTGGTCGAGTTGTGAAAGCTGTGAAGAGTGCGAATGGAGAGTTATTGTGGAATGAATCAGATGTAAGGAATAGATGGTGTGAGTATTTTAAGGGTTTGTACGGAGGTGAGATTGAGAGGGATGATAGTAGCGAAGCTGCAAGTGAAAATGATAGTGAAGATGATTATGATATAGATGAAAGTGAAGTATGTGATGCATTAGCGCGTGTAAGGAATGGTAAGGCTGCGGGTTTGGATGGGATTACAAATGAGATGTTGAAGTATGGGGGAGAGAAAGTATTTGATTGGTTAGTGTATTTATTTAGATTTTGTCTAAAACGTTGTATAGTTCCTGATGATTGGAAAAAAGCTGTTATTTGTCCTTTATTCAAAGGCAAAGGCAGTTCGAGTGAATGTACAAATTTTCGTGCAATAAGTCTGTTGAGTGTGGTAGGGAAACTCTTTGGTAAGGTTTTAATTCATAAGGTGCGAACCTTAACAATTTCAAAAATTAGTGACGTTCAGGGTGGTTTTTTGCCTGAGAGGGGATGTGTCGATCAATTGTTTGCTCTTCGTATGATTGTAGAGAAGTCACTTGACAAGAACAAGAAGGTGTTCTGTGGCTTTCTAGATTTAAAGAAGGCGTATGATAGTGTTCTTCGAGATACTTTGTGGGGTGTACTAAGAAAGTACGGCGTGAATGGAAACTGGTTGGGAGCGATTCGAGCGTTGTATGAGGGTAGTGAAGCTGCTGTGAGAATAGATGGTAGGTTGAGTAGTTGGTTTCGTATAAATGTAGGTGTTAAACAGGGTTGTGGTATGTCTCCGTGGTTGTTTAATTTGTATATGGATGTGTTGTTGCGGAAGGCGTTGAGTGGATTGGATGGTGTACATATTGGTGAAAGTATTGTGCCTGCGTTAGCGTATGCGGATGATGTAGTTGTCTTAAGTGAAAATGAAGAGCAACTGAGAAGAATGATAGAGAGAATAAACGAAGTTGGAAGAAGTATGAATTTAATGTTGAATGTTGATAAATCTAAGGTGTTAGTATTTGAAAGGAGTGAATTGGTGACTGAGTGCAATGTGTTGGTGAATGGAGTAAAACTGGAGCAGGTGAATGAGTTTGTATATTTGGGTAGCATGATGTCGAGGGATGGACGAATTGACCGTGAAATTGATAGGAGGGTGAGTGCGGGATGTAAGGTAATGGGTGCTCTGGGCACGTTTGCTCGTAACGTAAACGTATCTAGAGAAGCTCGGTTAAGTGTTTATAATGGAGTGCTGGTGCCTGCTTTGATGTATGGAAGTGAATGTTGGGCATGGACGAGAAAGCATAAAAGGAAAGTGACTGCTGTGGAAATGCGGTATTTACGTGGTGTTTGTGGGTATACAAGACGGGATCGCGTGAGGAATAATTTGGTGTATGAAGAATGTATGGTTAGGAAGAATGTAGTTAAGAGAGTTGGAGTGAGTCAGTTGAGATGGTTTGGTCATGTGGAGAGAATGTTAAGTGAACGACTTGTAAAACGCATATATGTTGGTAAAGTTGAGGGTGTTCGATTGCGTGGCCGTCCAGTGTGTAAGTGGATGGATGTGATTGGTAGTGTTTTGAAGGAGCGTAAGTTTCCGAGTGGAAAGAGAAGAAGAGCATGTATGAATACGATTATGAATGTGGCTGAGGCGAAAGAAGTCTGCCAGGATAGGAATGTGTGGCGTAGGATGATTGTTTCGTAATTATTGTGGTGTAAAGATGAATGGTTAGTAAGAATGTTTTGTGAGAATGGAGAGACAGCTGAACTTTTATGTGGACGAGAAGAATGAAGTATGTTTGTACAGGAGTGTGTAGCGAACGATGATTTTTGTGTAACTATTATTGTGGTCCGGATGCGGTTATTCGCTACCGAAAATCGGTCACTTTAATATGTTATTATGTATGAATACTTTTATGAATGTGGCTGTGGTGAAAGAAGTATGCATGGATAGGAATGTGTTGCGAAGGATGATTGTTTCGTAATTATTGTGGTGTAAAGATAAATGGTTAGTAAGAATGTTTTGTGAGAATGAAGAGACAGCTGAACTTTTATGTGGACGAGAAGAATGAAGTATGTTTGTACAGGAGTGTGTAGCGAAAGATGATTGTTGCGTAACTATTATTGTGGTCCGGATGCGGTTATTCGCTACCGAAAATCGGTCACAATAATATGTTCTTGAATGAATGTTATGATGATTTTGGGCAAGGCGGAAGAAGAATGTTTTTAAAGAGTTAAGTGATTCTGTGGAGCTCTTGCTTTCATCCCTTTTCTTATTATTTTCGGGTTTTTGCTAACCCACTAAGTGGGAAATGCGTGATTTTATGTATGTATGTATGTATAAGAATTAGTGTCCAACAAGATTTCAAGTGCTTTGTTATGATAGTCCTCTTTTTTCATCACACAGGTAACATTGCCTTTATCAGATTGCAAAACAATAAGGTGGGGGTTTTCATTCAAAAACTTTTTGGCATTATGTAATAAGTACTGAAAGTAATTGTTGAATTGATAATCATTTTGTAAACAATTTGTCAAGACATTGGTGACCTGAGCCCTACATACATTTTGGTCGCTTTCTGTGAAGCTGCTAATAATATATTCAATATCACGTAACAGTTTACGAACGTAAATTTGCTTAGTACAAGGTCTTATACAAAATTTAGGTCCAAGACTTAAAATTGTTTGTACATCATTAGGAATTTGAGTATCGGTTAGGTTTTTAAACCACTTAGGTTGTGTTTGTACCCTGTTATGCTCTATTTGTTTAAGATTGTTAAATTTTGTACGATTTTTGTGTTTAATTTTGTAAAAATGTATATTAAATTTTATATTCTGTTGATGTCTGTAGTTAGCAAATAAGTATTGAGGTAGTTTTGTCAAAATTTGAGTTTCTAATTCTAAAAGATTTGTTTTGAATTTTGAAAGTTGTGTAATAGTGTTGTCTATTTCAATGTTAAGTAATTGTTTCCTTAACCTGTAGTATAACTTGTCAAGTTGTTGCACACTTCTAGGATCCTGTGTGTAGGTGGTGGCTGGTGTTATAGTTGCATTTTGCGTGATGTGGGTTGGCATGATGCCTTGTCTTCGGCATTGGAGTAAAAAGATTCTTCTGTTCTGTAATTAGTTAAGGAAACAGTCGTAATTACCTTTCACCTACTTACAGAAAGGGGTTTTTGTCCAAATGATTACGCAACGATATGGCCTACCAACAACCAGGCAACTCAAACTTTGGGCGAAAACTAACATCAAAATTGCAACATTTACGAACAGAAGAATCTTTTTACTCCAATGCCGAAGACAAGGCATCATGCCAAACCACATCACGCACAATGCAACTATAACACCAGCCACCACCTACACACAGGATCCTAGAAGTGTGCAACAACTTGAAAAGTTATACTACAAGTTAAGGAAATAGACAACACTATTAGACAACTTTCAAAATTCAAAACAAATCTTTTAGAATTAGAAACTCAAATTTTGACAAAACTACCTCAAAACTTATTTGATAACTACAGACATCAACAGAATATAAAATTTAATATACATTTTTACAAAATTAAACACAAAAATCGTACAAAATTTAACAATCTTAAACAAATAGAGCATAACAGGGTACAAACACAACCTAAGTGGTTTAAAAACCTAACCGATACTCAAATTCCTAATGATGTACAAACAATTTTAAGTCTTGGACCTAAATTTTGTATAAGACCTTGTACTAAGCAAATTTACGTTCGTAAACTGTTACGTGATATTGAATATATTATTAGCAGCTTCACAGAAAGCGACCAAAATGTATGTAGGGCTCAGGTCACCAATGTCTTGACAAATTGTTTACAAAATGATTATCAATTCAACAATTACTTTCAGTACTTATTACATAATGCCAAAAAGTTTTTGAATGAAAACCCCCACCTTATTGTTTTGCAATCTGATAAAGGCAATGTTACCTGTGTGATGAAAAAAGAGGACTATCATAACAAAGCACTTGAAATCTTGTTGGACACTAATTCTTATAAAAAACTTAATCATGATCCGACAAACACTATACAGCAAAATGCTAATAAAATTATCAGCAAGTTGAAGAATGCTAATAAGATCAGCAAAGAAATAGCTAAAACGTTAACAATTTATAATGCGAATGCCCCAAAATTTTATGGTCAACCCAAAATTCATAAAAGTACCTTATCACTTAGACCTATAATAGCTTCAATAGACGCACCTAATTCAAAAATAGCTTCATTCCTCACTAACATTCTTACGATAGCTTATAACAAAGAAAACAACTATTATACAAAAGACTCATTCGAATTTGCTGATTTTATTAATAATTCTTCAATACCTGATAATTATGTTTTAATTAGTCTTGATGTTGTTTCATTGTTCAGTAATATATCTATGGACCTGGCGGTGAACAGTATAACCATAAAATGGGAACAAATACAAGACTACACGACTTTAGACGTACAAGATTTTTTAGATTTACTTAAATTTGTTTTTTCTAGCAGCTATTGCGCATATGATAGTCATTTTTACAAACAATTACTTGGTAGCCCAATAGGTGCCATTTCAGCCCCATCATCGCCCAATATGTCATGGATACACTCCTCGATGAATGTATACCAAAACTAGACTTTCAACTACCATTTATTAAAAAGTTTGTGGATGACATTATATGTGCGGTACCTGCAGACAAAGCAGATCACATTCTTCAAACATTTAATAACTATCACCCCCAAATTCAATTTACAATTGAAATAGAAGAAAATTTATGTATACCATTTCTTGATACTTTGGTGATTAGAGATGAAAGAGGCAACCTAAAAACAGATTGGTACACCAAACCAATAGCCTCACAAAGGTAAATGTTATTCTTGGTCTTAAAAGTCGCACCTTGCGTATTTCCCACCCTAACTTTCACAATAAAAACTTACACAGACTCCGAGATGTATTACTGAGCAATGGCTACCCGAAACATCTAATAAACAACTTACTTTTTAATACTAATAACCAACCTCAACCAAATCAGGTACAAGATCAACAGAATGAACCACAAGATTTCAAATATGCATCCATACCATATATACCAGATCTTACACCTCAAATAACGAAAGTTCTCAAACATGACGCGGTTAAAACTGCTTTTAAAAGTAGCTTAACAGTAAACAAAATATTTTCAAAATTAAAGGACAAAACTCCTACACAAATTCAATCTAATATAGTATACCGTATTTCTTGTGCTGATTGCCAGGCACAATATGTAATGTTCTACAAGAACACTCAAAAGTAGAATATCATCTCACAAAAGTGACACTAAACTTAAACCTACAGCTTGTGCTTTGGCAGATCACTGCAATAAATACAAACACAAAATGTTATACGATGAAGCTGAAATATTAGATAAAGAACAAAATTTATTAAAACGAACATTTCTAGGAATGATTCATATCAACAATACCGAAAACCCCATAAACAAACGGACAGACATTGATGGACTGAGTCATATATATATACTTACCTGTTAAAATTGTCGAATAATATTCACAATCCACCACACCTAGATCCGGGTTAAATTTTCAAAAAAAATAAAAAACATTCCTTTGTTTATTTACTACTAAATAACATGAAACTACTGAACGCACACCTTTTAGGAACAACTATTTCTATGTTTTAGTGGATTTTTTTGACAGTTAAATTTTCACAAAATGGTGTTGTACACGTATTTACTTCGACAACTTGTGCACAATTATAAAAGTTTAACATTATTTTAACAAAATTGTTTACTTTAATAGTTTGTAATTTATCAATTTTACTGTGATAACTATTTTGGCCAAAATTTTTAATATGTAATTCAGTTATTTCAATTTATTATTTTACTAAACCATGCGCGTGTGCATGTTCAAAATTACATGTTTGTAAATGCTGTATATTCTACAAAAAATCTCAACTAATGTGAGTACTAAATACCAAATTTATTCTTAAACAAATTGTACGTATTTCATTATTGTATTACAGTGTCCTGAGGATGGTTAAAAATATAACCGAAAACTTGACAAATTAAAAAGAGTGTACTACACTTAAGCCTATAAATTGACTGTCAAACCCACTATCCAGTTTCTTTATATATACGAGCCCCGTCTCACAACAGTTGGCCTACTTTTTAAAAATTCATTTATCATGACTTAACTAATAGAGTTTGTAATATTAATTAAATAAATCTTTACTTTTTATTTAAAATGAAGATTTTCAACATTACTCTATGTAAAATTAAATATTTCTCTAAAGATTAAAATTTTAACGGTATAACAGAAACACAAATCGATATATGTATTTATTTCACGTTATTTAACAATATTGGGTAACATCGCTTCTTATTCTAAATTACTATTGTAATTCTTTTAGACATTTTATTTAAGAAAACCTAACAACTTTACGAATTATTTTTTTTTTTAGTTTTTCTTAAATTTTTGGTTACACTAAGTACCTATTACTTCATTTTACATTACAAAATGAAATATTTTAGAAAACATATCGGACTACGTGTCATTAAAACGACAAAATGTTTGTAATATTAATAAAAAGTGACGATAATTTACGTTAGATATTATTTGTATTATAATTAACTAAATAAAATGAAATTAAAGCGGGTGGGCCAACTGCTGTGAGACGGGGCTCGTATATATATATATATATATATATATATATATATATATATATATATATATATATATATTCTCAAATACATTTACAAGGGATACGATTGTTCTAATATACAGGCTACTGTTAAAACAAACTACGATGAAATTAATATATTTTTAAATACTAGGTATGTCGGTCCAAGTGAAGCATCATACACTGTTGTTAGATTACCTGTTCACTTACCCGAACAACAAGTTTATTTTACACACGATCGTGCATCTGAATGGGCTGGTTAGAAAACCCTAACACTGCAAGTCCATATATCTATCCTGAAACTCCTTTACACTATGTTTGGATAAAAATGTATGGAAAAAACGACAGCGATATAGCAAAGTTATTGGTAGACTGTACACCGTTAATCCACGAGATTCTGAACGTTATCATTTGAGATTGCTACTTTTGCATGTTGTTGGTCCCACAACTTTTGATGACATTAATACTTACAACAGTATCACTTATTCCACTTTTAAGGAAGCTGCAATGCATCGCGATTTATTGTTAGACGATTCAGAATGGTGTCGGTGTTTGAAGGAAGCATGCATTTTACAAATGCCATCCCAATTAAGAGAGCTATTTGCGGTTTATTTGTGTCTTCCAAAATCCTACAAATGCGCTTAATTTGTGGCAAATATTCAGAAATGACATGAGTGAAGACTATTTACAAAATTATGGAGACAAGGTAGCTTATGAATTTGCACTAAGAGACATCTATGGCATTTTAAGGTTACATAGTTCCTCTTCCATTGGTACTGGTCTTCCGGACATCACTTTAGTTTAAGATCTTCAAGTCAACGACCCTCTTTTCTCTTTTTCAGAAGATGAGGAATTGCTTCAAGACGCTAATGCCGAACAAAAAGTTATTATTGATGAAATAATCAATGCCATGTAATTCAACCATAACGACAATAAGGCGTATTTTATTGATGGTCCAGGAGGAACAGGAAAGACTTTTTTATATGGGTGCTTAATTTTCAGTTATCTACGACTGGGATATTCTGTTATACACATTGCGTAGACCAGGATAGCTGCAATGCTCTTGCCTGGTTGGCGAAGGGTTCACAGTAGTTTTAAACTTCGTCTTAATTTGAATGAGGCGTCCGTATCCAATTTAGAAATGGACAGCAAAGAAGCTTTAGCTATTCGAGATGCTAAACTCATAATTTGGGATGAAGCCCCTATGGCAACGGTACACGCATTATTATGTGTTGACAGGGTTTTGCAAGATATTATGCAAAATAACAGTCCGTTTGGTGGAAAAATTGTGGTATTAGGAGGTGATTTTCAGCAAGTTCTACCCGTTGGTCCTCATGGCATTGTATTAAGAATTGTTCTCTTTGGCAGTATTTTAAAATATTTCAAATATTTCAAAATATTCGTACAAATCAAAATGAAACGGAGTTTGCCCAATTTCTTTTGCAAATTGGAGACGGCCGATATTCTCACACACCAGATCATGAAACTGAAATTGATATTCCTTCACGATTAATAGCATAAAAAGTTATCATTACTGAAATTTTTGGAAATGATATATCAAATATTGATGATCTCATAACTTTTTCTAAATATGCTATTTTGGCGCCTGAAAACGAGCACTGTGATGCAATTAATGATAAAGTTGTATCTCTTCTTCCTAGGGATATTGTAGAGTATTTAAACGTTAATACGCTGATATCTGAGAACGATAATGACGTCATACAATTCCCAACAGAATTTCTTGACAGCTTGCAATACAGTATAATTCCTACACATAGTCTCAAATTAAAAATTGGTGCATTTGTAATTTTATTGCGAAATTTAAATATTTCTTCTGGTTTAATAAATGGCACAAGATTACTAGCCCGAAAACTACACCATAATTGTTTACATTTAGAAGTGATTAATGGACAGGCTATTGTTAAGAGGGTGTTGTTACCGCGCATAAATTTACACCATCTGAGCCTACACTTCCTCTCTTATTTCGTAGAAGGTAGTTTCCCGTTCGTTTAGCATTTGCCAAACCTTAGATAAAGTTAGTATATATTTTCCACAAACTGTATTTAGCTACGGACAGTTATATGTAGCCATGTATTTAAACAGATACTAGGCGTTATTTATGTTGTATTTTTGGTAATTCCTTTTAATTGCGTCTTACACTTTATCATTTCGCTTCGTCTATTATTAAAGGCACTCAAACTAAAGAGTTTCACACAGAGTCTACACAGATAATTTAAACTTGAATACATTAGTCCAAAATAGTGTTTGTTGCAAATTTTTCCAACGGTTACAGTTAGTACATTATAAAATACTATTTCACATTAACGGAAACTGATTTCACACAAAGAAAATCTGAAATCACAGTAACAAACCTAATTTATCATTCCTGAATACCGATTTTGCAATAATGAAACCAGAATTCACAATTTTAACCCTTCATTGGGCGCATGGTATATTGGAGCGTGTTTAGGCGCGTAATCTACAGTCGTAGACCATTTTAGTTTTACTATAGACTATATAATTTTGACATTTTGACTGATAATACCGCATTAGGTATATTCCCTGAGCTTATCTCAATGAGATGGACTAGTATTTGCAATAAAATATTCGTGTATTTTGTGTGGGGCAAATAAAAACACTACTGCATGCATTTTTCAATGTTTATTGACAGTTATTTGTAATTTGTTGAAATAACGACTTTCATGCAATTTTGTAAAAAAACTTCCTCATAAGAAAACATAAACAAAATTCACTCAAAACAACAAAAATAAAAATTTTATAAAATAAATGAATGAGTTAGAGGTCACTAAAAACAGCACATTTTTACTCACTCCAACAATCAGTGCAGCTGTCTGTCATGTAATTTTTGCAAGCAAACCTCTCGCACTTCACGCATCATCATCTAGAGGATTTGTTTATATTTAGAGGACAAATATGACAACGTCCGACATAATTCATAGTTCGCTGAGGGGATGGAGGTTGTTGATCTAACTTCAATTTGTGGTCGAATCAGTTCCCAGGCACATTTTTCTAAAAGGTCACTGCGTTCTATTTTCTCTTGGGGATGGTTTGCCTTATACTATGACCTTAATTTGTCCCGAATAAAATTTTACCAAAGTGATTTGCACTTACCGTCAACTTGGCTCTCGAGGCGCTTACACCGGCTAGCTAGTTACGGAGAAGGGATGGATTTCAAGAGCAAAAATTCACTGCACTAGTTAATAACGGAGCGCCAGGTATTTTAGAAACTACCTGCATCCCCGACAAAACATAAAATACCAAAATAGAGTTAAGCTGAAATAAATCGTAGGGATGCCGGGAAAATAGTATTGGATGTTGTGATATCGAGTACTGTGGCAAGGGAGATAATATTAATAATCATTCGATGAACAGTTAACCCAAATATATTGACGTCGAAGGTTATTAGACAAATAATATAATATACTTACATACTAAATGATAAAGTGAACGAAATGAGCGAGGGGTGATCTTAACATTATTCCTTGAATTGTACAATTTACAAAATAATACATTTACAAAAGTTTACATATCAAGGTGTCCTCTGGAGACACTGGCTGTCGACATTGGCGTAGGTAAGGTCCACAGTTGAACAAATGTAATTTGGAATAGTAACCAAGAGCAGGGTAAAGTTTATTTTGGCTCAACTTTAAGAATATTATTACTGTCAATGTCAAACAGTGATTACAAAATAAGTAGTTTGAATTTTTAAATGCATTATGTTGACCGTGAATCGCTGTCACTGATACGCGCATAAACAACACTAAAATTGACTAAAATATTAGAACTATTGCGCTGACTAGAGCGCACGCCCTACCCAAGATTCAAACTATGAGTGGAGAGGGGGAATGACTGATGGACTGGTGAGTGTGTACTCATTCACTGTTGCGTTTACGATGAGATCATGGAGAAGCTTTCATGTAATAGCGGTTCGGCGGAGGTGTTGGGCACCCAGTACTCGCTGAATGTTTGCGGCGAGACACTGACGACGGCGTGGTGGCCCAAGATGTAAAATGGCAGGATAACCCTATTCGGATGTCGGATGGACAGCGGGTTAGTTTGGCTACGTTCACGGCACTAGATGCAACACTCTCTCCCCTTACTAGTAGGGATGACTTGTCTGATGCCCACGATACCCAGCACACGGCACAAATGGCATTCAGACAATAATCACGCGACCACGTGCAACACTTCACATCCTCTTTATAGAGACGACTGTCTTAAACGAACTCGTAGACACTGTATTGGCACTTCGGGCCCCAAAACTCGATTCAAGACGCACTTTAATGCACTTTTGTGGAGCTGGCTACTTTGTAAGCACGCGTGAACTTCACGACACCCGAACGTAGTTTTCTCCGCGACAGATCAGAACAGACAAGGGAAGTTGAGAATGGTTTTGTGCATTTTGTGTTAAACTTACATTACGCCTAAATTCACAACGGTACTTTAAATATTTATAAATAATAATAATGATATTTGGAGAATTTAATGTTACAATACACGCAAAGGAAGTTTATGCCAGAAATATTAAGGAAATTTTAAACACTACCATTGGCCAACGACGCATATTTCTTGCGACATTATACTTATGGCATAATTGATCCACTAAATCTACACCGATTTTGGTTTGGTTTTAATCAGTTACCATTACCGGCTTCCTATCATCTCTTGTTCCTCCATCTATTTCATCGTCATGGTGCGTGAAGGATATAAATACTACTGACCTGTTTTTCCCCCCCTAAACCAACATATTTTTTTTTGTTTACACAAACATTGAGGAGAACGCCAAAAAACCTTACTTTTTAAAAATGTATGTACTATGCCTTTAATATTTGTGTTGGAAATTCTTGATCTACAACAAATAAAAAATGACAATGTAACACCCAAATACATACAGCCACCTAATAAAGGATGATTATCATTTATGGAGGTTTTAAATATTGCTCGGACTTCAGTTTTATTAAATATGGGTGCTTAATTCGTATTCACTGTAGATCAAGGGTTAACAATCGTTTCTTCCTTAGTCGTCATTTCAATTTTAAGTATTAAAAGTAAAATAATAATATTAAAAAATCTGATGTGGCCAGCACATGACCTCCCGCCAATTCCATGTTTAAAATAGCAGTGAGCTTTACGTAAAGTATCACTTCCGGTTGATCGGTTGTAAATAAAATCTAATTTGTTGTCCAATAAATAGAAAAGTCTGTAATACGAAATTTAGGATTATGTTTTATTGTTTTTCCTCAAAAATCTGTTAGAGCTCCAAATTAAGTACCACATCCTATTTATCATATATGATTAAAATCTGATACTTATGTTGTTTCAAATTATATATGAGTTTTAAATACCAAATTTGAGAAGATTTGAATCATACTTTAATAGACTTTAAGGGAAAATCGTCACACACACATTCTTATAAAAATCAGCATCAACTTCTAGGTGCAATCTTTGTAAATTCTTCGGCGTACATGATCCATTTCGTAAATGTGTAGTTGTAAATTAATATTAATTTATAGTGCTGCAAAAATAGAAAAAAATTAAATCAGATCATCCTGTACATCTAATATGTATGTATGATGGAAAATATATTATTTTTACAAACCTTAATTTCATTAGAATTAAATATTTTACCATTATATTCCTCTTAACGCGCGATCGGTACCGGTGTTAGATTTTTTCTAACATTTTTATATTTATCCATATTTTTTTAAAACAGTTAGCCCTACATCTCAGGCCGTCCTGCTATGCCTCCCTAAGAACCTCCCTCAGTTATCCCCAGTACCAGATTATTGGAAAATTTCAGCGTACGTGATCAGTTCATATTTTTTCCAAGTCGTGTCAACATGTTAGACAAAATCTAACGCGGTACCTATCGTAGAATTGTAAGCTAGTTACTATTTTTACATTGAAAACTTTAGTTTTTTGACAACATTGTTTAGTAATAGTATGGTGATGTCGTACGAACAGGAATATAAACATTTGCAAGCTCTTTGGAAGGAAGCTTTTCTTTTTGCATCTGCTTTTTTTTGTTTACTTTATGTATATTTTAGTTGACATTTTCGCATAATATAAAAACGTTAAAAATATGAAATACTGTTTTATTTATATTTAAAATCAATCTAATTAATACCTGCCATTGTCAGCATTAATAATTTTTACATAATAAGGTGAATAAATATAAAAATCGCTATGTTAGAAAAAATCTAACGCGTTACCGATCGCGTAATTATAGGAGGCGGTACCGATCGCGGGTTAACACGGTTTCATTATTAATTTTAATATAAATGCTTCCTGACAGTGACAATTGTTTTAATATGTCAAAATTGTTATTAACATTGTTTTTGTTTGACGCATAGGCAAGACGATATATGAAAATAAATTATATTATATATTCATATTTAAAGTTATTTAGAGTTATTTACTAAATGTTAATATCGTAGAATTGAAGATTATACAATTATATTCAAATTTAATATGTAAAAGTTACTAAAAAATTATATTCAAGGAATTTTTTACAAGAAAATCTGTTAAAAGCTTGTATAAATGATACTTCCGGTTATCCGATATACACTAAAAACTAAGCTCTTCCCACATTAGTATAGAATGAGTACACAAAATTTCAATTTTTTCTGATTGATGGTATTTGAGTAATCGTGTCCACAAGATCCACACACACACAGACACACACACACACATACATACCTACAGACATCATTGTAAAAATGTTAAAATCGGATTCTGGGGACATCCAAACGTGCTTATTCACTATATCTCTATATCTGATTTTTAGCACGATTCCTATACCTCCCTTACCTAGGATAGCGGAAGGTAAAAAGGAAAATTATTATTTTTGAGTAATAATAAATAACAATTAATCATGTACATATATGTATATAATAATAATAATAATAAAATTTGTTTTTTAATTAAACTAACTTTTCCTTTATTTATTACTGAATTCAATTTAATTCTAAACTATCCATAGTTGTAATTTTGTATTTTCGTATTTACCGCTAGAAATGTGACAGCTAATTAAACTGACGCATGCGTACTGCGTTGTACAATACAGTTTGAAAATCGGGTCTGAAGTGAGGAGGGGACAAAACAGCTCACGTGATATTCTGTGCTCATTGCAGTCGGATGTCAGGTGTTTTTTGCCAAAAAGGATATTTTTTGTCTATTATTTAACCGTATTCATCTATATGTAAACCACTTCTTTTGTGAAGTCCCGTTTAGCAATTGATTCTTTTTCGATCCCGTAATTATCTCTAAATGATTTATATAAATGATTAATAACTATGTTTGTACTTATTTTTACTGTTCTTCATTTACAAATTAAGCCAAAATTAGAAGATGAAATGCGAATTCTTTTTTCTGATACCCAAACTTGACAATGACGTTGCAATTTTAAATTTTATGTACTGAGCCTGCCCATCCACCTTATTGAATCGAAATTTTGCTTTAGATAGACTAGCGCCTTACAGTCTAGCAATTATCTCGTGGCTCGTGGGGATGAATACTGCGCAGAGAGAGAACGCACTACTTTCTGTCAAAGTACACGCTAGTGAAAGGGAAGTCCCCTCTACAAATCTTCGCGATGCTACTGCGCATTCGAGATATTTGCTGGACTGTAAATTGTTGACGTTATTGATTTATTGCTAGCTTTATAATTGTTTATGCTATTTACATGCTAAATTAATTTTGGATATTTTGGTAAGTTCAAGTGTATACCGTGGTTTAATAATTCTTTATTTTAATGCAGTGTTAGAAATTCAAATAAGGGCTCAAACATGAAACGGGCACAAGCAACTTTGCCTATGTTTTTTTAAGAAGCAGAAAAATGACGAACTAAATTCTTCAGCATCATTGGAGGTTGAAACTGTTCAGGAAACAGAAATAAATGATGTAGGCTGTCATATTGAAAAATTAAGGAGTTTAAGTGACAAAACAAAATGCGATCTAAATGAACGACCGTGGATGCTACCATTAGGATTTGAATTTCCCTTTTCTGTCCATAACAAGAATTAATTGGCTCGTTTATTCAAATATTAAAAAGGGTTTATAATGTAAATATTGTACATTATTCGTATGCCAGGCAATTGGAGGCTCAAATAAACATATTCAACTCCAAAAATTAGTAACAAAGCCGTTAATATCATTTGCGAAATTGTTAGGGAAAGACGGAGATCTTGTTGTACATCAGAATTGTATATATCATAAAAATGCAATTGAAAGTGCAAAACAATTTTTATAGTCATACTATACTCCAGAAGAGAACATCGTAAATAAAATTAATATAGAGCGTTTGAGGCAGGTAAAAGAAAACACGGAGCGATTAAAACCCATCGTGGAAAGCATAATATTTCTAGGGAAGCAAAATATTCCTCTACGTGGTCATAGAGATTATGGAAAATTAGAAATAGAGCCGAATCCAGGGAATTATAATGAGGATAATTTTAGAGAACTCTTACGATTTCGAGCAAAGAGTGGTGACATAATTCTTGAAAACCATTTAAAAAATGCAAGTGCAAATGCGACTTACATAAGTGGTAAAACACAAAATGAATTAATCGAGTGCTGTGGTGAGGAAATCGTAAGTATTATTTTAAACCGAATAAAAAATGCAAAGTTATAGTCTATCATGTTTGATGAAACGACTGACATTTCTCATAAATCTCAGTTGTCTTTAATTCTAAGCTATGTAATTAACAATGAAAAACATGAAGATTTTATTACTTTTTTAAATATTCATGATGAATGCTTTAAAGACACTCCAATATCGTATGAACCCAGAGTAACCGGAAAAGTTGTGGGTCAGTTAGTTCTGAAAACTATAAAAAAATTAAATTTGGATATACTTTGCTGCGTTGGAATTTCTACAGATGGCTGTTCCATGATGGTGTCTGAACAAATAGGCGCTGTTACGGAAATAAAAAAAGAAGCGAAATATGCAGTGCGATGCCCTTGTTACAGCCATGCCTTAAATTTATCTATATCGAAATCATCTACGGTTCCAACTATACGAAATTCTCTTGACATAATTCGAGATGTTGCCTCTTTCTTTAATGCATCAGCAAAAAGAAATCATTTGTTATTAAATGTTGTTGATGCACGATTAAAAGGCATGTGTGAAACTAGATGGGTGGAAAGAAGCGAATCTTTAATGCTGTTCGTGGAAATGATGGAAAAAATTGTGGAAGCACTTGAGTTAATATCTGAGTGGGAAGAAACAATTACATCTTCAAAAGCAAAAACTTTGTTACAAGCAATAGAAAACATCGAATTTATAATATCATTATATTGTCAGTTATCAATATATTCATTATTTTTACCTCTTACCAGATTATTACAAAAAAATCTTTAGATTTAAGTAATGCTTCTGAAACAGTACGAGATCTTATTACTGTCTTAAAGAATAATCGTACAGAATATGAAAGTGAATTTTCTAAGATTTTTTCCAATGCAGCCGAACTAATATTGAAGTTAAATTTGAATATATCACTTCCTCGACTTGCTAAAAAGCAAAAACATAGATGCAATGTTTCTTGTTCTACACCAGAAGAGTATTATAGAATATCAATATATATTCCGATGTTAGACTCTGTTATTATTGATTTAGAGTCAAGATTTTCTAATGAGTTATTATCTTCTTGTGAAATAACAAGTTTATTACCTAAGCATATAATAAATTTTAATACAGAATTATTATATAAAAAAATTAAAATTATTGCATTTACATATGCTGGTGTACTAAATTAAGAGAGAACTACCCTTGAAAATAAAAGTCGTGGAGAAGTCCAGCTCTGGAAAGAAAAGTGGATTAAAGTAGATTCCGATAAACATCCAATTTCAGTGGCTGATGTTATACAAGCATGTGATATTGACATATTTCGAACTATATATCTTTTGCTTCAAATTCTCTTAACATTGCCTGTCAGTACAGCGTCGGCAGAGAGGAGTTTCTCAACACTTCGTCGATTAAAGACTTATATGCGAAATCAAATGGACGAAGAGAGATTAACAGGTCTAGCTCTACTACAAATGCACCGAAATATTAATATAGATGTTGAAAAAGTAATAAAGCGTTTCGGAAAAAGATCAAATCGTAAATTAGAATTTGTAATATAATCTCGTCTTATAATAAATAATATACAATAATATTTTTTTGTTCAGGTTCTTATTTAAAATATCCTATTTTCTTGTTTACGTTTATTATATTTTTAATGTTAACCTTCCTACCTACCTCTCTTAAAATATCTTTGTATTATAAAATTTAAATATGAGAAAATAAGTACATGAAATTATTTAGTCGCCCCCCCTAGACCAAAATCCTGGAAACGCCACTGGGCTGAATGTAGGACGTTTTCGCATCTACCAGCGCAAACATTTTTATGCCATAATTGACTAGCTTGCTTGAGATATATTGTTTGAATGCACAACGCCCTCTGAAAGCCAATAATTGTTCATCTACAGTACAAAACCCAAAACAATTATCAATTTCTCTTCGCTCATGACTCAGTCCCGTTTCCTTTCGAATTATCTCAAATTTTATGTAATTTTTTTTTTAACTTCTCAGAGTGCCAATCTAGAACAAAATACCAATGAAAGCGTGAATTTCAGTTTCATTAGTTTGCCTGGCGTCTTGATTTCTTTGGTATTTGCTCCGAACCTTTTGAATGTATACATTTGTTGACTCAGTTTTTATTCTTATAACTGTTTTATTGTGACATTGCGTGCATTACCTTTCGTACCGGGCAAAAGTTTGCTGATATTATGAGAAAGGACACGAATTTGTAAAATTGTCACTTGTCTTTTCCAAGATAAAAATTTGAGGAAAGCGCTTTTTCCGAATCGTCAACATTCCTTCATCTCGGTCCGATTCTTCTTACTCCGATACTTCTAGTTCAGATTCTGTCTCGTGATCACTCTTTTCAGCAACTTCCACATCCACACCAACATTATCTTCGGACTCATCCTCATCGTCTTCGTCAATAGGACTCTCTTCTCCACTTGACAGCTCGTTGCACCACCTCAACCATACTTCCGGCTCGTTGCTTCTTTCCACACGTCTCGTTTAGGGTCAGATATGGTTTTATCTAAGATATATTGTATTTACTACACATGTACCGAAAATGAATAAATAATACTAACCTAGACTCATCAAAACAATAGAAATAAAGGGCGGCAATGCAGCGAGAAACTGTAACGTCTTTGGGCACGCGGTGTACATAATGTAGACCACTCCAGTTTCAGCCTTGATAAGATTCACGACCACACACATCAAGCTCATCTAATATATTGATGTGGTTTCATCCTTTAATTCAGTAGATTTTAAGTGTGAAAAATGTAAACGTATGGTTAAAAAAAGAGTTCAGTGTAGTTCTTGTGAAGTTAATTATCATTTTAAGTGTGGTAATGTTAGCGGATCAGTGGATGATCAAAAATGGGAATGCCTAAGTTGCAGTGACAAAAGTGCACCAATTTCTATCTTACAAGTCTACTATGCTGATATTGAAAGAGCATATTTCCTTCTTCAAGGAGAATGTGCTGCATATCGTAATATGTTCAAAGAAATGGAGCAGAAATGCCCGCAGTCAGAAAAACTACAAGGTCTAGTTCGAAGCCCATCACATCCACCTTCGGATCAAATTACCGATGATGAGACAAGTTCTAGGAAAGCTACCTATTCAGAAATAGCATCAATGCCAAAACAAAATGTAAATAAACAAAAGACATATGATTCAAATGATGTCCCAAAGCCGCGTAAAGCAAGAAAACCTCTTATTGGGAAAAGTAGTGAAAATAATTCCCTAAACATTGCACCGAAAAAAGGTTGGTTACACGTTTGTAGACCCTCCAAAAAGACGACTGTAGATGATATTTTACAATTTCTTCAAAGTTCAAAACCAAATGAGAAATTCTGCTGTGAGCAGCTAAAACCCGAGATGACTACGCTTCTTTTAAAGTAGGCTACCCTTTTGCTCTTCATGAAGAAATTTACAATGCTGCGTTCTGGCCGAATGGTACCGCTGTGCAACGTTTTTTCTTCAAGCGCAACAAACCACCCCCGCAACATTAGCAGTTACCCCTAGTGTTGATAGTGAAAGTGCTAGTGACGAATGTCCCAAAAGCGATAGCTCACCAAAATATTCAGTACGTTAGAAATAAAATAGAAAATTTAGAAGTTACATTATCGGACATAAATTGTGACATTTTATGTTTATCAGAACACTGGTTGTTTGATGGTGAAACCATACACATTTATAATTATTATACAAGTTCTATTTACTACAGGACAATAAAGATACATGGAGGTGTCGCGATTCTTTGTAAAAAAGGAATATGTACTGAAGCACTTAAAATATGTAACAATTTGTCACTTGATATTCATTTCGAGTGTGTTGGAATAAAAACTTTTCTAAATACGAGTTCTAAAGAACCTCTCATAATACAATAGATCTGATAAAGGACATTTTGATATATTTATAGATAAATTAGATGAATAACTTAATTATATTTGCGCAATATATTGAAACATATTTCTGAATTTATATAATATTAAATAAATAACGAACAGTATTTTAAAGATATTTAACTAAAAATTAAATTTGATTGTACAATGATGTAATATGATTACAACAATGCGAGAACTTGATTAAAACAATAATGAAACTTGATTACAACAATAACAAAAGTTGATTATAACAATGTTGACCAGGCTAGCAGCGAGAATAAGTGACCGGGGGTTTGAAATTTGTTTTCGATTAATTGATATTAGTTTTCGATAGTGTAAATTTAGTTTTCTTTTACATGAAATCATTCGATAATGTGAAATTATTTTCAAAAGCATGAAAACATACTGCAAGAGCGAGAAAATAGGAACATCCACCTAGTACCTGGTTGGTCATAAATAATATACTATTTTGTATTTAATGATTTCGTTATTTGAAAACCTGTAATTTTACACCTGTCTCTTGTGCATATTTACTACCACGCTCTGATGTGTGTGTGTGGATCCTGTGGACGCGATTACTTAAATACTATCAATCAGAAAATTTTTAAATTTTGTATCCCAATTCTTTACGAATGTGGGAAGAGAATATTAGTTATTAATGTATATGGGATAACCGGAAGTATCACTTATATAAGTTCTTAAGTTTTGTTGGAAACTTTATTAAGCCGAATTGGAGTAGTTGGAATGAAAAGTAAAACTTACTGTATTGTATGTTTTCTTTAGTAAAGATGCGACGTTTCGGCCAAGATCCTGGTCATTATCAAGCTGAACAATATTTGTTTAAGTTAATTTAAGATACAATTATGTATAAATTTTCTTACCATGTGTGTACTGTAAATTGCAATAAAAAATGATAAAAAATAATTTTGCTACATTTTTATAGTCAAAAGTTTTAAAAAGTAAAAACTAGAAGTGTGAACCACTTCAGGAGTTACAATTTGACTAGCAATGGAGTGCTTTACAATTATTTTAATTTATTTAAATTTAACAGTTTCGTTAATTTTCATACTGTTAGAGACATCTAGTGGTAAACATTGTGAACTTTCGTTAGGAAAAGAAGAATAACAGTGTAACCTTAAATGTCAACAAAAATATTATAGTTTTAACAAGTAAAACGTACTTTGGTATTGCTCATTAGAAAAGAAGGAATCAGATTTAATATTAATGCTATTGGGATCCAAATTTATGTAAACACTTTCAAGAAACAGTCTTTTATGCTTGTGTTGTTCTGAATGTAGTATTTTATAGTTTTCAAAGTCTAGTTTGTAGTTGTTCAGCATAGCATGTTCAACAACAGCGCTTCGATTATTGTTAAGCGACAGGCGATTATTGTTATGTTGTTTTATGCGTTTGCCAACATATTGCTTGTTTCTCCGATATAGGTAGAATTACAATCGAGGCAGTTTAATTGGAATACTACATTGTTATTTCTGTCTTTTGAAGCTTTACCTTACTATAAACATCTAGACAGATTGTGTCAAACAATTATGTCAAGAACTTAACCTAAATCTAGCATATAAATCGCCTTCTGTCACAATTTCCTTGTTTACTAAATTAAAATTCAAAAGACCCGATGCCTGGCAAAAGATTGCTGAAAATTTTAATGCAACAGCTTAAGAAACAAAAATATTGAGGATAACGTATATTTGGAACTAGCTGTACCCGTTGCAAATATTTGCTACAAACAATATAGGATAATGTTATTAAATTATATTTTTTTTTCTGTTTCGGAATTAGAATAGCATATTCTATTGATGCTGAAAGAAGCTTCTTTCTTAAATGATTTTCGGTGATATTTGTTATTTGGGATTGGTATGCCTGCACGAAATATATAAAATATTTTAGCAACGGACAGAATAAAAACGCAAATCAATGTTACCAATCTAATTATTGTGTCAAAAATTCCTCTAATAGAAAATGTAAAATATTTTTATTAAAAAAATAATGTCAATGAAAGCCTAAACAGAGAAATAGTATAAACCACTCGTTACAGAAGGCTATTCAAGTACTCGTTCGTTTCCATACTCGCAGTTGTGCGTTCGTATGCGAGTTTCAAATTCGTGCTTGAACAGCTTGTCTTAGGGCCGTGATATCCACCTCCTATTAAAGTTCTTGATAGCTATCTGAAGAATAAATTTGTTAGTAGCTAAATAAATTTATTATGTATATCAAGCACAATTTATTTGC
Organism: Ophonus ardosiacus; assembly: GCA_943142095.1. Lineage (NCBI taxonomy): Eukaryota > Metazoa > Arthropoda > Insecta > Coleoptera > Carabidae > Ophonus > Ophonus ardosiacus. The sequence goes on from OW964835.1 coordinate 26,890,328, forward strand.
CAGATAGCTATTAGATAGTTACTAGAATAATAAAGAAAATATTTTAAAGTTGGTAGCACGAAAACTAGTTACTTTCATTTTCACAACCTGAATTGACGTATGTTTACTCATAGGTATTTGGTTATGTTTGTTTATTTCAAGATTTATTTTAAGTGCGGATTACGTATTATATAATTGTAGTGTCAATATGGATTCGAAAAGAGTACCATCAGCTAATTTTTCGCAAAATGAAACCAGATTATTAGTTGATATTTGTATAAAACATGCAAATATAATAGAGAATAAAAAACTGAATAATTATTGTTCTAATCTAGTTTAATCTTTGTTGTAATCAAATTCAGTTATTGTTGTAATCAAGTGTTATTGTTGTAATCGCAAGTATCTAAAATCAATTGTTACCAAGTATAGTTATTGTTGTAATCAAGTACCTATAATCACTGTTATACTCAAAATTATTCATTGTTGTAATCAAGATTTATCATTGGTGTAATTTAGAATTTGGAATTTTTAGCTCATAAATAAACGCGGCCCTGAATAAAATAAAAACATACCTACCACCTGACACTTTTTTGTTCGATTTAGGCGCGTATTAAATTTGAATATATAACAGTTTCACGAGACAACCGAAATCTGTTAATAAGTTCTGCGTCATCCCACTTTTCAAAATTGTCCATTCTAACTCGTACTATAGGCACCGTGCGTTAAGTTAGCGCTAGCGCCGATTATTTACCTAGCGGATAATTCATGCATTTTTGTTGGGGCTTGACTTGTCTCATAGAGATTTGTTTGCGTTCTACACAAATAAAAAATATATAAAATGAGTGATAGTTGTCGACGTCATACTGTTATAACTACAGGGTTTCAAAAAATAAGTATGAATTTCTCATTTTTAAGAAAAGAAACCTACGAAAAAAGGAGATATTTACATCGAAGTGGTCACGTATTAAGTTGCGAAGAAATACAAATGATTACTTACTTTATAATCAGAGGAACAGTTATGAGACAAACTTCTGTAAATTTGCCTGCATACAAAGTGCAATTAGAGGTAAATACAATAACGTTTTGATTTTAAACATAACCTATTAAATTTTCCCTATTTTAGTTGGACAAAAACAGACATTTAATAAGTACTACATGTACATGCCCCATAGGGGAAAGCATAACATATAAATGCAAACATGTTTATGCTATATTAAGTTATATTAACGAATCAACAAGTGATACAAAAACAAATTTTTCGCGGGAATGGGGAAAGCCTGCTACTGGAAAAGAAAAATATAGCAAAGGAATTCAAATTGAACAATTATTTCCTAGACTAAATAATGCACACGGAAATAAAATAAACCTTCCAATAATATGTGAAGCTCCTTGTCCATCATTCAACTGCAGTATTCGAACATTATTGATTGAAGAACAAAATTCAGAGCCGGAAAAAATTGCTAAATATATTTTAAACGAAATTTTAACGAACGTTGCAGACTATTCCATGGAAAGAGAGCTGACAGTGGTAACAAATAATTTATTATCTTTGCAATTAATTAATTCTAATAAAATTGCAGCAAGTCATGAACCAACTACTTTAAAAAAGATTTTTTATGATAATAATGTAAAAGTAGACAATTCTGGTATTGTTAAACTTTGTATAAATACAGTGAAGCAGTCTCAGTGTAAATTATGGTATAATGAAAGAAAAAATAGGATTTCTTGTAGTGTTAACGCACATAAAATTAAAACTCGTAAACAAAATCATGAAAAATTAGCAGAATATATGATTAATGATAACAATTCAATAAAAGGTCAAGCATTAAAAAATGCTGAGTATGGAAGAAATATGGAATCAACAGCAATACACTGTTATATTGAAAAACAAAAGGCGCATGTTGTAAGATGTGGTTTAATTGTACATTATCACCACAATTGGTTGTGTGGCAGTCCAGATGGTATAGTTGTCACAGACAATATTCCAACTAAGGTATTAGAGGTTAAATGTCCTGCTTCATGTAAATCAAAAAAAATTATTGATGATAACGGGAATATAAATATCCTACATAAAATTTATTAACAATAAAATTTGTTTAAAACCAAGCTATACATATTACACCCAATGTCAATTATTAATGTACTGCCAGGTTTAAACTTTTGTGATCTGTTTATATATTCTAAACATCAAACTCTGTGTATATGTATAGAAAAAGATGATGACTGGATTGCATCTACTGTAAACAAATTGGAAAAAATTTACTTTGATTACAATGTCAATAAATTAATATTTTTTCATGGACTGTGAAATAATATATACATTTTTTTTAAATATTTTATTCTTAAAATGTAAATATTATTTCGCGGGTGACCTAACATTACCTCCTATGTATTATATTCAGCGAAAATAAGTTATTAGTAAATTTAGATTTTGTATCGCTATTTACGTTGTAATTTAAAAGTTTACTGTAGTAAGATTATCATGTCTTTAATTTTTAGCGAAAATGAGTGTTATAAGTAAATTTGGATTCTACATATTTTTGTTATATTGTAAATTGTAATAAAAGTATCCCGTAAAATTTCATGGGAGGTATTATCATCTCACCCGTGATATTATTTTGTGACTGAAAAGTAATGTGATTATATAATAAAAAAATATTTGTATAGATACAATAATTACTGATTTATTATTAACATAAGAAATAAACAAATAAGTTTACTAGTTTTACATGGATTAATTTAACAATGTTCTGCAATTATAGGCCTTTGTAAATTAGTTAATACACAGCAGAAACGAACAATAGCATCAATATGCGGAAATAGTTCTACATTTATTTTTTGTAAAATATTATATACTTTAATTCGTTGAATTGCTCTCTCGACGTGTATTCGAACACTTGCTACGTTATAAGTATCAGTTACTTGATCACTTGTTAATTTTCCATTATGCAAAAACGGGGGAGTAATAACTACACAGTTTGGATAATTTGTTTGTATGTTTGGAAATCCTTTATCAGCTGGAACTAAGTCTCCCGGCTCCAGTAGGCTACATATTCTACTGTCGTTTGTTATAAATGTATCGCTTAATCTTCCTCCATAACATTTTGACAGGAAAATTATTGCTCCGTTCGGGGCAATACCTACCAAAAATTTTATGGTATAGGCTCCCTTATAATGGGAATACATAAAATTTCTTTGGTCAATATTTGGAGGCTGTTCAGTTTTGAGTTCTGTACAGTCAATAATCACACGACAATTTGAATAATTCTGCTTGAAACATACTGGCATTGTATTGGATATTACTTCTTTACTCGGCCAATATATAAGGTTTCTTGTTGATTTTTGAAGTTGATACAAACAATTTAAAAATATTTGAAATGTAATCAGCGTAAACAACTACCCGTCGTAAACCTGATTGAATAAATAATTCGTATATTTTGAGAAACTATTATTTTTTATTCTTACAAACTTGACATATATCATACATATCATTATATCGTATTGTTTTTTTTCTAACTTGATTTTTTTGACAATATTAACAAAACAGAAGTAGCTTTTCTGATTCTGTGACAGCAGTTTGCAAAATTTCTGCAGCATCATTTCTTTCTTGCTTATGTTTCACAGTGACATCTTCCTTGCCACATTCCAGGGGATATAAACGTTGTACAGGTCTTAAAAGTTGTCCGTACTTTGTCATAACAAGAACAAGTCTTACGACTCCATCCTTGCCTGGCAGTACTTCTTCGACTCTTCCCAATGGCCTGTCTAATCTTTGTCCATGTTCATTGCCAATGAGAACTATCTCTCCGACATTAACTGGACGTGTGGTTTTCTTTGAATTAATTTGTTTTAGCTGACCTAAAGTACTCACTTCTGAAGCGACGACGCAGATCTTCTCGAAGTTTTTGACGATAACGAACTTGACGGTTTAAATTATTATTTTCAATAACATCACATTCTGGTACTTCTATTTCAGTGTGATCTCTCAGAAACATTGCAGGAGTAAGCACTATCAATTCATTAGCGTCTTCTAATAAGTAAGTGAGGGGTCGAGAATTGATGATCGCCTCACAATCACACAGCACAGTTACAAATTCTTCATACGTCAATGACGATCTACCCAACACTCTTCTTAATAATTGTTTTAAAATACCGATTAAACGTTCCCACCAGCCACCCGACCATGCAGCTGTAGGAGGATTGAATTTCCAGTTGATCTTCTGGACTGTGCTATACTTGGATACAATTTCCCAATTAATTTGTGCAGAAGCATTTTCTGCTTCCACAAAATTAGTGCCATTGTCAGAGTATACAGTAGTAGGTCTTCCACGTCTGGACACAAAACGACGAAATGTTTGCAGAAAACTATCCGATGATAGTGACGTTGTTAGTTCTAAGTGTACTGCTCGGTATACGGCACATGTAAAGATACAAACCCAAGCTTTCTCTTTATTCTTTAAATAGACTGGGCCGGCCATATCTACTCCAGTAACTTCAAAAGTAACTGCATATCTAACTCTGTCAATTGGTAGGGGAGGATTACATAGTTCGAAATTCTTTGATTTATGTCTTCTACATAAGACACATTTTGAAAGAACACTTCTTATTGCTCTTCTACCACCTAAAATCCAATAACGTTCTCTTAAAATACTCATCAAAATTTGAACTCCAGCATGACATGATTTGACATGTCCTTCAAAAATAAGCTTCTTCACAACAGAATGATGTGTTGGTAATAATATGGGGTAGTAGAAATCCTCTATATCATCTCTATTTGAAATTCTTGTACGAAGTCTTATCAAACAATCTTTATCTTCGAACGGACGAAGAGACGATATTGTTTTATCTTGTACACCATCAAATGATTCATATTGAATAAAACGTAAAAGCTTTTTCTCTGCTGTTTCTATTTCTGTCAAAGTCAATTCACCCTTGATTCTTTGATCAGGACTTCTGCAGTTATAAATAAAACGGTGTATCCAACCTAACAGTGGAACAATTTGATGATAGCGTGAAAAATATTGACTGTACCAAGAGTTTAACTTCGTTGTAATCACCGTAGATGAAATAATCTTTTTTTTTTTCGTGATTTACTTCTTCCTCATTTGCAGACAAATTATTTGGAGGCCAATTCTTTGATGAACCATGCGACCAGTCCGGTCCGTCCCACCATTTGTTTTCAGCTAGAAATTTTGAACTACATCCACGTGAAGGAAGATCGGCTGAATTCATGTGTCCTGGAACATATCTCCATGCTTTTTTATCTGTAAGAGAACGAATTTCTTGGATTCTGTTCCATACAAAGGTAGACCTTTCTTCTTCTTCTTGACGGATCCAAAATAATACCGTCGTTGAATCAGTCCAGAAATGACTCTCAATGTCTTCATCACGACTCATCATCTCACCAAGCATCTCTCTTACCCCAGCAAAAAGTCGTGCTCCAATTGTTGCCGCAAGTAACTTCAAACGAGGTATTGTCATTTTCTTTATTGGCGAAATTCGTGCTTTTGCCTGTAATAAATGTATATGTGAGCCATTATCTGTAGATATCTTCAAAAATATAGCCGCTGCATAGGCATCTTGACTTGCATCACAAAATGTATGGACACTCCATTTTCTATGCAAACTCTAATTCAACCATCTCTGAATTTTTATGTCACGTAAATAAGACAATTCGTTATACCACTTTATGAACTGATTTTTAATATCTTTAGGTACAATTTCATCCCATCCAAGTTTATCTTTCCACATTTTCTGAAGCAACAGTTTCGGCCATAAACTTCCAGGTGACGTAAATCCAATAGGATCATATAAACGATGAGCTTGAGACAAAATCGTTCTTTTGATAATTCTTTCTAAATTAATTGTTTGTTGAAAATTTCTACAAATCATTAATGTGTCTTCTTTCTTATTCCAACTCATTCCTAAGACAGGTGTAGGTACTACTGAATCTTCATTTGTATATTCCCACCCTCTTAAATCGAACATGCCTTCTGTCATAAGTTGACTTGATTCTTGAATAAATTCCTTAAGTTCAACTTCATTATTAACGCTTGTAACACAATTATCTACATAATAGCAGTTTAATAATTTATTAATTGTGTTCGGCGAATATTTACGATCATTTTTATAATTTTCTCTCTCTTCAATCCTTTTTACATGATGCTGTATTGTTGCTCCTAATAAAAATGGACTGCAACACACACCAAATACAACTCTTCTGTGTCTATATATTTGAAGACTACCATCTTCCTTCTTCCCCAGAAACCTCAGAAAATCTCGATCACTTGTTTAAACTTATTTGAAGGAAAGCTTTTCGAGTATCTGATACTACGCCAAATTTATGTATACGAAATCGAGTTAACACTGTTGGTATTAATTCTATTAAATTAGGTCCTTTCTCCAAACACTGGTTTAATGAAGGATGATTCTTCTCATGTGCAGACGCGTCAAAAACTGGTCTGATCTTGGTAGTAGCACTACTATTCTTGATAACTGGATGATGAGGTAAATAATGTGTACAATTGTTTATTTTTCGATCGTCAACTTCTTCAATAATTCCTTCAAGCAACCAATCTTTAAAAACTTGAAAATAATCCTCATAGAGACCTTGATCTTGCAATTTTTGTAGCATAGTATCTAATTTTTTTTCTACAATTTTAAAATGGTTTTGTAGAGGCGGGTGTCCCTCTAACCAGGGTAGTTTTACCTCGTATCTCCCTTCATTATTGATTGTAACTGTACTTGAAAAATGTTCTTCTGCCGCTGCTTCTCGACGAGATCTCTTCTGTATTGGATCCGTTATTCCTATAACATCAAGTTGCCACAAATTCGTTAGTTGTATATCTTGTCAATGCATGGAAGTGACGAACATGGAAGCGATTGATTTGTTCATAGTTCTTCCCATTAATGTCCATCCAAGATATGTTTCTACTGCTACTATACCACATTTCAAAATTTGTCTTCGCCCAGTATGTAGTTTACCAGCAACATCGGCACCAATTAAAACTTCTATTGGTTCAGAGTCTTTAACATCTGAGAGTGAAATATTCAGTTTCTTCAATTCTCTGCTCCACTCACCGTCGAAAACAGAAGACATATTGTTACAAATAACTGGATGGTCCAGTGCTTCGAATCGGCATGCATATTTTTCGTCCAAACTTAATAGTCGAATATCATAACAAAAATGGGTCTGTTCTTCTGTACTAGTACCACCAAAAAGGCTATGTATAATATTCTCATTTCTTTTAGGTATATAACCCATCCGTTTCGCAGTGCTATGCAATATACAGGGTGTCTCTTAAATAGGGGGACATGGCTTAACCACAGATTCCTGAGGCTAAAATAAGACGATTTAACCAAATTTGCTTCTACCGGAAAGTGTACCATTTAGCCAGAAATCTGCTTCAAAGTTCTTCGAAAAAAAATTAATTTTGCTTATAATAATCGGACGCTTTATTCGATTTGGATGAAATTTGGTATGACAGTTCATATGGTTATAAGTCATCTTTTATGGTGCTACTTGTTATTATTAGTGAACCACTAGTGTATGAAACTTAGGTCTCCCAACATTAATTAGACCGTAACTTTTTAATGGAAATGCCGAAAACGTGAAATTATTTTTCTTCAGAAAGATACATTCAATAGTAAACTTTTGTCTCTCTGTGTAATTTGTGATATCTGTTACGGTTCACACAGAAAAAAATAAAATTTGAGTGTCTGCACTGCTAAATTTTTAAAATAAATTTAATCTAGCAGTCTATCCAAATGTCAAACAAGTAATTTTTAATGACAGTTACAGTTGTTTTACGGATTGTCAAAAATTTTCTTCGCAATATTCTAAAATTAGTAACATCCGTTTGTTCGGCCTAATAATATTTTACTACCATTCTCACAAATAAGACGATTACATAGCTCAGCTAACTCCTAAACAAGTTGTGAAGATTGACAACTCGTTACTGTCATTAAAAATTATTTGTTTGACATTTGGATAGACTGCTAGATTAAATTTATTTTAAAAATTTAACAGTGCAGACACTCAGATTTTATTTTTTTCTGTGTGAACCGTAACAGATATCACAAATTACACAGAGAGACAAAAGTTTGCTATTGAATGTATCTTTCTGAAGAAAAATAATTTCACGTTGTCGGCGTGGCCATTAAAAAGTTACGGTCTAATCAATGTTGGGACACGTAAGTTTCATTCACTAGTGGTTCACTAATAATAACAAGTATCACCTTAAAAGATGCCTTATAACCATATGAAGTGTCATACCAAATTTCATCCAAATCGTATAAAGCGTTCTGTTATTATAAGCAAAATTAATTTTTTTTCGAAGAACTTTGAAGCAGAATTCTGGCTAAATGGTACACTTTCCAGTAGAAGCAAGTTTAGTTAAATCGTCTTATTTTAGCCTCAGGAATCTGTGGTTAAGCCATGTCCCCCTATTTAAGAGACACTCTGTATATGATCTTTGAGAACCACTGTCTATAATAGCACGAACTTCTTTCTTTTGTTCTTCACTTCGAATTTTTACTCTTAAAGTTTGAAGAAATACTTGATTATTGACGTGATTAGATAAAAAATTAAACGACAAACCAGCCTTAGAAAAGAAAATTTAATAAAAATAAGATTTTAGTGCTTTTACTGCCTTTGAATATTTTTTTACAATTGGTGGAAAACTATCTATTACTTCTCTAGCTCTGGTACCGTGAATAGTAGCTTGTATAAGATAGTGAAATTTATCTTCCAAATGCATATCTGTATCTTCATCTATCTTTTTGAATTGGCTCCAAAAAGATAACCAGTCCTTAACGTCACCGCCAAAATTTTTAAACTCAAGAACAGGCAATCTCAATTTATGTGACGTAGAAATAATAACTGTACTATTACTGGTGTTGCTGCTACTGAGAACACTAGCTGCATCTTTTTGCAAAATTTTTTGACAGATCAAATTTAACTCTACGATTTTGGAAGAATATTTATCAGTAGAAACGATTTCATTATTCAACTCCTCTTCAGTTGCATTTTGCTCCAACATTAAATTAAACAATTCTTTATCACACTCTGTAAGTGTCTCTGCTTTCTGTTGCAACATCTCCCATGCGACTTGAATCTCATCCAAATTACGGTCTTCTACCTTTACTAAATTATTTAGTTGTTTTGCTACACGTGTAAATGCAGTTCTATGGACTGTACGTAATTTTTTAGCTTGCTCCATATTAAGCATCAATAATTACTGACAAATCGAGTTCAAAACCACGATCCTCATGTCACGGTCGCCAAATGAAATGTAATCAGCGTAAACAACTACCCGTCGTAAACATGATTGAATAAATAATTCGTATATTTTGAGAAATTATTATTTTTTATTCTTACAAACTTGACATATATCATACATATCATTATATCGTATTGTTTTTTTTTTCTAACTTGATTTTTTTTACAATATTAACAAAACAGAAGTCATCAAAAATCAACATGAGTCTGTAACAATATTCTTGAAATTGTTGTGCGATGTAAACCAAAAAGTACGCCTATTGCAGAGTAACTAAGACCTGTCTTTATTTTAATAAGAAATATTAGTAATTGATTTTGTTTAACGATTTTTCTTAATTTCTTTTCGGAGAGCAAGGGCAATAAATAGTCAAACACTTGTTTATCAACTCCACTTAACCCCTTTAATTCATCATCATTTTTTAATGAAAAGAAACCATGAAAAGCTTCACAATTTAAACAATTATTTGGATTAGAACCATGAACTGGATCAGGACCACATTTTTTATCAACCATATATTGTGATCTATCCCGAAATATAGTGGTTATTTGATACTCCATGTGACTTCTTAAGTTGTCTACAATTCTGTTTGATATAAATGTTGTTGAATTAACAATGTCGCTATCTGTATTAAAATCAGTTTGTTTTGACGCATTCGTATAGTTACATAAATTTGAATGTTCTTCTCGGGATGTAATGGGCGAAACCGTATTTGTTTAATTTATTTCATTTTTTTTTTCTTAAGTAAATCTCTGCTAATTGCTCTATTGAATCTATTAGTATTCGCAATATTAGTTTTTTTTATATATTAATGGAAATACAGTAGGATTATAATTAATATGTAATGGATGTTCTGATTTTTTGTTTCCATCAAATTGCTGACTGCATATCAAGCTGTTTTTTGTGGGTATCCATTTAGAACCATCTCTAAAAAAATTAATTATACCTACAACATTTCTCTGTTGATCGATTACTTACAATAAAAAAAAACTTACTTGTTAACTCTTTTTATAGCAGAAATCCATTTTTCTCTTCTTTCTTTCTCATAATCTTTACCAAGAAACCGATAAAATTTTATATTAATTGATGCAGAACTATATGTATTGCTACATCCTACCACACAACAATTATTTTTACTCTTTCTAGTACTAACCTTACTCATATTTTAATGAAAATTATTACTGAACACAAATTAAATGTCAAATAAGATACAAGAACCTGTATAAGAACGCCCCGACAAAAGTTTTATATTTTGCCACCAGATTGTGCTAGTTGTCGTTGTGCACGGTGCCAATGTACGTCGCAATTTTATAATCTTATCTTCTGCCTCCTGTGCTTCTATGAGATTATCTAATTCTTGTAAATCCATTTTTACACACTTTTCTTTTCTTTTCAAAATAGTTACCAGCACCTCACAGTTCCTATTAGTTTATTCTGCTAATAACAAAATTTAGTAGCAAGATAAATTTTATTTGTAGGTGGAAATACACAAAAAATATTTAATAGTAGAATAAATTTATTAGGAACTTTAATAGGAGGTGGATATCACGGCCCTAAATACACTATTCTGTACTTATATTCAATGTTTGATACTATTCTACACTTTTTTTAACCACCGCTGCTTTGTTGGGCAGGGCACATAGAAATAATAGAACTCTGCTTGATTATTTGACGTAACACTCTGGTATCAATAAATAAACTATTTAGGGCCTGTTTGTTAATGCAAGGTCAAAAGTGAAATAATGGTAACTTTTGTTAGTTACATTACATGACTGACTGACTGTTTATAAATATACAGTTACAGTCTATCTACCAGTTTACAAACTTCACTTGAAAAATAGAAATTGGAAACTGAAACTGTTTTGACAGACAAAAAGTACAGGTCTTGTAACACAGGCACAGGATGGATTTTATTGCTGATTATTGATAATGAACTTTGGATATTATTGTACAAATTTTACAGCAAACTGCAATAATATTTAATATTCTAGCAGATAAACAAAAATATGCAATATATATAAAGAAAAAAGAAAAACAATAATTGTAGGAACCATACTAGGTATTGATGCTAGCGGTAAATTCGACATTTCGTCTGAGACTTTTTTTCTTGTTGTAATATTTATTATACTCATATTCAGCGTCTTTCATTGTTATATTTTATTAATATAAATTATAACTATGAATCAATGTTGCAATTATTGTTACTTAATTTCATTTTATAATGTAGCTATATAATTTATTGTCACCAAGAAATATTGTTATTGTTGTAATAATTGTGTTTCATTTGTGATTTCAAGTTCACTTATTGTAGAGGGAACAACGTATTTCTATTTTTCAAGTGAATATCTTTATTCGTTTTAACAATAGGTGGAATCACTGAATGTCTATATCTTTTACAGTATATTTTTACACTTTTGATTAATACATTAAAAAATGTTATTTCACATTAATGAAAACGGATTTCACACGAAGGAAACCTGAAGTCACAGCAACGAAACTAATTTATCACTCCTGAATACCGATTTTGTAATAATAAGATCAATAATAAAACAATGATAAAACTTGATTACAACAATAATAAAGTTGATTACAACAATGTTGACCACGCTAGCAGCGAGAATAAGTAACCGGTGGTTTGAAATATGTTATCGATTTGTTGAAATTGTAAAATCAGTTTTTGTTAATATAAAATCATGTTTTGTTACTATGGATTCAGTTTTCATTTGTGTCATATCAGTTTTCGATAATGTGAAGATACTATAAAAGGTAGTGTATAATGCCCGATTTCTTCACTTTTTATTGAAACTCTGATTTTCTAAACTACGATTAAAGTTAATCTTAAGATTAGAAACTTGTCGGTTTTCTTCATTCGCATTCAAGGATATCTAATCTATGGTTAGAAAATACAGAACATAAATTTGGCATCGTCGCAAATTGAATTTTCAGCTAACGTCATAGTTATTTTCTATTAGCCTTGTCTATTAGTAACAAGCTGTCAAGTAGAAATTATAATATACTCAAAGTTCGTATTTAAAGTGAAATGTATGTATTAAATTTTATGTTATTATAATCAATAATTCTCTATTATGTGGAAATAATATTTCGAATGCAATAAGATATAAAGTATAAAAATAATATGTTGTATATGCATGTCTCGTTTCAGTGTTTGCAGAAAAATGGAAAATAAAAGAGGTGCAAATTTCACCAAAATTGAAATAATAGCTATTTGTGTATTAAGAGCGCGAAATGGGACAATGTCGATTTACGCTCGAAACACACACAAAATATTTCCTACAGTCACCACAATGGGGTCCTCCGCCATAAGAAAAAAATAATAAAATGTACACTTTGTACTTACAGTACTACTCAATTAATAACGATTATATTTTTTCATTTTAATTTATCCTGTTTACTTTCGTTTTAGTACGGCATTTTGTTTGGTTATGGAATACACCGACAAAGCAGTCATCACAAACCGTTGCCATTAAGCATGTAGACAAGTGACATTTCTCAACAGCTTTTAAGTCTCCCAGAAATTAGTTTTAAAACATTCCAAAATAAGATTTGTTGGAAGAATTTGACAGCTTTGGCAGTTCTTAAGTCACCAAAAATCAATTTGACAGTTCTAAATTGCTTTTAAGTCTCCCAGTATTTAGTTTTAAAACATTCCAAAAAAAGATTTGTTTGGAGATTTTGAGAGCTTTGGCAGTTTTTAAGTCAACAAAAATCAATTTGACTGTTTTAAACAGCTTTTAAGTCTCCCAGAAATTAGTTATAAAATATTCCAAAAGATTTTGTTGGGAGAATTTGACAGCTTTGGCAGTTTTTAAGTCAACAAAAGTTTCTAAGTTACCAGAAATCAATTTGACAGTTTTAAACAGATTTTAAGTCTCCCAGAGTTTTAAAACATTCCAAAAGAATATTTGTTAAGAAAATTTGACAGATTTGGCAGTTTTTAAGTCACCAGAAAACAAGTTGATAGTTTCAAACAGCTTTCCAATCTCCCAGAAATTAGTTTTAAAACATTCCAAAATAAGATTTGTTGGAAAAATATGACATCTTTGGCAGTTTTTAACTCACCAGTTTGCCATTTTTAAACAGTTTTTAAGCAGTACGGCATTTTGTTTGGTTATGTAATATACCGACAGAGCAATCATATAAGTCAGATTGACTTGTGGAGATGCATTTTATAGTTAGAAATTCGGAGCGAGCGTTTTTTTCTACTTTGTCGCGCATGAGCGGCAAAGAGACGTTTTGCGTTGACAAAAGCGAGCGGAAATGTCTACTTTGTATATAGATAGACTGTAGAAAAATACATTAGTAGACATTGCACTGAACTATAAGCATATTATAGAAAATAAACGAACAGATGGTACAACAACGCAAGAGAAAAATAGAACCTGGGATATCACAGCCAAGCAGTTTAATACGATGCATTGAAAAAGATCTTCGAAAAAATGTTCTAAAATAAAAAAATGAACAAATTAAAACTGGTGGTGGTGTTCCAAATTGCGACGAATTACAGTCATACGAAGAAATTTTTTTATCAGTATGTTGAACAACTATGACTGGCTTAAGTTCCCAGTATGATGATGACGCAAATGAAGCTGGTGTGTTATGTTATTTTTTTGCAGTCTACTGTTTTGATTTTGAACCAATACCTGCATTGTTTACACATATAAAATTGTTGACAACATTTTTAGCACCACCAAATCAAGAACTGGGAACAAGTTGTGTATACATCCCAATAAAATTATATGGTATTTTAAAACAATATTTTGCCATTTTCTATTTTTCTAAATCTGTTGTGGCCAGCACAAAACCTTCCGTCAATTCGATGTATTTTGTACATATCCTATACCAAAAGTTCCTTGAAAAAAATTCTATATATCCTGTATAATTGTAACAAGAACACACTATTTTTACATATCCATACTGAAAGTTCCTTTGAAAAGATTCTAAAATCTAATAAAATTTTAATACGAATACGAACGTACATTATGTATTGCATTTAACACTTCCTCCTGCTTCAACTTTGCCCTATTTTATTAGAAGTCGCTGTTTCTTACTCTTCTCTTCTACTCATTCCTGTCCAAAGCACCTTCGTGACACAGTTCTTCCTCAAATCTTCTGCTATACAGTCCTTCCATCTTCTCTTTTGCCTTTCTCGTACTTCTGGCATTATAAGTTTCTATCTTGAGGCGAGGCCGCAAATGCAAGTCACTGGCGAGGGACACTCTGTCACTTATATCACTTTCAGATCTATCTTATCTAGATTAGTACATAATTTACGTGTTCTGTCGAATTAGATTAGTATTCCCATTCCATATTTAATTATTCTAGATCAATTTCAATTATTCTAAACTCTACGTAAAATTTGAATAGAAAAATCACATAAATTCTTACGGAACAGTGTGATCTGATTTAATATATCGACAGAATACATCTTTAATATATGAAATTGGGTTTATAGTTCTGACGATTATTTTTAACAGATACATTAAATGAACCACACTCAGCTTGTTCTGAAATACCCTCAGCACTGCGCAAAAGGACACCCGGTATAATAGTAGTTTATATATCAAGGGGATGCAATCACTTGAGGCAAATAATGGCGAACTTTACTCTCGTGTTATATACTATATTTTATTTACAAACGGAAAAGAAGAAGAATGAAGCACATTTCTATAAAGGAAGAAAAACAATTTATTTTAAATTTATATTTACAAAAATCATTACATGCATATTTTTCCAAAATAAATATAAATGATAATATTCCTTATCTGTTAATCAATTTTAATTAATAATGAACTTGAATTACTTTATTTCCCTAGGGAGTACTTTATTTTCTTAGGGAGTACTTTATTTCCCTAGGGAGTACTTTATTTCCCTAGGGAGGTACTTTGTTTCCCTAGGGAGGTACTTTATTTCCCTCGATAAATAATGAAGCACATTAAGTTATGTTTTTGATAAGAATAAAGTTAACATTATTTACCGGTTGTATATAAACTACTATTAAATACTGGATACATACACTTTATTTCCATGTAGATTTCCATTTAATTATGCATTTTTTGTTACTAAACCTGGATAATATGGCGGCTAAATGTATAACAGAAAATGATATTAAATTGTTTAACGAAATAGAACAACAATGTCATATTTCATTTTCTAAATATTTGCAAAATGTTCTTTGCTTAACCGGATTCAACATAAAATCAACATTAAGCAAATTAACAGATGAAAATATATCTTATATTGAAAAGTTTGCACGAGAAGAACTCCCGAACTTATTGTCAGAAACTGATAACATTTACCAATTTTATTATATGAAAAAAGCCGAATATATTTAAAATTATCGAGGGTGATAAAAATAGTCTCAAACGTTTAACAGAGATTTTAAACAGAATTATCTATATGAATTAGTAATCGAAATCGACAAATATCTAAATGAGACATTAAGGTACCACCTCGGGTACCACAGAAAAAAATCAAAAATTGCTGACAATTCTACGAAACTCACTGAAAATACAGGCAATATTTCAGAATCAGAAATACTCGTATTAAGAAAAATAATTACCAATTGGCTTCAAAAATTCTGTGGTACCATGGACAAAAATAATGAGAATAACGTTTCAATAAACACAATTTTAAATAATTTGGCCTCTCTAGAAATAAAAATTCAAAATTCAAATGCTTTAATTACATGTTTAATATGTGATAATGCACAAAAAGTTAAAAAGTGTACTTTACACAATGGAAGGGATAACTGGATATTATCCAATTTTAATAGACACATACGAAACTATTCTAAAGTTAAAAAAAAAATGCTCGAGAAATTGTTAATAAAAGTCAACCCTCGAGTCAACCACTTATTACTAATTTCATTAATCATTCTCAGTCTGTTACAGTAGAAACACTATCGTCAAATCAAATAACTAGTAACATTTTTCATGAGAGTAATTTTATTTTTGATTCGAATGATTTAGAAATATTGAGCGAATAGTACGGAGGCTACTAATGCTTGCCTCTCTTCAAAAGCCTCATCAAAAAATACTTCATGGCCCGATAATAAATATAGTAGAACTGAAAGAGCTAGAAGAAAATTGAATAAATCGTCACAAAATGAATTTCAAACAAATATAACTGATTACTTTTCAGTTTTAAATACTGTTGAATTACAAATCAAAACAGATCCTCAAATTACATATATGTTGCAAGAAAAATTACTTCCAGAGAAAAATTCACATTATTATTATTGCCGGGAGGTGGTTCATTCTTGCCCCTGTACTGCGACCTATCTGGTCTATTGTACCCTCCGTGTTTCCTCCTATTCTAGGAGCCCTGTATGTTTTGTAAACTCCAAGATTTTCTTTAGACTAATGTCTTTTAGTGTCTCAGTGTGCAATTTCTTTGCTCCTAAAAGACTATGTCTGCTTGCCATAAATGCTTCGCAGTAACATATTAAGTGTTCAGGGGTTTCATCCTCTTCTCCACATCCTCTGCATGTTGGTTCTTGTTTGAGGCCCAACCTATGCAAATGTTTATTTAATTGACAGTGTCCTGTTACCAGTCCTGTTATTAGTCTGACATCTTGCTTGCTCATTACAAGTAAGTTGTCTGTTCTTTTCTTGGATGGCTCATTCAGGAAGAGCTTGGAATGTCTTTGGCCTGATGTGGCTGTCCAATGCCGTTTGTGCCATTGCCAAAGCAAAGTATTAAGTTCTTGCTTAACTGTTTGCGCAGTTATTCCGCAAGCAGGTTCTGGTCCTATAAAAGGTATATTTGTCCCATCTTTTGCAAGATGGTCGGCTGCCTGGTTTCCTTCAATTTCTGAATGCCCGGGTACCCATATCAATCTTAATTTATTCGTCGCTCCTAAGGCATTCAATCTGTGGATGCAGTCCAGAATTAGTCCTGAGCCTACCTCACACGAGTTTAGTGCCTTAAGTGCGGCTTGGCTGTCTGTTACTATGGAGATTCTTCTATTGTAATAGTTTTTCTCCAATAGTAATTGCACGCTGGTTAAAATTGCGTGTACTTCTGCTTGGAATACTGTTGCATTTGTCCCAAGTCCAACCGATTGGTTGTGTCTTAGTCCCTTTGCCCCATGTATTCCAGCTCCGGTTCCATTGGTTGTTTTGGAGCCGTCTGTATAGATGACTATGTCGTCTCTTTCCACTGGGCTTTGAGAGTGTTCCCATGCATCCCTTTCAGGAATTATTATCCTGTAAGTTTTGTCAATGGTGTACATTTTGTTGATTCTATCAGGCACCATTTGTAAAATGGAGTGCTTGTTCATCTCTGTGTAAATTTCAGAGTGCCCATTTCCGCATTTATCCTCTTTTGAGAAAACTTTTATCCTATATGCTCCGCTCATTGCCCTTGATTTTACCACTAAGTGTAGTGGGGGCAAGCTTAACAGAGTTTCCATTGCCGATGTTGGTGTGGTTGACATAGCTCCTGTAATCCCTAAGCAGGCTAGCCTTTGTACCTTGCTGAGTGCATCTTGACAGTGCTTTGTCTTTGTTCTTTGCCACCAGGCCAGGCTGGCGTATTCTATGACGGGCTTGATCATTACTGAATAGATCCAGTACGTCATTGCTGGTGATAGTCCCCAGGTTTTTCCAAACATTCGCCGACAGGCCCACAAGGATCTAATGGCTTTGTTTGTTGTTTCTTCCACATGAGATTTGAATGTCAGTCTTTTATCTAGTGTTACTCCTAGATATTTGACTTCTTCTCCTATCATGATTTCTTTTCTATACAGATATAACTGTTTTAGTCCATCAAGTTTCCTCCTTCTTGTGAATGGTACAACTGTGGTTTTTGTCGGGTTTACAGACAATCCCTCTTTGTTGCACCATTTTTCAACAAAATTTAGGGCTCCTTGCATCAATTCTGATACCGTTCCTTCAAATTTGCCTGTGACCAGTATAGTTACATCGTCTGCGTAGCCGATGGTTGTATATCCTGCCTCATTCAGTTCCCGTAGGAGTTCGTCCACAACGAGGCACCACAATAGGGGTGAAAGGACTCCGCCTTGCGGACATCCCCGCATGGCTTGTACCCCTACAGTCTGCTTGTTTGAGGAGGCAAAAATTTCTCTTTTTTCCAGCATGTTAGAGATCCATCTACATACTGTAGGATGTACTCCTTTCCTAACAGCTGCTCTATTTATCGATTGGAAGGAGGTGTTGTCAAACGCCCCCTCTATGTCCAAGAATGCTCCTAGAGCAACTTCTTTTCTATGCAGTGTTTTCTCTGCTCGGCGAACGACTTCGCAGATTGCCATTTCGCACGATTTTCCTGATTGATAGGCATACAGCACAGTATCCCTTGTATGCCTCTCAATTAGTCTTTCCAGTAGTTTAAGGAGGAAAGATGTTAGGCTTATTGGCCGAAATGATTTCGCTTGGGCGTATGTATCTCGCCCTGGTTTGGGTATAAATACGACTTTGACTTGTCTCCACATTATTGGTATATATGCTAGTGCCAGACTGGCTCTAAACATTGTACACAATATGGGTGCCAAGTGATCTATTCCCTGCTGTAACATAGCAGGTACAATACCATCCTTTCCTGGAGATTTGAAGGGCAGAAACTTTCTAACTGCCCATTTAATTTTCTCTTGATTAACCACTTGTTTGGCAAGTGTCCAGTCATCCTTAGTGGTCCTAGTGTAGGACCCAACCAAGTTTTGCCGTTGTTCCCATCTAGTTTGCGTAAGACTTACTGATTGGGGAAAATGTGTCTGCAGTAAATGCTCCATCGTTTCTTTTTCCCCTTCAGTATACTCACCCGTCGGTTTTTTGAGGGAGCCAAGCAGTCCCTCTTTTTCTTTTAGTAGGGCTCTTTGGAGTCTAGCACCTTCAGGTATCTGTTCAAGTTCCTGGCAGTACTTCCTCCAAGAGTCTCTTTTAGCTTTTCTTACGGCTTTGTTATACTCGGTTAGTGACGTTCTATAAACGTCCCATTCTCCGGTTCGTTTTGCTCTGTTGAACAACTTTCGTGTTTCTGTTTTCAGACGGGACAGTCCCTCATGCCACCAAGGCACCCTTCTTGAGGTTCTTTTCTCCCGCTCTGGGCAACTGGCTTCGAAAGCTGCTTTTACCGCTTCACGGAGGTTATTTTCCATGAGTTCTAGTTCTGCTGGGTTTCCTGCTCTAGGAGGGCAGTTTTCCAGTTGAATTTCTAATTGTTCCCTGTAAAGGTTCCAGTTAGTTCTTTTCGGATCTCTGTACGGTACAGGAGATATGTCGTCTGATTCTACTTCGAATCGTATATATCTATGATCAGAGAGCGACGGCTCGTCTAATACATGCCAGTTTTTTACTGTGTCGCTTGCGTACACAGTACCTATAGTTATGTCAATTACCTCCCTTCTTGTTCTAGTTACGAAGGTCGGTTCATTGCCTTTATTTGCTACTTCTAAATTATTCGCTAACAAATATTCAAGAAGAGACTCACCCCTTTTGTTGGTATCAGTGCTGCCCCAGACAAGATGGTGTGAGCTGGCGTCGCACCCGACAAGAATTTGCCAGCCTTTTGTGTGGGCTCGCTCCACCAGTCTGCGAAGGCCTCCCGGTGGTGGATCGCCTGGTTGGTCATAAGGCAGGTACGCGGATCCGAGCACAAACTCCCTCTCGCACCCTGCCTCTGACGTCACCAGGCTTATTACAACAAGGTCTCTGTAACATAAGTCCCATAATGGTGTAACATTTAAATTTTTCTTAACTAATATGCAGGTTCTGGGTATAGTGGCAGAAGTATCAAAAATGATTTTTCTCCCACTTCCCCTAAGACCCTTAATTACGCCGTTGTAAGTCCAAGGTTCTTGGACTAAGGCCACGTCAATGTCGTGTTTTGTCATGTAGGCACTGAGGGCATACGATGCCGCTTTACAGTGCTGTACGTTAATTTGTATTATCTTCAGGAAGGCACTTACCTACTGAGTACTGGTGGAGGGTTGAGGGTTCTCCGATGTCCCCTCAACCTCCATCTTCTCCGTTTCGTCCTCGGCCCCGGCTTCGCCCTCCTTCTTCTTGGCCAGGGCTTTGAACTGAACTCGGGAGAAGTTCAGGTACGGTCGGTGACCGCAGACGTCCATGGCGTCCCAGGAAGTTTGGTCCATCAGGACAATCAGTTGTTGTCCCTTTGGATCCTCCTTCCGGTCCACTATCCTCCAGGTCGAGGTTTGGATATCCTTATTTTGGATCTGGAGGCGACCCAAAATCTTCTCAGGTTCCATTGCTGGCCCCGGTATCCACACCATCGCTCGCACTGGCTTGGGAAGGTTCTTCGCCTCAACGAATTGAAGCGTCGTCCCTTCCAACGGTGTCTCATTGCGCAACAACCCGCCTAACCAGTCCAGTGTGGCCTGGTCACAGCAAGTGATGCGCAGAGTCCCGTCCCGGTGCCTGCAATCTGTGAACCTTGGATGGACCTCCCCAGTTTTCACCAAGTCGATCTTCTCCAAGATCCACATCTTCAACTTCCCTGTCTGCTCCTCCGTCAGGGAAATGCCCAGGTCCTGGTGGGTGATCGCCATCTTGAACCCAGTCATTGCGTCTTTGAAGGAATGGGCCACGTTTGTAGGCCCTTTAACCGTTTTCACGGGTCTGTCCTTGGGCGTACTGCCATCCGACCGGTGTCGCTTTGGCGTCCCAGTCGTGGCAGGCCCTTCTCTTACAGCCTTGGTTGGAGGTTGCTTGGAGCCCCCTCCTTCCTTGGCTTTTTTTAGCTTCCGGCGAGCAGCCCCGGAGAGCTTTTGCCTTAGAGGCTTGGAGTCTCCGGTACCTGTTTCACCGGAGGGATTGGTTGGAGCCCCTGAGTCCTGCTTGGAGTCCTCGGTGCTGTTGGGTTTTATTCTCTGGTCACTCATTGTTGTTCCCACGAGTAGCTAGGGAAAGGGTGGTCAGCCTCGGCAGAGCCCCGCAGTACCGAGGTAAGGCCTTGATACAACCGAGTGCGACCCGGAGCTCGGAGGTGTTGCCAGTAATGACTGATCTTCTATTCAGCCACGCATCCCATCGGCCTGGTCTACCCCACCTTGGGATTTAGGATTTTTATTGAGGTTTTCTCCTCTTGGACCAGGCGGTGAAGCCAAGTCCCCCGCCCCTTTTCTACCCCGCGAGACATGTCCACAGTCAGTAGAGAGGAGCATGGTTTTACGGGAGACACACCTACCAAGGTAGTAGCTCTCCGGCACCGTTTTGAACACCTGGTGCAGTACCCTTGGCCACGACACGACAGCCGGGTTAGGTGTATGACCCAGCCCGGTCAATCCGAGCCGTCGTAAATCAGGGCGCGACACAGAGGAGTTTTACATCCCGGTCGGCCCATAGATAGTTCACGTCTCGGATCTTCCGGACAAGGTTTTCGCTACCTCCGTTTGCCACCTCGAACAAGTCGAGGGCCCAGGGACCACGACGAGGACGTGGAGGTTACCTTGAAAGTTTCGAGGAAGTACTGCATTACCTAGAAAGTTAGTGACGTCGTTAGACAGCCTAACTGGTGGCAACACCACTTTCCTTGGTCCCCCCATACTCCGAAACAAACATATCATTTAATAGAAATATTTAAAAAAAAACTTGCGATATCAACTACAGAGAAAATCATGCTGAAGTTATTTTGTACGTATTTATATTTGATTGGAGGTCGCATGCTTTCTAAAACTTTGCAAAAAAAAATAATTAAAAAATACTTTACCATCATTGTGCACAGTGCAACGAAATATTCAAATGTATGATTCTGTTAAAGAAGGAGATATCCGTTTTGAAGAATTAAAACACTTTTTCTGAAAAAATGAAATGGTATAATTGAGATATTTCGGAAATAAAGGGTTTTTTGTTATAGCGCTTCGACACTAATATGAAAATAATTTGATTGGCGACCGAGAGACCATCTATACATGCATTACAAATAGCGGGTTAGGAGGTGGGGATTACTACCAATGGAAGTTAAGAAATTCAAATTCGAAAGGAGGGGCTAACATTCCTGTACAGCAGTTTTCAAACAGTTTTTATTTTAACATACATTTCTTGCATTAAACTTAATAATTTAAATACACCTTTTAATAAAGTATGTAGACTTATACAGTGTTATAATATTCATTTATTTTTATGTAAATATAACTTAAAATAGCATATATTTCAAGAACATTTAGGTCCATGATGAAAACAGTTTGATATAAAAACACATAAATGTGACGTCAAGTCAATCTTTTCAAAATTCGTGAGACCATAACTCGCTTATTAATAGGATTTTTTCGCCGGATTTTCATCAATAGTCTTAGTTTTCCTAATATTTTCAGATGAAATTATAAAAAAAAAATGGTGTAATCCCCCATTATACATTTTACTGTACACGAATTTTTAGGACGGATAAAAAGAATAGAACTTATAGACGAAATCATGACAGACGGAAAATATTCAAGTAAGTACTAAAGTGACTACTATTACTAGGACTACAACGTATTTATTTTCAGATAATTCGGAATATCTTAAATTTTCCACGCGAGGACAAATTAAATAATATGGGATATGCTGAAAAAATATCTGACTATATTTCATAATAAGGAGGAAATAAATTAAATAATTAAAAACGCCAATTAAAATGCTTTAAAATTAGCGAATGAATTAGGAATGAATACGGATGATGATGATTGGATTTACGAGACTATAAAGCCTGATGTAAACAATGATAACATTAATGACATAAACCAAAATTCTACAACTGGAGGTTAGTTATAAGAGAATTGTACAGTAGTGTTTTCAAAATCAAGTAGTCATATTGTTATAAAAGGATTTGAATTATGAATCTGCATAAGTTGGAATAAAACCCTGAGTTGACATAAATTAGATAAATTACAATCCAAATTTTTGACCGATTTATTTTTGAAAAAAATTGGTGGCATTTTGAAATTGTTTCTAACAATATTGTCAGTTGATATAAAAACTTTTATTTTATTATTTTAGATACAAATGAAGCGCACAGTGTTTTCGACGAAACAAAAAATTTAGAAAAACACATACAAGAAGGAAGTTTGTATTTAAAAGATTACAGTAACGTAATAGAATTAAACAAGAGAGAAAATAAAGAAAAAAATTTGAAAATGGACCTTATTTAAAAATAACATTTGAAAATGGCCAAACAAAAATTATTAAAAAATTATCGTATTGTTGGTTAATAAGTACAAAAGAAATGTGTATAAGTACTGACCGCCTCCATCGATTTAGAAGTAAACGTGATACTCAATTAAATAATAAGAAACAAAAATTAAAAAGAATATTACAAACTGATAGCTCTAGCTCTGATGATTCCACTATTTCAATGAAAAGCGATAGTCTTGGAAGACATCGAAACTGAAAACGAATTTTGTAATGAAGAAAATAAAAATATTTCTTTAGAGAAATACTACTGCATATATTATGAAGAAGGATGGTATGTGGGCAGGATAATAGGAGTTGTCAATGGTAAATTTAAAGTGAAATTTTTGAAAAAAAAAAAACTTCGAAAAATAATAATGGCCAAAAGAAGATGATATACAGGAAATTTTGGAGGAATATATTTTTTACGGTCCAATCAACTTAATCGGGAACGAACCATTTTATTGAAAGAGATACAATATAATTCAGATAATCAAAAAATATAAAGACTTAAAAAAGAAGTTTGTAAGTGGATTCTGTAAACAAATAACATAAAAATTGTAAAAATAAGTAATATTGATTAATAAATAAATAAATATTACATTACATTGTCTTTTACTAATCGTTTTAATAATTTTCGAAATTCAAAATGTACCTAAATATAGTTCACAATCCTTACATTCACTTCTATTTTCCTTGAAATCAATACATTCTAAATTATTATTACTACAATCAGAAAAAATATTGTACATTCCAACCAATCTTTGCAATTATTGTACATTCTTGCGAACAATCATTACAATATTTGTACAAAAATGGAGGAGTGATTCCCCCTCGTAAACTCGTGTTACTATTTTAGGTTAACATGTTATAATGTATGTAATAATTACAGCATATCTCTGTAATTAATTTTGCTCTATAGAAAAAATTACTTACCATTGAATTAATATTTTATATTTATTAAATTTTTTCAATTGTAAGTTGACATTTATCTCTCGTAGATCGGAATCCTATCGAAGTGGAGCGAAGGTTGCCGAGCGGTCGTATCGTCGCCCCTTACAAACTTTCCGCTTTATATGTATAGATGTAACACTTTATGAAAGTTTCTTATTTTGATTACTTATATTTCAGAAAAATAGATATAAAACAGGTGATGGATCATATTAACCACAATTATCCGAAGTAGGCACTCGGGTATTAGCGATGGTAGAATCACAAACCAGGCCATTGACAAATATGTATTGTGATGAACATCGCACAGTGAATGCACGATGAACCACTTACGCACCCGTGGTCTTCTGGATGGCGGCCGCTAGCTTTTAGACAGTGGAGTAGGGTTGGGTTAGAATTAGGTGAACAGCCCCAGAAGGGATGTTTGGGCGCCACGTAATTTTTGATGCGAAAATTACGAAAACGAGATAAAATATTGCTTACCGTTGCCTGAAAACGTAAAAAAGCAAGGTTCTTGCAAATAAAAGAGTACAGTTAAATAATACAATGTTTGACAAATTTAATTGCATGAGAAGGCGTACACACGCAAAAAAAAAAAATACAAATAATGCTGAAATGCGTGCGTAATGCAGGGCACAATATGAGCGATGAAGTCGCTACCCGCAGTGCGCGGCAACACGGTACCGCTCACAAGTTACGAGACGTACGCGAAACCGACTTCCGGGCAATATACAATCTGGGCCCTGTTTCTCAAAAATACAATTCTACCTACAAGTTAACAAGGTTAACAAGGACATGTAAATTCTGTTTCAGAAAGAAATTTTGCAAATCTATTAACTTTTTTACACGTGTAGTTTATTTTCACAAGTGATCACAGCTGTTTTAATTTATTATATCATAATGTCATGATCTATTTCTATGCAGGGTCGCGTTAAGCAATTTTTGGGCCCTAGACACAAGAATAAATTCGGTCCTCTAATTTCATACATTCGTACATACATATACTCGTATATAAAAACAGAAATCTGATCAATTTCAATCATTATTAAAACCAAGTTTATTGTTGTAATCAAGTATAATCATTGGTGTACTCAAGTTTATTCATTGTTGTAATAAAGTTTATTATTGCTGTAATGATTTTTTAATTTTTAAGTCACAAATATTAAATAATTCGTGATATTGTTATTGTTTGAAATCGACCGGTGGGCCTTTCCAATTTTATAGTCCCTGGACGTAAGTCGAAACCTCTCATTAAATTCATATGGCCATAATCAATCCTCAACCTAAATACTTTAAGTCTTCGTACCACAACAACTTCGTTTTCCTCACTAATCATTTGACCACATTGCTTCCGAATATTTATCTATAATTATAATTTGTTATTTAAAAATAATAATAAATAAATCAAGGTAGTAAACAAACTCACTTTCAATTCCGAACCTTACTAGACAACTTGCACACTTTTTCAATTGCAAATAAATATTTTTTACACCATTAGAATTGTGTGATAGGGTTGCTTGAAACTGCTACAAATTTTCATGTATTTCACAAGACATTACTTGTAAAATATATTTTGAGAAACAGAATGATAATTACACTTGTAAAAAATCTGTTGTGGCCAGCACAAGACTTCTCGCTATTTCCATATTAGGCTATATAAGTATTGTATTGCACTTCGCTTTCGAACCCTCGTTTTATAACAAAATATTACAGAACTTTACCCAAATATTGTTTTTTATTGTATTTAACATGTCTTCTGCACACATATAATTCTAAGTATATCTATTTTTCATTGTATGAGGAAGTTTCTAAATGTCAGAGATTGTTCCAATTCATTAACCAGATTGGCGGTATTTCTGATGGATATATGCATTTTACCACAATTTTACCTATAATTTCAAATATTTAATTAATAAAACAATAAGAAAAATTAAAATATACTTCCCAGAAAAAGCTATCAGAATGTCACTAAAACTGTTGATATTTGACAATGACATGTGTTATTTACAAACTATGTTATAAACATTGGAATTTGTCAACTGGTTTTCTTAGTGCCTTAGCCTGTGCGATTAGTTTACTCTATAAATTATAGTGTCTTTATTTCTAAATCTATACAAGATATAATAAAAATTTTAAGTGTATTAGATGGAGAATTTTATGTTCTTCAATAGTTAATAAAAAAAACTCCCAAAAAATTATATTTAGAAGAATTATTCTAAGAAACTACTACTTCCGGTTGTTCAATTGTTACCAAAACCTTTTCAGCTCTTCCCAGGAATGTCAGATTGAGAAAACTGCAGTTAAATATTTTTTAAGTCTTATAGTTTTTGAGGAATCGTGTCTACAACATCCAGATATAGATACACGCACACATCCACACACATACACACACAGACATCATTTTAAAAATGATATAATCGGATTCTAGGGACCTTAAATCGTGCTTATTTAATAAAATCTGGATATGCGAATTGTAGCATGAATCCAATACCTCTCTTAGCGAGAGGTAAAAATACTTGTATAAAATAGACTTGCACTTGTATCTTACAAGTGTAGTTTTGAGAAACAGGGCCCAGATGGACGTATGAACAGAGACGTATTACCTGCCTCTACATCGGTGCAGCATTGCACCCAAGCACATGATATGCATCCACCACGTTAATAAAATGCAAAATTAACAAAAACAGAAAAGTGATGTTAGGATGTCGTTGTGTTCAGGGTCACACTAAATTAAATATACCCCAACTCTACGAATAAATGTTTAAAAATATATAATTGACTAATAGCATATGAAATTAACAATAATAAAAAAATTACATCAGGACGTCCTTGTGTTCAAGGTCACACTAAATTAAATAGACCAACTCTACGAATAAATGTTTAAAAATATATAATTGACTAATAGCATATAAACAGACCAAACTGTACAAAATAAATGTTTAATAACGGTCTCGTTACTTGAGGTTAAAACGAATTTACACAATATAAAGAGGTGTAAAATGCTACAATGTCCTTGTTACGCAAGGGCAAAAAAAAGGATTGACACTATTATACTAAGGGTATATTTCAAAAATAACAAATTTTAACCGTGGTTAACCAAAAGTGTTCCAATAATATCAAATGGTAAAAATGATACATTTATGAAACATGGTTCCGGTTAAAATGGTTGCAACCGAAGCGCACCAACGCAACCATGATTTTTCCTCGGTTTTGCCGGTTACATCTTCTGTCCTTTTTCATAAGATGTCAGATTTTATAGGTTAGTGTGATTAGATACTATTTATTGACTCTTTGATGTTTGCATCTATTTTCTACGGTTTACATTGTACGTATTTTAATTTTCCACTCCATAATTTAAGATTATAAAAGACGATAGACGTAATGTTTTGAAATAAAATTTTAGGGTTTCCGCGAATCACCCGCGAATGAAACCGAACTGTTTCAATAATAATAGTCACGTGACTAGAATCAGTCAGTAACCGAAACCATGGTTTTGGTTATTATATTTTATTTTTGGAATATACCCTAAACAATAATGCTTCTGGCAACAACAGAATGTAACACATGTAACCACTTAACTTGACTCGTAACAACTGGGATGGGGGTGCAGAACGCGGGATGATGGACTTGGCGGCGGCCGGGGAAGTCTCTGGGCACGCAGATGGTAAGGCTGAAGAGGCGTGGCGGCGGTAGTAGAGTACAGAATTCCCCCGGAGAGCTGGACTTCCCAAAAATGTAGAAGAAAGAAACGAGTTCCATACATGTTTCCCACACAAGACGCACAAAACAAAAAATGGAAGTCCTGAAGCACTCCCGTTATCGTGAAATCCGCAAAGCGATAACCAACAATGGTTATGCACAACAACGAGAACTCAATTCTTCCGGAAGCACCCGTTACAGATGGCGTGGTACTTCTCAAACAAAGTCAAAATAGCAAAAGAAGAAATAACATCAAAAAGAGATGAGCACGCCACTGGGCGCGCTTGCAGCCCGAGACTTGTCAAGAATCTCAACAACACTTGTGTTCACCGAGGATGAAATGTTTCAGAGTATTCAACAGAGAAATAGGGCTAAATTGACCAATATAAAACGATTAAGTTAAAGAATAGAAATAAAACATATATCATATAAACTAACGCTTATAGGAAAACTGGAACACGAACACAACCAATACGCAAATGAGTTTGGCAACAAGTAAATTTATTGGACAGAAATACAAACAACAGACGGCATGCAATTGGAAAATATAAAGATACAAGGGAAGCGAATAGAATGGAGAGCAACAGAATGACGAAAGGAACCCAGATTTAAGATGAAAAGATAGGTGAGATATAAAACATTAAATATTCTGAATAAGAATGTCGCGATTAGAAATGTGACCGTAACAGTATGATGATAATAATATTTATCATGGCGGTAAATTTTACTAATTTTATTGCATTTTCTTGCATCGAATTTAGATAAACTCATAGCTTTATAGAATGAATTTGAAATGTCATTATAATATTGATAAAGGAACAATGTGAAATAGTCAATTATAGCACATTATTGCGGTCGAATGCTTTCATTTGTTCTTACTGGGGTGCAACAGAAGTAGTGATGTTAACGATTTAAGTAGGGTTATAATTCCAAGTCTGTTGCGTCAGCTGGGAAGCTGATCACTGCACTGGTTATGTAGTGCAATTATTAATAAGTAACAATTTAGAAAATATTCATTAATAATAAAACAAAAGACTAAACTCTAAAGCGGTTGAACTGAGAATTGCGGTCATAGGTTATAAAATAGTTAAACACAAAAGTAAACATAAGTAAATAAGATTTGTATTGATAAATACAAGTTAAATAATAAACAAAATAAATACAAATATATTTATATGATATCACAATTAAAGAACGATATTTAGCAATGTATTTCTCATACCTAGGGGTAGACTACCCCTGAAGATCTAGAGTCTCATCTTCAGCTGTGTTGAGTCGAATCGAAAACTGAATCTAATTGACAATTCTTGTCTGTCGTTCCACCGTTAACTGTTGTTGACTGTCGTTCGACCGTTGTTGACTATCCTCTTAATTACATTTAGCATTCTATTTATATCAAATAAATAAAATGCCATATTGCAATAATTTTGCTGAATGGCAAGTGCAATACCCTCGCGTATAGTCAAAAATATTAATAACTTTCAATTGACATAATTCCAAATAATTTTATTAAAACGAAATAGTTAAACAAACCTGTCAAATTTTAAATAATGCGTAGAAAAGTTAGGAAAGTCTTTTTTCCATATGTAGGTATTGTAATAGTGATTAACTTTGTATAAAAAATACTGTCTTATTACTTTTCTATGTTCTTATCTTAATAATCGCAAATTGACTGTGTCCCTGAATAATTATTTTTCAAATCCCTACTTTACTACTTCGGGTATTCCTCAAGGATTTAATCTTGGCCCATTACTGTTCATCTTGTTTATAAATGATATTATCGATTCAATTAAGTTTTGTGAGGTATTATTGTATGCCGATGATGTTATGTAAAACAATTAACTCTACTTAGGACTGTATTGATTTTCAGTCTGATGTTAATCGTATTCTAGCTTGGTCTCCCTCCAATTTATTCTTTAATTTTAGTAAATGCAAAATTATGAGCTATTTTGTAAAAAAAAAAAACAAAACCGTTTACTTTCATCCCTACATTATGGAGAATACCATTCTTGACAGAATCAACTTATATAAGGATCTTGGAGTACTATTTGACGAAAAATTCAAATTTAATACTCACATTGAAACTTTTATCAAAGCATCCTATAGAAACCTTGGTTTTATCATTAGAAATGCTCAATCTTTCAGAAATGTATTGTCGTTAAAAAAAGTTGTATTTTGCGTTCGTTAGTTCCAAACTAGAATATTGCTCCCCTGTACTCTACCTATGACAAATATTCTAATGCTATTGAGTCCTTGAACAAAAAGTTTTTAAAATTTTGTCATTACAAAGTTACCGGCCAGTATCCTAGTTTCGATTGCGATTATAATGCGCTACTTCATTATTTTAATGTGGATTCTTTATCGATAAGGAGGAAAATACATTTCATTACATTTTTATATAAATTGTTAAATGGTCAAGTTAATGATAGTGTTATTTTATCTCGCATCTCTTTCAACGTACCTAGATTAAATTCAAGAACTAAGTTGACTTTCAGTTTAAAAACAGTGCGGACTAATTATGAATTAAAATGTCCTATTCGACATATTTGCAATATATTGGATAATATCAACCTTCAGTCCGACATTTTTGCCGATTTATTCCATAGATTTAAAATATCACTTCAGCAATTTTTCCATATTTAAATTGATTGTCTAATGTATTGTTTGCTATATTCATCATTGTCTTTTTTTTACTGTACTCTAATATGTATGTTTATTTATGCCAACGCATTTTATTTTGTACTTCTTTATAATCGTCTTGTAATTGAGATTTTCAATAAATAAATAAATAAATAAATAAATAAACAAAAATATAAAAGTAGCTATTTATGATATACATATTTGCGCTAACTTAAATAACGCACATAAAAACATATTTACAAACCACGCAGTGTGGACATTAATTGTCATGTATACAAAGAAACACAAATTCCGAAAAAATGTGCTAGGAAAATCATAGCAATTACCCAAAATGAATTTGCAATTACAAGGTGTGAATTCAATTTTAACTAACGACCTATACTGTAATAAAAAGTTACACTTAAATTGCTACTATCAAAATGTAAGAGGATTATGTACAAAAAGTTGCGACTTATTCAGAAACTCACTTAGTGCTACACAATATGATCTATTTATCTTTACTGAAACCTGGTGCATGATGGCATCCAGAATTCAGAACTTTTTGACTCGAATTACTACATTGTGTATCGAACTGACCGCAACTTTTCTCAAGCCAACATGAAACGTGGTGGTGGTTGCTCTAAATAAAGACTATAAGGCTACTAAAATTGATATTCATAACTATTGCGATAAATTCCATGATATCCCAATAGTTGGCATTATGCTGATCAAGGTATATATATATATATATATATATATATATATATATATATATATATATATATCATCACGGCATATTACCCATTTCTGGGTGTGCCAGTATCTACAACACATGTAGACATCGGTAATGATGACGATATATTTTACCGTGTGGGCGCTTACCAGGCGTCACCTCACGGGCACTCATAGCTGGTGTGGAGAGTGCACCACAGGGGTCACTTTTGTGCCATTTAAAATTGGAAATATTTGGCGTCTGTCGGGATCGAACCCGGTTCCCCCAGGTTCGCGACCAGACACTCAGGCACGCGGCCACGGGACCCCATGCTGATCAAGGTCTTGTTAAATTATCAATCACTGTATGTTGTGACCATATACATTCCGCCATCATGCAACATTCACGTGTATGATTCACTCTTCGATGCATTTATGTCCCTCCATCTCTTATTTCATTCTAATTTTATTATCTTAGGAGATTTTAACATCCCAAATTATATTACGTGTTACAATGGCATTTCTACTTGTATTTATTACAATCCTCTTATGAATTTTTTAATTTTTTTTAAATATAGTTCAACATAATTTTGAAATCAATAGTGATGGGAGAATTTTAGATCTCATTGTTAGTAACAAACACTGTAATGTTACAAGAGCTCTACATGATATACTTAAGGTAGACCAATATCATCCACATTTACATGTTGAATGTCAACTAAATACAAATAATAAACAACACTCCATTAGTTCAGAGAGTTTAAATTTTAGAAAAGCAAATTTCTCGTTACTCTACAGAGATTTATCATTAATTAATTGGGAATCTTTAAATAATTTCTCAGAAGTTAACGCTGCAGTAGATGCTTTTTATTAAATGTTAAATGAAATTCTACATAGACATATTCCTCGAAAACAGAAATGTTCGAAATCTTATCCAACATGGTATACAAAATCTATAATTACTAAAATAAAACAAAAACACAAAGCCTGGAAGAACTACAAACGTAATAATAACAATGAAGACAAGGAATTATTTATCACGCTTAGATCAGAAGTTAAAAGAGAAGTAAATACAGCATATAAAACCTACTGTCAAAATATGCAGAATTAAATATTACACGAACCAAAAAGTTTTGGTCATTTATGAATAGTAAACGTAACAACTCAAGTATTCCGTCAGTTTTGCACTACAATGATGTTTCTTTATGTGATCCACAATCCATAGCAGACAATTTTGCCACTTTCTTTTCTAGTTCTTTTAGTAATGTAGTACAAAATAATAATACCTCACAATCTACCTTCGAATGTAATTGTTCTATTTTAAATATTAAGTCATTTTCAGATGATGATATCAGGTCTGGCATTAAAAAACTGAAACCCAAAATGACTATGGGACCGGACTCTGTTCCGGCATGTATTATACGGGATTGCTCATCCGTCTTCATACGGCCTTTATTAATTATTTTTAATTTAATTTTAAATCATTCATTATTTCCTAATTGTTGGAAGAATTCACGAATCACTCCTGTATTCAAAAAGGGAAATAAAAATGATCTTACTAACTACCGACCTATAGCCATCATATCAAATTTCAGTAAAGTATTTGAATCCATACTCTATTCGAAAATTGACGAGCATGTGTCTAATAAGCTTTCTTTTAATCAACATGGTTTCATTAAAGGCCTATTCACTGTTACAACTCAATATATTTGCGACATATTAGACCAACAAGGACAAGTCGATGTAGTCTATACAGACTTCAGCAAGGCCTTCGACAAATTAGATCATTCAATTCTATTACAAAAATTAGAGTCCTTCGGGTTTTCCCAATCACTCCTTCACCTATTTTCTTCATACCTAAGCAATAAGTCTCAATTTGTTAGTGTGCATGGTTTCAAATCCGAACACTTTTCGCAATCTTCCGGAGTACCGCAGGGATCTGTATTGGGTCCTCTATTGTTCATCTTATTCAAATATCAATGTAGAACACCTACTTTATGCAGATGATCTAAAGTTATTCTGTAAAATTTCCTCGACCAACGACTGTATAAATCTTCAACACAATTTAGATACTATCTCGGAGTGGCGTGTTAATAATAATCTACATTTAAATGTCAAAAAATGTCATATTATGTCCTTTACAGAAAAAAATTAATTCAATAACATACAACTATTTTCTTAATAATTCACTATTAAGCAGACCCGATGTTATTAATGACCTTGGTGTTATTTTCGACCCTAAAGCAAAAATTTTAGTCTCATTCAAGTGTTCAGGTTTCATCATAAGAAACGCGGAAATGTTTAATACCCCAAAAGTGTTGCATTTGCTTTATACATCGCTTGTACGACCACATCTTGAATATTGTTCTATCGTATGGAATCCAATAAATCTATACAATAGAGAATATTGAAAAAGTATAGCGTAAATTCTTTAAATCATCCATTTTTATCTTGGAAGGCCAATATCCTGCTAGAGGTATTTCCCTAAGTAATCTACTTGAACTTTTCAATTTAGATTTGCTACAAACGCGACGTGGCATGCATGCTGGAATTTTTCTTCATAAAATAGTTAACAATAAATTAGACTGTCCATCTATCTTGAGTCAATTAAATTTCCAAATTCCAAGATTATCTTCTTGGTATACCACAACTTTTTATATAAAAACATAACGCTCAAATTCATTAATGAAATCTCCCCTATATTTTATGATTAGTTCCATTCGTAGTGTTGAGGAACATGTAGATATATTTCACAATGGAGAAAATGAGATACGAAAATTTATGACAACATTTTAATCAGATTTTCACATTTCTTACCCTGTAATTGGGCGTTGCCTGTTCAGCATAGTATTAATAATAATTATTATTATTATTATTATTATAATAATAATAATAATAATAATAATAATAATAATAACAATAATAATAAATAATTAATAATAATAACAAATAATTAATAATAATAATAATAACAATAACAATAATAAATAATTAATAATAATAATAAATAATTAATAATAATAAATAATTAATAATAATAATAATAATAAATAATTAATAATAATAATACATAATTAATAATAATAATAAATAATAATAATTAATTAATAATAATAATAAATAATTAATAATAATAATAATAATTAATAATAATAATAATTAATAATAATAATAATTTATAATAATTAATAATAATAAATAATACTAATAATTAATAATAATAATAACAATAATTAACAATAATAATAATACTAATTATATATATATATATATATATATATATATATATATATATATATATACAGGGTGTTAATACTAAGTCGTTACATCCGAAAATGGTAGTTAGAACTTATTAAAACAAACAACTTTTCTTAGTCCCAATTTTTGATTTGGAGCCCCGGTTCGTAGTTATTGGAGTTCTTTTGTTTTTCGAAAAATCGTCATAACTCTCTTATCTTAGAGCTTATTGAAAAATATTTTTTCCCAAATTACCTTTCGACCCTCTAAAACATTTGGCATTTACAATTATTTTTTATTTTTTCAAATGACAAAATGGCGATCGATTAAAAATTTCAAAATATGATTTTTTGATAACCACTCCATCGATTTTCGAAAACATTTATAAAATCCTTAAACTATCTACTACAACATTTGTCTTAAACATTTATTTCAATCTATCCGAAAAATTAATTTAATTGACTTGTAAGTTCAGTGTGCTCAAAAATAATCCTAACTCGGAATAGGCTATGAACAAAAAAAGTATATCAATTTCAAAGTATATAGTTAAATGTCAATTTGACACGAGGTATTGTCAAAAATATTATCTAAAGAAATAATCTTGTATTCTTTTGAAATAGAAATAAATTAGAAAACGGTGAATGGCAATAATCTATATCCTCCTTTATTATCTTTTCTCCTTAAAATTACATTTCACGATCAATTGTGACAACTTGATTTTTGAATTGAATAATGATCAGACATACGTTTCTGCGTTGATAGCCTACTCCAAATTAGGTTTTTTTCTGAACACACTGCACTTGTAAATCAAGTAAATGAATAAATACTTTTTTAGGATAGATTGAAAAAAATGTTTATGACAAATATTGTAGTAGATAGTTTAAGGATTTTATAAATGTTTTATTTTTGAAAATCGATGGAGTGATTATCAATAAATCATATATTGAAACTTTTGATCAATCGCAATTTTGTCATTTGAAAAAATAAAAAAATAATTGTAAATGTCAAATGTTTTAGAAAGCCCAAAGGTAAATTTGAGATAAAGAAATTTTCAATAGTTTTTAAAATAATGGAGTTATGACGATTTTCCGAAAAACAAAAGAACTCCAATAACTACGAACCGGGGCTCCAAATCAAAAATTGGCACTAAAAAAAGTTGTTTGTTTTAATGAGTTCTAACTACCATTTTCGGGTGTAACGACTTAGTATTAACACCCTGTATATATATATATATATATATATATATATATATATATATATATATATATACATATATAGTAATACAAATAAAAACTAAAAAGACGTAATTCAAAAAATGTGTTTATTTTTCAGTAACATAAGCAATTGACATATAAATACATAACTATGACTACTTAAATTCAGAAACTACTATATTATAACTACATAATTCACAAACTACTACAACTCGGCCATCCTGACAATTTCAATTAACAAAATAAAATTAACTAATAATTATTAAACATCTTCATGTGTCCACTTTTTCATTAAATCAGGACTAACTACACCATTATACGGAATTTGTCACTTGGTGTCCTTCAATATCCTGCACAACATAACGATCATTAGTTTCTTATTTATGCCTGGAACAGTAAAATTATTTTTAATCATTACGTAATCTCCTATGTTATATTGTACATGAGCTTTGTGTCTTTTATTATAATATATTTTATTGAGTTCCTGTGATTTTATGATTGCTTGAGATACTTTTTCTCTAATATCCTCCAAATTTCTATCAGTAATTTTATCACAGTCTAACAATGCTTTAAAACTATCAGGTTCTTTTCCTAATTGATGAGTACCAAATAATAACATGCTAGGTGTTGTTTCAATTGATCTATTAAATGTATTATTTAAAATATACTCAACTTCAACTAATTTTTTATCCCAATCATTATTATGTTCCTGAATTTTAGCTAATATTTCGATTAGTGATCGGTTAATGCGATCTGCTTGACCATTCGCCCGAGGCACAGATGTTGCTATTAAAGAATGATTAATATTATACTCCTTCAAAAAAATATTGAAATCACTAGACGTAAATGTAGAACTTCGATCAGAAATAATTCGACGCGGTCTAATATAATATTTAAAATATTCAGACAAATTTTTTTTTACTTCCTTTGTATTTGTACTTTTCGTGGCATATAACTTTATAAACTTTGTGAAACCATCAACTACTAAAAATATGTATCGATTTTTATTTGTTGTTTTCTGTAATGGGCCATTGTGATCAATGTGTAGTGTATCAAAAGGTAAACTCCCTTTTTCTAAATTATGTAAAAATCCTTCCATTTTACCGTGTTTTGGAGAAAACGTAATACATTTCAAACAATTTTATATATATTTTTTAACTATTTCTTTCATATTTTTAAACCAGTACGTACGCATAATTAATTCTATGCATTTTCCAACACCTACATGACAGTAGGTAAACAAGACCGGTTCTGGCTCAAATGTAGGTCAATTTCCCCCAGGTGACCTGGTTCAAGGTCGCCCGCAGCTCAGACGCCGCTGTCCACCATCAGCGGACCCCATGGGCGTGGTTCGCCAGAGCGCAAGTCCGAACCCCCTCCAAGTAGAGCGCAGGTCCTAGTCCCCACCCCCTGCCGGTAGAGCGCAAGTCCGAACCCCCTCCAGGTAGAGCGCAGGTCCTAGTCCCCACCCCCTCCTGGTAGAGCGCAGGTCCTAGCCCCCCCACCCCCTCCTGGTGCCCCACTTGCGCATGCTCACAGCTCGAGAGGTCAATGACCTCGCGTGTGCAGGTGTTGCTGACACTGATTATGAGTTGGATACTTGTTTCAACTTGTTTGGGGTCAATAACCTCACACAGTCTAGCAGACGCGTGTGAACTCTGAGTTATGCTGCTGCGGTTCAAGGCTTACTCGCAGGTGTTATCGAAACAGGTTATGAGTTGGATACAGGTTTCAACTTGTCTGGAGTCAATAACCTCAAGGCTTACTCGCAGGTGTTGCTGACACCTGTTATGAGAATCCAGTTTGTACAGGTTTCAACTTGTCTGACCAACTTCGTACAGGATGTAACAATGAGTCATGCTCATAAAAAGAGATTAAGTGTGTGAGAACGTTCTAAAAACTGCTTTCCCTCAATCCAACCATAAGGTCACGTTCTAAAAATAAATTAACTACCATAAAAAAGATTAAGTGTGTATATAAACGCGCACGTGAAGTTTTCATATTAGTTACTATTTAGTATTGTATGTAACTAATAACAAAATGTCGTGGATACACAAAATTACATGTCCACATATTGCAATAGATTTATTGTACGATTGCCATTTCTTGGATATAGTAATGGTTGATACGGAATCTGAAATTGACGTTGAAATATATAACAGAAATGGTAAATCTTTAACAACATTTTCAACAGCAAAAACGGTGGAAGAAAAAGAAGATAACACTTATTATTTAAAAATTAACTTCTCTAGTCCAAAGATTGAAATTCACCTAATTACCTACATGATACAGGACAAGGAGTATATACAGTACGATATATGTGACATTGCATGCATATGCGAAATAGAATTAATGCTCAGCGCTGAAGGATTTGATTCAGATGGTTATGGTCCTTTGTACAAAAACATTATATGTGTTGCAGAGGATTTCAGCTTACATTTGTGCGATTGTGGTACTTGTAAAAGCATAACAGATTTTATTTAACATTTTAAAGATGGCTTCTGTAAACCAAGAGCAACTTCTAAAGCTGCAAGAATATATAAAAGCTATAAATCTACATAAGAAGAAGTTAAAAAGATTAAAGCGTGATATTAACAATTTAAGTATTAATAATGAGTTCGAAGAAGGTGCAATTCAACGAAAATGTTAAAATTCATCATATGATTGTTTGGGCGTACGCATACAATCAAGCTAGAAAAAGTCATTGGATACAAATGGCTGCAGATAGAACCCGGTTTAGGCATAAAATTGATACTTTTTATAAAATTATACTTGAACCCATCTTGAAGCAAAAACATGAAAAAATGCTTTAAAAATAGTTGTATGGGGAAAACGTCGTTCACCTTGTTCGCATCAGACATGACGTCAACCAACTGGTTCGTGATGAGCCAAGCTGCTGCCGCGGTTCAAGGTTTAGCGCAGGTGTTGTCGAAACTGGTTTTGAAACTGGTTATGAGGATCCAGTTTGTACAGGTTTCAACTTGTCTAAATACGTTCGTACAGGATGTAACGATGAGTCATGCTGCAGCTGCAGAAGTCATGTACTAAAAATAGAATAGTATTTTGTACAAATTTACTGGTATAAAAGCAGCGTCAATTCTATAGAACTTCATATTAACACACAAGTTACTGAACAGTGTACATAATCCTGACCAACATCACGATGGCTTCAATACTTAACAAAGTCAACCAGCTCGCTCAAGTGAAACCGTTAATCCCTGCTGATCAACTTGGTCAAGAGAAAAAGCATCAAATTGTCAAGATAGTTAAAACTACAACAAAATATGGAGAACGCATCCTCGTGGAGTTGGAAACATGCAAGGTGTTTTTGGGTCTATCGTTCAATAAATTGACTCAACAGGACATTGATGAACTAAATAAAGAAGCAGATGCTGCAAAGCTATATTTATTATTTAAGGGAAAAATTGGGAAAATAAATCAAGTTGAATTTTCCGAATGAATAATTTAAAGTTGAGCATCAGATCATAGTCAAGCATAAGTAACTGAACAGTAACGATTTGCAATCAGAATAAAAATGGCTTCAGTTGTAGTGAAACTTAATCAAATTCCGAATGCTAAACCTATTTGTTATATAAAAAAGCTTCATGAGACTGAAAAGTATAAAATTATCCAATTTAAGAAGTACGGCGAAAGAATTCTTTTGGAACTTGAAGAATGCGTCCTGTTTCTGGGGGTTCAATTTATCAACGTAACTCAAGAGGAATTGAACGAGTTGAATCAACAATCCAACTTAGGAAAACTGTATTTCCAATATATGGGTAAAATTGGTCAACTAAATAATGTAAAATTTCTAATTTTTATGTAAAGTATTGTCAATATAATTGTAGAATTAAATGTTGCTTAATAAACAATAATTTTATGTGAATATGTGTTTCATTTTAGCACAACCTTTCATACACACACACACACACACACACACACACACACACACACACCACACTAAATAAAACAAAAAATTAGGTATAAATTTTATTTATTTAAAAATAATACATAAAAACCTTATAAATACATTATATGTTACATTGCATGCACTCTTTTATTAATGGATATCTTCCTCCAGCTTGATCTTCATCTTCATTTTCAGTAAAATTTGATGACGACGAATGTATGGTACAACTTTTATACTTTTGAAATTTTTCATTTACACGCCAAGTTTCGGGGAACTTATACCATTGATCCTCAATTTGTCTCTTAGCATACACCATAATAAATTCCATGGGTAATTGGGCAATTTCCTCTTCGCACATAAAATTCAATATACCGCCATGATTGTAGAATGTTTGAAATGCATTGTACATGTTAAATTTATTGTTGAACCATTTTACTAACGAATAAACATTTCGAACGGCACAATTGTTAAGATGTAAATTGCAATATTCTACCGCAATTGGTTCACGCAGCTGAGATAATGCGGGACAACCAATATCATCTAAATTAATTACTTTACTGTGCACATACGTTTGTAACCAATTCTTTTTTTCTAAACCTTTAACGTATATAGTATCAATTTCAGTAGAATTCAACAATTCCTGAATTGTTATACTTATATTAGAGTACGGAATTTCGCCACAACACCACTCTAAATTATGAAAATATTTAGTTAACCAAACTACATTACGTTGTGTTTTACTGCTTAAAGTAGACCAAGAGTACGGTGGTTTAAAAATTTTTGACGCACATAATTTACTTTCAATATTAATTATTGCAATTTCCTTGCAAACAAATTCATTATTTTCAAGTATTTTGAATCCTTGCAAATCAACGATGACTGAAGACATTTTTGAAATGCAACGCTTGAACCGTAGAATCAGAATGAACAAAAATGTTTATTCTACAGCGCTTTTATGTACCCAGCTGTTATGATTACTACTAAATCCAAGCCATTTTACATAAACCATATCACCTTTTCGTTTCACTACTTTTTCTACTAAATAAACATCAGGATGTTTTACTTTTTGTAATTCATCAGTGTAGAATAATCCGCGAATAGATTGAATTTGATAATCTTTAAGCTCATATGTTGTAGGATTAGTAAGTTTTACCTTAGTAACCACAAATATTTCATTACTCCAATTCGGTGTATAACCTTTTTCAAAGTTAC
>OW964835.1:26931487-26986948 GCA_943142095.1 Ophonus ardosiacus
CCCAATGAGTGCCGGGATTTTCAGCATTATCTAAATTTATTACACCCATTTCAAATTTACCTATTTTCGCAGGCAATTTATTACGCATGAAAACCCCACGGAAATATGGTAAGTGTTTTGCATACTTAAGTATGTCAATGTTGGTTAGCGCACGTTTTGGTAACTTTAAACTTAACCGTTTTTTGTCTTTGAGCGTGATTTTAGATACATTCCCAAACCCTTCTTTTGTGTTTTTGTTGGTGTCCTCAGATACATACCAAAACCCTTATTGTGTGATCGCAAATATAAGCCTTTACCCATAGCAATTGCTTCCATTGTTTTATTATGACGTTGACTCTCGGCCAATTGCTCTTTGGCACCTTTAATGTCACTCACAGCTTTCGCAATACCAGCAGCCCCACCACCTAGTGCTCCAAGCGCACTAAGTGCAGCAAAAATAGGTATTAATGGTAAAATACCTCCAGACTTTGGAATAGGTATAATTCTAGGTTTTCTAATTTGCCGTCTGATTTGCTTTACCGAATTAAAAGCTACCCTAGCAGCATTTTTTAAGTCTTTGGCTTTAGTTGTTCGC
Source organism: Ophonus ardosiacus (assembly GCA_943142095.1). NCBI lineage: Eukaryota > Metazoa > Arthropoda > Insecta > Coleoptera > Carabidae > Ophonus > Ophonus ardosiacus. Next base: position 26,932,062 of record OW964835.1, read on the forward strand.
AACGCTAGTCGAGCACGTTTCACAACATCTTTGAAAGGTAGCGCTTTTCCCATTCTTTTTGTTTCACAGCCCATCCCCAATTTAACTTTTGCACTCATAGCTGAATTTACACCAAGAGATGCAATTTTTTCACTCAAGGATGCGTCTGAAGATTTCAATCGTTGAAAAGCCTGTTCTGCTAGAATTCGGTCTGCTTCGTGACGATCCTTAAGACTTTTACTCTGAGAATATGCTATGTCGTGCTGCTTACATGCTTCATCCAGTTTATTGACACCTTTGTCACCTCGTAAAAGTCGCTTCCCCAACCGAGTACCAGGTCCACAATAGTTATAACCAGGGATATGAAGTTCTATGGGAAGTTTATTTATAAGTCTATTTAAAATTCCAGCACCCCGTTTACGATGTGTCACCTTTTGCACACGCATTACAAATGAGGTATAATATATATGTGCAGCTTATTTATACGTCAGTACTGATTGAACAATCATGGAGGTTATAAAACAACCTTTAATTTTAAACGTTGAGAACTGTGATCTTGAATTTAAACAAACTGTCCGTCACAGTAAATTATTACCATCATGCATGAGATGTATTGTAACAGGACCATCTGGTTGTGGTAAAACTAACCTCATAATTGCTTTAATTGAACATCCCAATGGTTTATGTTTTGAACATGTAAACGTTTATTCAAAATCTCTAAGTCAACCTAAATACGAGTATTTGCAGCAACTCTTGAAACCAATACCTGGAATTACATTTAGTGCTTATGGTAGCAGCGATAATGTAATTTTACCTGAAAGTGTTAAACGCAACACAGTTTTTATATTTGATGATGTTAGTTGTGATAAACAAAATGTTATGCGAGATTATTTTTGTATGGGACGTCATAAATTAGTTGACTGTTTTTATTTATGTCAGACATACACACGCATTCCAAAACATTTAATTCGTGACAATGCAAACCTTATAATTCTCTTTAAGCAGGATGAGATGAATCTCAAACATGTGTACACAGATCATGTGGGGACAGATATGACGTACAGTCAGTTCAAAGATATATGCTCATTTTGTTGGTGTGATAATTATGGATTTATTATCATCAACAAAGAGTGTGATCTAAATAACGGCAGATATAGAAAAGGGTTTGATCACTTTATAATTTTCAATAAATAGCTTAACAAATTTAACATACACACCATTCCTTATTTGTATCCTCTAGAGATAACAGCTACCAGTTTTCAACCCGTTTTTAGCTGTTTTTGACCCGTTTTTAGCTGTTATTGACCCGTTTTTGGCTGTTTGTTATCTGTTTCTAACCCGTTTTTGACCCGTTTTTAGCTGTTTTTGACCCGTTTTTGACCTGTTTCTAACCCGTTTCGGTATGAATAAATATCTCAAAGAAAGATTAATAAAAGCTCGTAAGGCTGTCAAAAGAAAATTGCAGGCTTTAAAAGAGGGTACTATAGATAAGGAAATTGAACTTGAAAAATCATATCAACCATTAACAAAAAAGTTAAAAGATTTATCAAGTAAACTTTATGATATTAGCAATATTAAGCAGGAACGAATTAAAACTGAACCGAAAATGGAAAAAGCTAATTTGGAGCATACAAAAGAAACAAAAAAATCTAACAATAAATCCAAAGAAAAGGTGCAGGATTTACCATCATTTGTTGACACCGAAATTATTGCAGAACATGAACCGCAAGAAGAAGAAGATGAAGAAGAAGATGCTTATAATGTACATGATATTACAGCTGATTTATCTAGAGAAGTATTTGATGAATACCTTCAGCAATATGCTTCACTACCTCGAGAGTACATTGAACATATGTACTCTGAGTCATCAGATTATGATCACAATACTGGTATTAAACATGATCCCACTACTGATAAGTTCACAATTGGAAATACAAATATTGATTTCGATGGTAATGATGTAATTCTTAACGTTAAAGGTGAGCAAAAAATAAGGTATATTGGAACTCCAGGTCTATACGAGTTAATTTTTAAAAAGAATCCTGTAGGGTTTAAAAAAAGCGATCTGGATAATTATCATGATACATTAAAAAGAACAAATGCGCATAGGCGGGGTAATACATCAACAGGCCAAATTTTAGGGAATCGTTCTGAAAAGTATAAAAACATTATTAAGCCAACTTTGCTGCAAAAGGAAGGTGGTGGTTTGCATATGATTTACAATCAAAATCCTATAAATTATGTACACTGGGATAATCCCAATGAACTTGTTGAGAGGTTAAAATTGTTGCTGGCATCACAAGCAGCAGGTAACAATAATCACAATCATGAAATAGTCTCAATAATAGAAGAGTTAAAAGAGGCAAATATCATATATTAACTTCAGTTTTAAGATGCCTCTCAACAAGTTTGGACACCATTCCGCCAAGTATAGAGCTTATGATGACTATGATGAAGACGATGAAACATTTAATTTAAATGACAAACGACTTGTAAATATAAGTGTTCCCATTGATGATAATGATGCTGTAAACAAGAAGTATCTGGAAAAAGCTTTAAATAATATTATTAAAAAGCTTAATGAACAAGAGAATTTATCATCTAATATAATAACTACAACCGTTCAAATTATTAAAAAAATTCAACATGATGTTGAGGAGTTGTATAAACATTTAAAGCTGGAGCAACCATCTAAAAAGAAGTCACAGTCTGTTGCCAAATCAGAACGAGGGAGTCAGGCGGTGAAACCTAATCCAAGTTCACAAGCATCATTATAACCGGCAGACATGTCTAAGGTTAAACGTGATATTGTTAGCGAGCTACATAAGCCGGCAAGAATTAATTTTAAGCGTAGACATGTTATTGTAAAAGGTTTGGATGAAACATTTCAAGCAGATCTAGTGGAAATGTTACCATATGCAAAATTCAATAAAGGCTATTGGTATATACTTGTAGTAATTGATATTTTTTCCAAATATGTATGGGTTGAGCCGGTAAAAAATAAAACGGGAGGTGATGTTTCAAAAGCAATGCAAAACATTTTTAAACGTAGCAATCGCATACCAAAAAACATGCATACTGATATGGGTAAAGAATTTTATAATAATAATTTCTAAAAATTAATGAAAAAATACAGTATCAGTCATTATTCTACATTTAGCACTAAAAAGGCAAGCATAGTTGAACGTGTCAACCGCACACTTAAATCGTTAATGTGGAAAGAATTTAGCTTTCAAGGCTCCTATAAGTGGTTAAATATTTTGCAAAGTATTGTAAATAAGTACAATAATACAAAGCATAGAACAATTAATATGAAACCGATTGATGTTATGAAAAGAAATGAAAAACAAATTCTGTACTCAGCTTATAATCACATTAAAGCTGTTAATTTAAAAAATATAAAGTTCAAGGTTGGGGACCATGTGCGAATAAGTAAACATCGTGGTAACTTTGAAAAAGGTTATACACCGAATTGGAGTAATGAAATATTTGTGGTTACTAAGGTAAAACTTACTAATCCTACAACATATGAGCTTAAAGATTATCAAATTCAATCTATTCGCGGATTATTCTACACTGATGAATTACAAAAAGTAAAACATCCTGATGTTTATTTAGTAGAAAAAGTAGTGAAACGAAAAGGTGATATGGTTTATGTAAAATGGCTTGGATTTAGTAGTAATCATAACAGCTGGGTACATAAAAGCGCTGTAGAATAAACATTTTTGTTCATTCTGATTCTACGGTTCAAGCGTTGCATTTCAAAAATGTCTTCAGTCATCGTTGATTTGCAAGGATTCAAAATACTTGAAAATAATGAATTTGTTTGCAAGGAAATTGCAATAATTAATATTGAAAGTAAATTATGTGCGTCAAAAATTTTTAAACCACCGTACTCTTGGTCTACTTTAAGCAGTAAAACACAACGTAATGTAGTTTGGTTAACTAAATATTTTCATAATTTAGAGTGGTGTTGTGGCGAAATTCCGTACTCTAATATAAGTATAACAATTCAGGAATTGTTGAATTCTACTGAAATTGATACTATATACGTTAAAGGTTTAGAAAAAAAGAATTGGTTACAAACGTATGTGCACAGTAAAGTAATTAATTTAGATGATATTGGTTGTCCCGCATTATCTCAGCTGCGTGAACCAATTGCGGTAGAATATTGCAATTTACATCTTAACAATTGTGCCGTTCGAAATGTTTATTCGTTAGTAAAATGGTTCAACAATAAATTTAACATGTACAATGCATTTCAAACATTCTACAATCATGGCGGTATATTGAATTTTATGTGCGAAGAGGAAATTGCCCAATTACCCATGGAATTTATTATGGTGTATGCTAAGAGACAAATTGAGGATCAATGGTATAAGTTCCCCGAAACTTGGCGTGTAAATGAAAAATTTCAAAAGTATAAAAGTTGTACCATACATTCGTCGTCATCAAATTTTACTGAAAATGAAGATGAAGATCAAGCTGGAGGAAGATATCCATTAATAAAAGAGTGCATGCAATGTAACATATAATGTATTTATAAGGTTTTTATGTATTATTTTTAAATAAATAAAATTTATACCTAATTTTTTGTTTTATTTAGTGTGTGTGTGTGTGTGTGTGTGTGTGTGTGTGTGTATGAAAGGTTGTGCTAAAATGAAACACATATTCACATAAAATTATTGTTTATTAAGCAACATTTAATTCTACAATTATATTGACAATACTTTACATAAAAATTAGAAATTTTACATTATTTAGTTGACCAATTTTACCCATATATTGGAAATACAGTTTTCCTAAGTTGGATTGTTGATTCAACTCGTTCAATTCCTCTTGAGTTACGTTGATAAATTGAACCCCCAGAAACAGGACGCATTCTTCAAGTTCCAAAAGAATTCTTTCGCCGTACTTCTTAAATTGGATAATTTTATACTTTTCAGTCTCATGAAGCTTTTTTATATAACAAATAGGTTTAGCATTCGGAATTTGATTAAGTTTCACTACAACTGAAGCCATTTTTATTCTGATTGCAAATCGTTACTGTTCAGTTACTTATGCTTGACTATGATCTGATGCTCAACTTTAAATTATTCATTCGGAAAATTCAACTTGATTTATTTTCCCAATTTTTCCCTTAAATAATAAATATAGCTTTGCAGCATCTGCTTCTTTATTTAGTTCATCAATGTCCTGTTGAGTCAATTTATTGAACGATAGACCCAAAAACACCTTGCATGTTTCCAACTCCACGAGGATGCGTTCTCCATATTTTGTTGTAGTTTTAACTATCTTGACAATTTGATGCTTTTTCTCTTGACCAAGTTGATCAGCAGGGATTAACGGTTTCACTTGAGCGAGCTGGTTGACTTTGTTAAGTATTGAAGCCATCGTGATGTTGGTCAGGATTATGTACACTGTTCAGTAACTTGTGTGTTAATATGAAGTTCTATAGAATTGACGCTGCTTTTATACCAGTAAATTTGTACAAAATACTATTCTATTTTTAGTACATGACTTCTGCAGCTGCAGCATGACTCATCGTTACATCCTGTACGAACGTATTTAGACAAGTTGAAACCTGTACAAACTGGATCCTCATAACCAGTTTCAAAACCAGTTTCGACAACACCTGCGCTAAACCTTGAACCGCGGCAGCAGCTTGGCTCATCACGAACCAGTTGGTTGACGTCATGTCTGATGCGAACAAGGTGAACGACGTTTTCCCCATACAACTATTTTTAAAGCATTTTTTCATGTTTTTGCTTCAAGATGGGTTCAAGTATAATTTTATAAAAAGTATCAATTTTATGCCTAAACCGGGTTCTATCTGCAGCCATTTGTATCCAATGACTTTTTCTAGCTTGATTGTATGCGTACGCCCAAACAATCATATGATGAATTTTAACATTTTCGTTGAATTGCACCTTCTTCGAACTCATTATTAATACTTAAATTGTTAATATCACGCTTTAATCTTTTTAACTTCTTCTTATGTAGATTTATAGCTTTTATATATTCTTGCAGCTTTAGAAGTTGCTCTTGGTTTACAGAAGCCATCTTTAAAATGTTAAATAAAATCTGTTATGCTTTTACAAGTACCACAATCGCACAAATGTAAGCTGAAATCCTCTGCAACACATATAATGTTTTTGTACAAAGGACCATAACCATCTGAATCAAATCCTTCAGCGCTGAGCATTAATTCTATTTCGCATATGCATGCAATGTCACATATATCGTACTGTATATACTCCTTGTCCTGTATCATGTAGGTAATTAGGTGAATTTCAATCTTTGGACTAGAGAAGTTAATTTTTAAATAATAAGTGTTATCTTCTTTTTCTTCCACCGTTTTTGCTGTTGAAAATGTTGTTAAAGATTTACCATTTCTGTTATATATTTCAACGTCAATTTCAGATTCCGTATCAACCATTACTATATCCAAGAAATGGCAATCGTACAATAAATCTATTGCAATATGTGGACATGTAATTTTGTGTATCCACGACATTTTGTTATTAGTTACATACAATACTAAATAGTAACTAATATGAAAACTTCACGTGCGCGTTTATATACACACTTAATCTTTTTTATGGTAGTTAATTTATTTTTAGAACGTGACCTTATGGTTGGATTGAGGGAAAGCAGTTTTTAGAACGTTCTCACACACTTAATCTCTTTTTATGAGCATGACTCATTGTTACATCCTGTACGAAGTTGGTCAGACAAGTTGAAACCTGTACAAACTGGATTCTCATAACAGGTGTCAGCAACACCTGCGAGTAAGCCTTGAGGTTATTGACTCCAGACAAGTTGAAACCTGTATCCAACTCATAACCTGTTTCGATAACACCTGCGAGTAAGCCTTGAACCGCAGCAGCATAACTCAGAGTTCACACGCGTCTGCTAGACTGTGTGAGGTTATTGACCCCAAACAAGTTGAAACAAGTATCCAACTCATAATCAGTGTCAGCAACACCTGCACACGCGAGGTCATTGACCTCTCGAGCTTTGAGCATGCGCAAGTGGGGCACCAGGAGGGGGTGGGGGGCTAGGACCTGCGCTCTACCAGGAGGGGGTGGGGACTAGGACCTGCGCTCTACCTGGAGGGGGTTCGGACTTGCGCTCTACCGGCAGGGGGTGGGGACTAGGACCTGCGCTCTACTTGGAGGGGGTTCGGACTTGCGCTCTGGCGAACCACGCCCATGGGGTCCGCTGATGGTGGACAGCGGCGTCTGAGCTGCGGGCGACCTTGAACCAGGTCACCTGGGGAAAATTGACCTACATTTGAGCCAGAACCGGTCTTGTTTACCTACTCATGACCTATATCATCATGACATGTGCGAATAACATTATTAACCATACTTAAAGGAACCCAAAATAAAAGTTTCCCGTTATGTTTCCGAAAAACTAACCCATTTCTAAGTTCATAATAATGATCCTCTTTATGTTCTAGTAAATTTCTAACTTTAATTATTTCATTATCTTCATTTTGTTTAATTGCCAACACCTGTTCGAATGAGTTTTCTTCGATTACAAAAATATTTCTACTTAATGCATCTACGTGTTTCATATTTTCGGAATCGCGGTGTTGAATAGTGTATTCAAAATTTTGTAAATAAAGTGCCCATGTACTAATTCGTGGATTAATATCTTTCTTATTTAGTGTAAGTTTGAGAGCGTTACAATCTGTAACAATAACAAATGGCATTCCTTGCAAATAAACTCTGAACCGTTCTAACGCATAAATTATTGCGAGACATTCCAATTCAAAACTGAAATATCGCGATTCTGTGTCTGTTGTTCTTTTGCTATAATAGAAAATAGGATGCCTTTGCCCGTCTGGCTGCCTTTGTAAAAGTATAGCACCAAAACCTAATGAACTAGCATCGGTGTGTAATTCTGTATAAGCTGTTGGGGAATAAATCGATAATGTCGGAGATTTAACTAATTTATTCTGTAAAGTTTCGAAAGAATTTAATTCTGTTGGACCAAATTTAAAAATTGCATCCTTTCTTATTAAGTCATAAAGTGGTTTCGCAATAACTGCATAATTTCATATAAATCTTCTAAAATAACTAGAAAGTCCTAAAAATCTATGTACATCTTTATTACTTTGAGGTACAGGAAAATCTGTAACAGCTTTAATATTTTCTGGATTCATCTATATGCCATCTGAACTAATAATATAACCTAAATATTTTATACTACATTGTAAGAATTTATATTTGTCAAATCTAAGTTCTAAATTGTTTTGTTTTAAAATATCAAATACCTCTCTTAAAATATTAAAATTTTCTTCGACACTTTCTGTTGCAATTAAAATATCGTCAAGATATATTAAAATTTTGCCGGCATGGAGCAATTTTTGAAATACTAAATTAATGAAACGCTGAAAATTAGCAGGAGCATTAACTAAACCAAAAGGCATTTTTAAATATTCATACTGTCCTTCAGGTGTACAAAATGCAGTGTATTTTATTGAATTTGTAGCCATTTTCACTTGATGAAAACCTGACTTTAAATCTAAACTAGTGAAATAAGACTTGTTTGCTAGTCTATCAAGAAGATCATCAATTAATGGTAATGGATATTTATCTTTAATTGTAATTTTATTTAGTGCTCGATAATCTACACATAGTCGAATTTCATTATTTGGTTTACGAACTAATACGATTGGACTTGCATAAGGTGACGAACTTGCTCTAATTATATTCCGATTTAATAAATCATTAATAATTTCCCTTACTTTTAATTTTTCTGACCACGATAATCGTCGAGGACTAAAACTGATCGGAGTTTCATTCGTAAGAGATATTGTCATTTCATACTTAAGACTTGTTTCATGCACTGAAGAAGTTACGTAATCATCTATCATTTGACATAAAATATAATTATGGGATAAAGTAATAGCAGGATTGGTAATATCTTCAATAATATTATTTTTTAATTTAATATCAACTTCATCTAGTATGTTAATATTTAGCAAATCTTGACAACTAAAACTGTCACTGTCATTGTCATCGTCAAAATATTCAATAACTACAGATGAATTGAAATTTAATGTAATCATTAAACCCTTTGTTGACATAAAATTATTACCCAAAAGAGCCTCAAACGTCATAGTATCATCAGGAACGACAGCAAATTTACAAGGTATTTTTTTTAAGAACATTATTAATTTTTAAATTAATGTTAACAAAGCCAAGTATATTTACTTTTGAACCATTAACACCACCGTAAGTGTTACTGGTATTATTTTTTGACATATTAATATGTGGATAATGTTTTTTATAAGTTTTATATTTAATAATACTAATAACACTGCCAGAGTCTATCAATGCACGGAAATTATTAGAATTAGTTTGAATTACTACCGTGAACCTGTCAAGTTTATTTTCAACTTCATCAATAACCATTGTACTTCCAGTTCCAGCAGCAGGAACAAATTTCTGCGCGGTTGGACAGTTTTGAGAGAAATGACCCATCTTCCCACATTTGTAGCAGGAAACCTTTTCTCTCTTCGGACGTCGACATGTAGATGCAAAATGTCCCTCAACATTGCAGTTGTAGCATCTAACCGTTGATTTGACACTTGGAGAATAATTTGCATTGATACGCTGACTTTCAACTTGACGAGGACGATTTTCGGTTAATAAGTTCATTGTTTCAAGTAAACTCCACAGTTCTTTATGTCGAGATGCTAACGCTTGAGTTCTTAGTACATAATTATCAATTCCTTCTATCATGTATTGAATTTGATCAGATTCAGGTAACTTTAATTTATTTATTGATAAGTTCAACTTTTCATGGAAGTACGTTGAGAAATTTTCACCCACATTCCACCTCCTAACTTCCATTTTTCGTAATAGGCTTACATGACTTTCATAACTGCCGAAAAGTCGACGTAATTCTTCTTTTAATTCTGTCCACGATTTCTTAATCATCCCTGGAGAACAATTGTACCAATATTTTGCTCTACCAGCTAGTTGTTTGGTAGCTAGCAATTTTATAATTACATCAGAGAGATTATAAGCTTATTTCACTTCATCAACTCTACTAACCCATGCCGTTATATCTTCACTATTTTCTCCAGCATAAGATGGTATTTGTGCAGAAATATCACTATAATTTACTGTATTATTTGAACATTCAAGTCGTGCTTCCAAGACAGCTTTCGTAGTAGCAGCAATAATTTCTTGTATATTAATTATATTACTTTGAATTAAAGTTTCATTATCTTCAATAATTACTTCAGTATCGGTATTCGCCATAATTCGATCAGATTTCTTATCCCACTTCTGATAATTGTAATACAAATAAAAACTAAAAAGACGTAATTCAAAAAATGTGTTTATTTTTCAGTAACATAAGCAATTGACATATAAATACATAACTATGACTACTTAAATTCAGAAACTACTATATTATAACTACATAATTCACAAACTACTACAATATATATATATATATATATATATATATATATATATATATATATATATTGTGACGATTTGTAACGTCACTGGTTTATATTGTGACAAATTATTTTCTTAGTAAAATCACTAAAATCTCCGAACAATTTTTTCTGTGGTCGCAGCGCTAAATGAAACGGTGGACCCCTCGCTCATTAGTCTATTTATTGCTGTTTAGTTCCCGCTTTTTTGAATTTATTTCAGTTACTATTTTATTTAATGGTATTTTCAAAATTTATTGTGAACTATTACTGTTCGCTTACTCTGAAAATTATTTCGTCAAATTAGTTATTAGTTCGCATATTTTACAATAGGAGCTGGCTATAAAAACGAGGCGTGGCAGTTTATCGAGACCCTTTTTTGGGAGATTTTTTTCTTTTGGCATCTAAGCCAGAAACTTGAGTGCTAGATTTGAGTTCGTTTAACTTCTGTATTCCAATTTTATATTAATATTTTTGGTGTTGTTTGCTGAGTTCTACAATTGTTACTGTTGGGTGAGTACTCGAAACGCATTTTCTGATTTGTTGAAGTAATTGTTGAGATTATGAATATTTTTATTGGGCCACGTGTTGCTGTGAGTAGCCGTGAGTCTCTGTGGTTCGAGTAGCTACACTCTGCAGTGATTGTTGTATTTTTAGCAATTTTTTTTGTGAGTTTATTAGCTGTAAAATGATCACAGTTTTTTTTTGTTTGCCCAAAATCTGCACCCGAGCTCATATCTAGCACTGACTGTTTCTGTGCCTCAAAATTCTTATTAAATTATCTTTCGACTTTTTTAGAATGTTAAAATTTGTCAAAATTTATCATTTTTTTTTGTCGAAAATTATAGTAGTAATTCTATGTAAAAATTTCCCAAACTACTTTACCTTGTAGTTCCAGTTTTCCCCCAGGTCATCGCACCCCTACATTTTTGTATTTTCCATAAAATAATATTCTGTATAAATTTTTTTGAGCCTTTTAACCGTTGGCTCTGGTTATGGCAGTCATGTAGACACTTTCAATTTTGCTTCATTACTTTTTTGCTGTAATTCTGCTTAAAAATTTACCCCATCACTACCCTATCCTTATCCTGCGTGGGTGTATGTGAGTGAATGGTGCGATTGCGGCCATATTTTTGATTAATCTTGTTGGAGCACGGTTTGGACGAGTTTCCGAATAATGAACCGGACATTTCTCGCTACATTTGTTTTTTTTTTTTGTTGCTAGCAAATCCAATTTTGGGTATAGTTTTGTTGATTTGCTACATTCTTTTTGCGTGGGAGATTACTCTGTCAGGATTTGGTATTTAGTATTAGCGCTATTTTTAATTAAGGGTATTTCCAAATTTAACTTACATTTTTTTTTACTTGTATAACTTCCGGTTGGAGTAAAGGAGTCTGATTTCTGTTGTATGATTTTTGTATTGTATCCACACCCGTCAGGTGTCTTTGTTACTACTTGTGTACAAAGTACTGCGGAGTTTATTTTTGTAGGGAAGTTAGCGGCTATGGTGGTCGTACTGACCCTTGGTTTAGACGAAGTAGGACGAGTTTCCTCCAGCGACCTCCGAGAAGCAGCTTACTGTCCTTACACGAACTGGCTGATCACCAGGGAGCAGACAAATCCCACAACTGGGTGTATTTTCGACGAACACAGCGACCGAAGGTTTCCTCCATTTTGTCGTTGCTGCTCCATCCAGGACAGTCATCGTTGAGATTTCCGAATGAGGTGCGCCTGTCCATTGCTCCCAGTCTTGGCCAAGGGCTCAGTGTCGCCATTGCAGTGTTCCACCAGCGTAGCTACACGACTCCCTGTACTGCCTTTCGTTCTGGTATATCTCTTGTCATTTTTATTTTACAAAAAAAAACTTTTTAAAAAAATTTGTAAAATTTTGTTTTTCTAAATTAAACAATTCATTTTATTCGTTTGTGTTTCCTGTCGAGTGCACCTCTCGAAGCTTATCCCTTTTAAGCTGTTGGCGCCCCGAAAAGTAAATTTGTGGTATTCAAATTTTGCACAGGCATTGGCCTGGGTCTATTTGTCAGTGGGGCTACTATCTACCACAAACTTATTCTTCGAACCCCGACCTCGCTCCCGCCCGAAACCCGTGAGTTACCGGTGCTCAACTTATGTGTGTGTGATACGGTAAGTAGCCGTTTCTTTTGTTTATGTCACAATCTTAATATATAAAACAAAGTCGGGTTAGTTACACCATTTATAACTCAAGAACCGCTGGACCGATTTTGATTAACTCTGATTTGTTGGATTCGTCTCCGCCCCGAATAGCAGAATGACTATTAAAATATCTATTTACGTAAAAATAAATTAGTACACTACTTTTAAGGATTTTATGCTCTTTCTAATTATAGTGGAATGCAGCCACATCTATCCACATAGTGGAAAAGTAAAAGTACAACGTGTTCTCACCCCTGCCGCTGTCTGTCAGTATATAACCAATAAAGGTTACATGTCGATTTGTTAGTTTTGTACGAGTGTTATTAATCCATACTAGGTAATATAATAAATGCGAAAGTAACTCTGTCTGTGTGTCTGTTACGTTTTCACGACTAAACGGCTGAATCAATTTGGATGAATTTTGGTATAGAGATAGATTGGACCTTGCAGAAGGACATAGGCTACCTTTTGTTGCGAAAGTAAAACTTGAAGGGGTGAAATAGGGGATGAAAGTTTGTATGGAGAACACATCATATCCTCCGCTGAACCAATTTTGATGAATTTTGGTATAGAGATAGATTGGACTTGGAGAAGGACATAGGCTACCTTTTGTCGCGAAAATAAAACTTGAAGTGGTGAAATAGGGGATGAAAGTTTGTACGGAGAACACATCATATCCTCCGCTAAACCAATTTTGATGAATTTTGGTATAGAGATAGATTGGACTTGGAGAAGGACATAGGCTACCTTTTGTCACGAAAATAAAACTTGAAAGGGGTGAAATAGGGGATGAAAGTTTGTATGGAGAATCCGTCATTTCTCAAGTTAAGGATATAAAAATTTCTTTTTATGCTTTTGGTAAGAAATAAAGAGTGTTTTAGCGTTTGTCAAACATCATCCCTTAAGGCGGTACAATAGGGGGTGATTTCAATTATTTTTCATCTTTGTATCTATAGTCAAGTTTTAAGGTTGTAGATTTTCGATATTTGTCGGAGAGATAGTTTACATCATATGTACCTACATAAATAAAAGTACCCGAGACATGTTTAGAAACGGGCGCTGTTAGGTCCGGTGCGGGGATTGGGTGGGCAGTGGGCGGAGCCTGTTACATGTACGATGCGAGGCAGTTTGCCGGCTCCCTACGCAGCGCATTTCTCCGAAGTAAATGTGAAAAATTGCTGGTACACGTGTAGCAATCGTTATTCTAGCTTTACCCGTGCGAAGCTGGGGCGGGTAAGCTAGTATATATATATATATATATATAATATATATATATATATATATATATATAAAAGGTCATTTTGGCGGGCGAGCGCAGGATATTCAGTTAACCGTCAAATTTTAAATACTTGCGAAGAAAGAAAAGAAAAATATACATATATAAAAAATTAGAAAATAATATAAAACACCAGTGAGATTTCTAGGACCACCCTATGGCGAGAGTGATAACTACGTGTGCGCGCCAGCGGTCGATCAAGGTCAAATTTTTTGATAACAAAAATACCATAGAGTGCACCTGCACATACTAGTTAAGAGCAAGGGAAAGCGTTCGACCGTTTTACTGTGGTTATAGCTTCTCAGAGAGAACTGTTAATTTTTTAATTACCCATTTTAAAATTATAAACATTTTCAGATATAACATTGTCGCCAATTCGTGGAGCTGTCATAATGACACCAATATCTAGTCCTACTTTACTGAATCTAGAGCCAACCACGGAACCTTCCTTTATTTATACCAATCCTGATTCCGAATTTAATATAGAAGAACTTGAAATCATAATTCCAAAACCGATTGAACCACCTGCAATTCCCGAAGTTCACAGAAAAAAATATATTCCTCCTCAACAATAAAAGAAAAAAAACCACAAAAAAACAACAGCTCATTTGAAAAGAACATTATATTTAAAATGTATTAAATTATCTAATATGGATATTAATTTCACAAAGAAAATGTACGAATTAGAATTAAAAATTAAACAAAAATAATATGACAGATTAGTGAATAATAAAATTGATTTTTTATGTAAAATGTGTTCTAATTAAAGCTGTACGCACAGCAGTGTTTTCATTATTGTTTCTAATGTCACCAGGTTCCATTTCAACTTACTGGCGTACCACAACTTCTAGATCAACAGGCGGTGCGTCATCTTTAACCAGAATCGATATATTGAGTAACACACAACAAGCCACAATGGTTGTAAGATTTGTCTCCATTTTAGTGCGTAAACCAATAACAAGGCACCGCAATCGTCTCTGTGAGAATTATTATACGCCTCGTTTGCTGTAGTTCTTGGATTTAGTAAAGGTTAAAATGAATGAACAACAAGCGTATCAGCTGTCACCTAGTAAAAAACCATCTTTGTAAAGGCCATTTTCAAGATGAGCACACAAAGATGAGTCATTAAAAATAGTGCTATCGTGTACACTTCCTGGCCATCTCGCAAATAAATTTCTTTGAAAGAGCAAGAAAATATAATATTAAATTTACTCCCATACTCATATTATCATTTATAACATTCCATATATGTTGGCTGTTATTTATACATTTTTCTATACCCTGCGCATTAAAATTTGTTTTAGACTGGAGCAAAGAATTTCTATAACTTCGTTTACATACAGGGTGTCTCTTAAATAGGGGGACATGGCTTAACCACAGATTCCTGAGGCTAAAATAAGACGATTTAACCAAACTTGCTTCTACCGGAAAGTGTACCATTTAGCCAGAAATCGGCTTCAAAGTTCTTCGAAAAAAAATTAATTTTGCTTATAATAATCGGACGCTTTATTCGATTTGGATGAAATTTGGTATGACTGTTTATATGGTTATAGGTCATCTTTTAAGGTGATACTTGTTATTACTAGTGAACCACTAGTGTATAAAACTTAGGTCTCCCAACATTAATTACACCGTAACTTTTTAATGGCAATGCGGAAAATGTGAAAGATACATTTCATAGTAAACTTTTGTCTCTCTGTGTAATTTGTGATATCTGTTACGGTTCACACACAAAAAAATAAAATCTGAGTGCCTGCATTGCTAAATTTTTAAAATAAATTTAATCTAGCAGTCTATCCAAATGTCAAACAAGTAATTTTTAATGACAGTAACAATTGTTTTACGGGTTGTCAAAAATTTTCTTCGCAATATTCTAAAATTATTAACATCCGTGTGTTCGGCCTAATAGTATTTTACTACTATTATTATAAATAAGACGATTACATATCTTAGCTTACTTCTAAACAAGTTGTGAAGATTGACAACTCGTTACTGTCATTAAAAATTAATTGTTTGACATTTGGATAGACTGCTAGATTAAATTTATTTTAAAAATTTAGCAATGCAGACACTCAGATTTTATTTTTTTCTGTGTGAACCGTAACAGATATCACAAATTACACAGAGAGACAAAAGTTTACTATTGAATGTATCTTTTTGAAGAAAAATATTTTCATGTTTTCGGCATTGCCATTAAAAAGTTACGGTCTAATTAATGTTGGGAGACCTAAGTTTCATACACTAGTGGTTCACTAATAATAACAAGTATCACCTTAAAAGATGACTTATAACCATATAAACTGTTATACCAAATTTCATCCAAATCGAATAAAGCGTCCGAATATTATAAGCAAAATTAATTTTTTTTCGAAGATCTTTGAAGCAGAATTCTGGCTAAATGGTACACTTTCCGGTAGAAGCAAGTTTGGTTAAATCGTCTTATTTTAGCCTCAGGAATCTGTGGTTAAGCCATGTCCCCTTATTTAAGAGACACCCTGTATATTGTAATATTGTTTAGTAATTAACCCATCTTTGTACAGAATATATAAATCTTTTATATTTCTTGACTTTTGTATCACATCATTTGTAACCCATGATTTTCTTTTCTGAATAAATTTAATTTTAGGGAAACACAAGTTAAAATACACTGGCGAGCAATAAATTGAGGTCAATTATTAATTATTATGTATTTTTCTAATTTTCTGTTTTAAGCTTATATTTGTAAATTGAAAACCATTATACTGTATTTTATAGGCTAAATTAATAATTCAATATTGAAACGTAAAGCATATTTTTTCGTTTTATAATTTATTATGAAAAAACAATAAATTTACATTTCAAACGTAGTTTGACTTTTTGTTGTTAGGAGTTATGTGAAACAAAAAAATTTAAAAAACTTAGTACTAATATTGCGTATTCCCTCCTCTTGCGTTAATTACTGCTTGAACTCGACGAGGCATACTTTGGAATTTTGTTAAGGATCATATTCTGGTCAATATTATCCCACTCCTGCAATAGCAACGCTCTAAGCTCCTGGGCAGTTCTTGGAGCTGGTGTATGCTTTCGGATACGCCGTCCCAAATTATCCCAGACATGTTCGATGGGATTCATGTCCGGACTGAGGGCTGGCCAATCAAACCGTATAATTCCCACTTCATCCAGATATTCTCTGACAACTCTGGCTGCGTGAGGTCTAGCATTATCTTGCATGAAAATGCTACGCTCGCCCATAGTGATCAAGAAAGGCATAGCATTGTCTTCTAGAACCTTCGTAATGTACTTGTAAGCTGTCAGGGAGCCATTCTGTACGAAGACGAACTCTGTGCGTGCTTGTGAAGAGGTTCCTGTCCAAACCATAACCGACCCACCGCCAAATGGAAGTCGCTCGTCAATACAAACTTGAGCGTATCTTTCTCCGGATCTTCTCCATACTCGTCGACGTCCGTCTGATCTATTGAGGCAAAAACGCCACTCATCGGAAAAAGTACCCTGCCCCAGTCCTCATCATTCCATACCGCGTGATTTCGGGCAAAAACCAATCTTGCAATTCGATGCCGGCGTTGCAATAGTGGACCTGTAGCTATCTTTCTACAAGACTATCCAGCAGCATGAAGCCTTCTTCTAACGGTCCATTCACTAACATTTACATCTTTAACTTATTGGAGTTGATTTCGTAGCAAAACCGCAGAAGCTGTTCTATTCCGCAAACTTGCGGACACCAAAAATTGGTCATCTCTTCGGCTGGTGACTCTTTTACGCCCGGATCCTGGTATTCTGGTTATAAGGCCAGTCTCCTCATAGCGCTGATACACCTTTTGTACAGCACAAAGGCTCCGATCAGCAATTCTTGCAGTTTCACGTTGTCCTCGGCCATCTTGTATCATCGCTACAATTCTTGCCGCAACAAAAGGATTTACAGGCATTATGAACTGCTAAATAAACAATACGAATAATACACCGTGTAACTGATAGATTTTACAAAGAGAATTCAACGGTATACCGAAAAGAGACACCGAAATGTGAATTTTCAATTACAGCGAATGCACGCTATTTCATAAAAATTGTAAAAGGAGTGATATTACATGACAGATAACAAAAGAAAACAGATGATATTTCTCAAAAAATAAATTATTAAGAGCCTTCTATGATTTACAATTTACAAACATGAGCTTAAAACAAAACATTCCAAAAATATATCATAATTACTAATTGACCTCAATTTTTTGCTCGTCAGTGTAATATAAGTATCCAAATAATAATCATATTTTAGGTTTGCATTTACAGCAATATAAACATTTTCATTTGAGAGACAATGTTTAAACATAGTAACATTATCAGAACTGAATATACGTTTATTATCTGGAGTACCTTTAGTGTACTTGTAGTTTATTTTATAAGTAATATTTTGGGGAAAATGGTCTGAAATTTTCATTTTAATTACATTTGCAGTATAAGTATTAACATTGGTAAAAATATTGTCTATATATGATCTACTAGTACCTGTTACCCTTGTTGCTTCATTTATCGAAGGATATAAGCTGTACGTAGACATCAAATTCAAAAATAATTTGGTTCATTACCTTCATTGTGAATATTAATATTGTAGTCTCCTACTACGAATAAATTTGTGTTTATAGTGATCATATAATAGATGTTAAACAGCAATTAAGTTGTTTAAAAAAAGTATGTAGATTACCACTTGTCGGCCTATAAATAAATAAAACAGTGTTCATTACATTATTGTTAGTCACATATTTAATACCACAGTATTCGAAATGAAGTTCTACATTAAATTTTTGGATGTATATAAGTTCTTCACATATGTTTGACCTGTTCGAAATTGCAACACATCCATCAGAATATTTTCGAAAAAAAAAAAAAACTTGTGGCATATACATAATTATTTATGTTGAGTATACACTCTTCGTCCTTCTTCGAGTGGCTAATTTAAATTATTCTCCTTCCCAACTTATGTCAAATAGAAAGTTAAGATTAAAATTTCTTATGAATAATAATAATTTAAGACCATGTAACATAAAATGAAGTTTATATAAATATAACTAAAGAATCAAGAAAAGCAAAAGAACAATTATTTTTTTTTTTCTTATTTTTTTTATTTCGGCCATTCAACAGGACAAACCCAATAACAGAATGGCACTAACATACAATAAGCAGAACAACAATATAAAACAATTGAGTACACGTGAAATTTACATTTTTTTTTTTTTTTGTAATCATCTATACATGACTATATTCTAAATAGGTATAAAAAAATAATTTAATTAATAGAAGTGATAGAAGTGATGGTATTGGTAATTTGATTTCGAAATGTTGACATATTAAAATAGCAGTCGATTCATAGCATAATTAAAAGCAGCATTAGACCTATTGAAACCAATATAAAAAAGTTCAGATGTTCGTGTAGTATATGATGGCACACGGAGATCAAGACAACTTAGCAACTCAACATAATCTATTTTATTATTAATTAGCTTGTATAAAAACGTTAAATCAATTACAATACTCCGTTTTTCCAGTGATAATAAATTACATTCATAATTGGGAAACTTATAATTCATAAATTTAACAAATTTGTTTTGAATAAGCTCAATTCTTTTGATGTAGATTGTATACTGAGGAGACCAACAAACTGTTGCGAATTCAAATTGACTACGTACTAAGGTAAAATATAATTTTTTTAAAGTGTTTGGGTTTTTGAAATTTTCAGATGTTCTAATTAGAGAACCTAACATTCTACACAGGTGTTATTGAATCATTAGAGAAAGTGTAAGTGAAGTTTACATTATTCCTATTTCTCGAAAAAGTAATTTGACTATATTATGAAAAAAAAGATGTACAAAGTGAACAAACCCATCAAAGTGGAGAGAAAGTGTGGCTTCAAAATGTTATAACTATATTGTGGGAAAAAGCAGTTATTAAATATTTAAAATATACTCTTCTTATTTAGTAGACAGGTAAAAATAAGTATGGTAGAAGAAATTCAATTTTTATGAAAAACTGCTTTTATGACTTTGATCACTTTAATGAAACATTTGTAGAAAACGAGGAAAAGAAATATTGTAATGATCAAATTAGATCAACTAGGCAGCGTAAAGCGCCTACTAGACTAAATTTGTTAAAAAGAAGGAACGTGTTTAGCGTTGAATTCTTGTTACATTTTAGATATAGAATAATTAATCTTAGTGAACATTGCAAAAAAAATTCCAAATACCACATCGCGCTATTTTTTAAAGGAAATCTAAAATAGCTATTTATGTAAATTTTATTTAGAATCGAATATGCATAAGGCAGTATGTGATACATAATACTAATAAGGTATCAAATGTTCATTTATAACATTCTGGCATATCATCGTATGTAACACATAGGGCGGTATTCATAGTCGTATCTTAAGACGATCTTGAAATAAGGTGATCTCAAGCATGATCTCAAAACAAATTTCCGTTGCATAGTAATTAAATAAGACCGCCTTGAAGGAGGTGATCTTCATGAAGACAGTCTTATTTGTGCTGATTCATAGTGACATCTTATTTAAACAAAACAATATCTTATATCTGACAAGTTGCATAGTCGTGTCTTAAGACGTCATATAAGATCATCTTCGTCAAGTCAACCCTAGTGTAGACTTAAGATCAGACTAGAAGTTTGAAATTTAAAGAAAATGGACGAAATTATAGATATTCCTGACATTAATTTTGAAGATATAGAAGATGTAGAAATTAATCAAATTCCTAAACATTATATTAGAGATTTGGAAAATCCAATAGAAAAGTATAGCGATTTTGAATTTAAAATTAGATTTCGGTTTGACAAAAATAGTGTAATAAATGGAATATTACCGCTAATTGAAAGAAATTTACAAAAACATAATAACCGAGGGCTTCCAGTCGCACCATTATTACAATTATTGGTTTGTTTACGATTTTACGCTACAGCTAGTTTTCAAGTAAGTTATTGATATTATATTTGAAATTTAAAAATTAAATAAAATTACTTTCTAACTTAGCTGGTTATTGCTGATTTAATGGCATTGTCGCAATCAACCGTTTCACAAATTGTTTTTCGTGTATCTTCTTTGCTTGCCGGGGAACTATTTCAATGGATAAAAATGCCTGTAACACAGCAGCAACGCATGGATAATCGGCAGCTATTTAAAGAACTAGGAGCTGATAGAAATGGTATAGGTTTGCCGGGAATTGATGGGGCTATAGACTGCACACATGTAAGACTTGTGGGAACAAAATTTCAAGAACATAATGAAGTGTAGAGGAATCGTAAAGGATATTTTTCTTTGAATGTGCAAGCTGTTGTTGGCCCTCGCATGGAATTTCTTGATATTGTACCAGAGTGGCCTGGCAGTCAACATGACAGCAGAATATTTCAAAATTCACGCATCTATATGCGATACCATGAAAGAACTTTAGATGGAGCACTTGTTGGAGATGCTGGTTATCCAAGCTTGCCATTTTTATTCACTCCGGTCGCAAATCCAACTTCTGACGCTGAAAATAGATACAATGCTGTTCAAGGAAAAACTAGACGAATAGTAGAACAAACATTCGGTGTTTGGAAACGAAGATATCCCTGCTTATCTAAGGGTTTAGGGAATAAATTAATATGCTGCACTACTATTGTGGTTGCTTGTGCTGTATTACATAATATTGCTTTAGTTTTTGATAATGTTTTGCCCAATGATGAGAATGAAGAAAATAATGTTGAAGAAATGATGCCAAATATTCCTCCACACTGGCAGCCTGGGGAAGGATTTATTGTTAGGCAAAATATGATTCAACGTTTGTTTACTTAATTTATTGGTCTACTGTTGTTTAAATATATTGTTACCTAATAATATTCCCTGATTGTATTATTTAATCATTTAGTATTAAGTAATTAGTTAAACGGTACAAGATGAAATAAAAAAATCATAATTTTTACAATAAACAGTCAATGTTTTTAGTCTTTTCATTATTGTAATCAAATTTTCTTTATTGTAATCAAGCATTTCTTTGATGTAATCAAAAACTTTTTTAAAAATCCGCGTAGGAATATAATCAGAGGAACATATTTTCATTAAATTAACTCACTTTTTGATACACATTCTTTATTATAAACAACAATTTAATTGTTGCAATTAAAATTTTCTGTTTAAATCCCCAAAGGTAATTAATCTGTGGGACATATTTTCATTAAATTACGAGGAACATAATGCCCGGTTTGGAATAAAGACATACAATTATAATTATTATAAACAGTTATTTTGTGTGATTGGTAATTTTCTTTATTGAAATCAATTTTTTGTTACTATAATCAAGCATTTCTTTGTCGTAATCAAAATTTTTTAAAAAGAACTGGATTAGTATAATGTCAACCGAATAATAATAATAAAGAATTAATGACTTTTGGCCTATATCTAAAATATTTCTCGAGTGTTCGGCAGAATGTCGCAGGGCCCCTTAGGCCTTCGGGCACCTATGCGACGACATACGTTTCCCGTTGCCTACACATGTTTACGCTGATGCATACTTTGCATTACATATTTTACCTATTGTTATAAAAAGAAAAAAAAAACAACTAACATTCAACTAAAATTTATTTAATTCTAAAGAATATTTATGCTCAGCTAATTGTAAGTTTAATTTTGCTTCCTTCAATTCATATTCTTGTAGTGTCTTGTTATGTTGCAATTCTAATTGTTTGTACACAGAAAAAAAAATGTAGGTATTTTTATAACAATTGTAAAATCTTTAACTACAATTTGTAGTACAAATAGGGATAGCTATTTTTGTAGTAATTTTTGAAAATTATTGTATTAATTTTTTTGTAGTAGTTAATACTGCATTCAAATTAAAATATACTTATTACTGTAGAATTAAGTTCTAAAATATTGTAGTAAGTAATGATACATTATATTTTATAAATTGTTATATCTGATATTATAATTTAATATTTTTGTAAATATAACTACTACAAAAATTTATAATTTCCATATATATGTAGTAGATAATCTTATTCTGCTGTAGCAATTTTTATACTTTTCTTTCAGTATTTAATATTATTTGTAGTAATATTTAAGTAAAAATGTTCTACATTGATAATCATATTTCTCACTAGTCTTTTTTTAATGTACTTTGCATTTATATTTATACAATTATTACACTGACTATGAAAAAAAACCTTCACAAAATTGTTGCAACATGACCAGCAGAAGATACAAATAGGCCATTCGAGATTCAATAAACTTGAGTACCTATGTGATACATGATGCGTGTTGCCACTGCGTAGTGCGGCAAAACGTATATTATGGTTATGGTAAAAAATTCTACAAATTGTAGTAAAATTTAGTATTTAGTAGAATATAATGTTCTTCACTTGTAGCAATTTGTACTACAGTCATTTAATTTATTAATTTTATTTTAGAAGATTTTACACAAAATGTGAATAATTTTAACCATTTTTGTAATTGAAAATTTTAGTTTCAGTTGTTTTGAATATTACTAAAATAATTCATAATACCTTTTTATTAAATTTTACTACTTTGTTGGTGCTACAATTTTTTGGTAATATATAAAAAGTAAAATAGTTAAATTTAATATAAATAATTATTTTTTTGTAAAATTGTGGTAATAAATTTAACAAAAAAGTTAATACAACGTTGTAGTAAATTTTTCAGCACAATTTTTTTCCGTGTAGCTCTTTGATATGAGCTACTTTTAATTCGAATAACATTTCTTCATGTTTTCTCTTCATTTCTGCCATTTCTTCTTCTTGTTTCATAATTTTGTTTATTCTTAATAGTTTTAAATCGGTTTCATTGCTTCTTTTTCTTTTTCTTGTATTTGTATTACCTGAATAAAAATTGATTTATATACTTTAATATCAAATTAATTACTTTTTCGTAAATACCATTTTCATTTACATGCACTTCTTCAGTGACAATAATATGTTCTTCTTCATTTTGCTGGCAAGTAATAATGTCCTGATTATCCTCCGATGATTCCGCAAGTAAATCTCTTTGGTTTATGTCTATGGTAAGATAAAAAAAAAAATGAAAAATAGTCTCAAAAATGGAATAATGCACATTATTGTACC
Source organism: Ophonus ardosiacus (assembly GCA_943142095.1). NCBI lineage: Eukaryota > Metazoa > Arthropoda > Insecta > Coleoptera > Carabidae > Ophonus > Ophonus ardosiacus. The sequence continues at coordinate 26,956,065 of OW964835.1, forward strand.
AATTATTTCTGTCTCTTCTATATTAGAGGAAAATATTACTGGTGCAGTGACCATTAAATGTGGCGCTATTTCTAAAACATCCGGATCAACTTCTACGGATGGTTCCTCAGGACCTCCACCAGTTGCCATCCTGGCTTGTTTTTCTTTGGTGAGTGCACATCGCTGCGACTGCTTAATATTAGTCCACAGTTTTTTTAACTGTGCGACTGTTCTCTAAAATTTCAAATCAATGCTACTAATACTAAAATTTAAAATAATAATAATAATTTTACCTCTTGAGTAATATTTTGCGAGTTGTTATACAGCTCCTTTACTTTACACCATGCTTCGTCTTTTTCTTTTAAAGTAGCCGCATTGCTTTTTTTAATTTCAATTATATTCTTATATAATTTTAAAATATCAAGAAATATTTTTTTCTCCAATGGAGTATAATGTTGCACTTTCGACATATTTTATAAAATAAATATAATATTTGACAGAATCAAATTTTATTGTTTCTTAATTGTTTGTCACAAACTACTAGATCTATAATTTTTTTATTTTTTTGAGCTTTCATTTTATTTTGCTGCGATTGGTTGTTTCGTATTTTAGTTTACCGAAAATAACCGAAGTGAAGTGAACAATGTCTCAAGCATTGCCTTCATCAAGACCGTCTTAAGTAAATACTTATCTCTCAAGACTTAATTAAGATACGACTATGAATCCATGGTGAAAATAAGACGATCTTAATAAATAAGATTGTCTTCATGGAGATCATCTCAAGACATGTCTTAAGATCGGACTATGAATACCGCCCATACTTCTGTATGCATGTACATTATTCGATTTAGAGCTTTATATTATACCGATGTGACGTATGTGTTAATTAGTGATCGAAGCAAAAGTTGAATGTTATTCCTATATGTCATATACGACGTTATGCTTGTGTGACAAGCTTGTTTTTACTTAACCAAAAATTAGTAGTTATTGGTACTGATTTGATGCATAGGAATGAATATTATGTCACTGTTAGAATCTAAGAATAAGACATTATCATGTGTTACAAGCCTTCAGACTGTAGATAATAACCAAGAGAAGAATCTGAATCGTAAGTTTTATTATACACATAATTACAATATTTTAAACAATGTGTTAATCTTTCTCTTTTTTATTATTCAGAATATCATGAGGAAATTATAGTTAATAATGAAAATGAAACTGGTGGTCACAAAAAATCATGATAATGGTTAGTAAAATACAGGATTCCAGAATTTTTACGTAACTTATTTTACTCTAAATATATAACGACACTAGCAAGAATCTAATGAAGCCTGCAACTACAACTTTATTAACCGATTCAAATATACCAGTAGTATTTTTCAATGAAAATATTGATGAAAATGAAACCGGTATTTTAATTTTTGATGGTATAAATTTTACTAATGAAAATCGTAAGTTTATTGAAAATAAATGATTTTATTTGTTAACTTTGTTTCATTGTAACGATATTTTATTTCATAGAATTCTATTCTGCAGCATTAAAGGAAAGTTTGGAAGAAACTATTTTGACTCTTGAAAACGAAGACCAGACCGGTGAAACAATCATAGAAATGGAGCATGATTTAATTAAAGACTTACAATCTGAAAACGAAAAAGGAGTATCAAACTTATATGAAGAGATAGAAGAGAATAATGAAATACAGAATGTCGTAGAAATTAATTTAAATCAAACTGTTTCTGAAATTCAGAACGATGTACCAAATTTTACTAATAATGAACAAGAAAATGATATATTAATGGAGACTGAAAATAAGAATAACGAAGAAGAAGTACCCAAATATACAAAGGAAAGAAATGATTCCGGAACATCGTACATATCCAAAACTTCAAAAAAAAAATAAAAATGTACCCTCAAAAAGTGTTCAAAAAGTAAACTGTGATAAATATAGATATAAATTTTCAAACAAAGTGACCGAACGTAAAAGACAAAGTATTCATGATGCATACTGGCAATTGCAAAATTTAAGTAGACAACGAGACTTTATTTATAAAAATATAATCCAGAAAGAAGATAAAATACAGAAGAAGAAATAAAGAAAAGACTGAAGAATATTCAAATCGGAATTCAAGATGAAAAATCTGTTTATGCAAAACGAAAGGAAAATAAAATAATTGGATGACAGAAGAGGAAAGTATGCCCCATCTAATAAGTCATCACAAATGAAATAGGAGTGAGTAGTTAGGATTCGCCGGTTCTGGCGCAGCAACCGCAACCGCCCCAGGCCAATCCTCGCTTCTGACGTCACAAGCGTATGGTATGCTGGTGAAAGGAAGTGAAAGGAAGGTCACAGACCAGGTGTGTGATTGAAACGAGGTCACGGACCAGGTGTGCGATTGGCACGAGGTTACGGACCAGGCGTGCGGTGTTTTTTAATTAATTATAACTATTTTATTCAGTACATATTTTTATTGCAATAAATAACTATATACATTACATTATAACTAAAGGTTACAATAATTTTTTTTTATTTATATAAGAATTAAATTTATCATCAAATCCTAACCATTTTACAAAGTATCTATTTTTATCTTTACGTAAAATCTTCTCTACCAGATATGTGTCAGGATATTTTGTACGTTGAATTTCTTGTTCATAGAAAGCACCGGCTATGTCTTCTCCATTTCTATCTTGCAACAAATATGTGACCGGAGATGTTGGTTGTATTTTTATTATTTTAAATATTTCTGTGGTCCACGACGGTTGATATCCTTTTTTAAATATCGACCTGTATTTACTTATTCGTACATAATCTCCAACTTTGTATCGTGCAGGTCCAGCAATTTTAACTCGATTGTAAACGGAATTTAGTAATTTTTTTTCATGTTTTTTATTTACTTCAATGGGCTTCATTTGTATTGTTCTATGTTTTGTATTGTTATATTTGATAATTAAATTATTTATTATATCAATCCATTTGTATGACCCTTGATAACTAAACTCTTTCCACATAATTGATTTTAAAGTACGATTGAAACGTTCTATAACACTCGCTTTTTTAACACTATACGTAGAATAATGATTTATATTATGTTTTTTCATTAAGGTTTGAAATTCGTTATTGTAAAATTCTTTTCCATTATCTGTTTGCAAATTTCTTGGAATTATGTCATCTTTGAAAACATTTCTCATTGCATCAGTAACATCTTTTCCTGATTTTGATTTAACTGGCACAGCCCAGGCTCTTTTCGAAAAAACATTAATAACTGTTAATATATATTTGTATCCTTTATTTTCGTTTGCGTACGGAATCATTTCAACAAGGTCCGCTTGAAATAAATCATTTAAACCTTTCACCACGACACGTCTTCGTTTAAAATTGTGCCGTGCAAATTTGTGCAGCTCATCAACAATACCTCGTTTAGTACTCATTAATTTCCAGTAAAATTTCAACAGATACTTTTTGTGGAGTTTTTTGTCCTTTTATACTCGAAAATGTTAACTTATCGTTCAAAGAAACACTCTGCCCCGTCAATGATACTACTGACTCATTATTAATTTTAGTTTCAAGTAATAAGTCTGTAACATTGTATGAAATACTTTTAATTTTTCCATTGCATGGAAATTTATAAGCTGTTTTAGAATTTCCATTTTCGAATATATATACCCCACCATGCAAATTTAATAATAAATTTATCAAAAGTAAACTCCGACGCTTTGATAGTTTTACATCAACTTTATCGTCAAAAATAAATAATTTTTGATTAAAATATTCTTCATATTTTTGGATTAATTTATTTTCCACATTTTCTAAATATTTTGTTAGATGTTTTACACTTATAAGATCGTTTTCATCGGTTGGAATGCTTGTTGAACGAACTCCTTCAACATGAAGTATACCGTCTTTTATTAGTAAGGGCACATTATTTTTAATATGTGTTAAGATTTTTTTCTTAAAATGGTTGTGCATACGTTTACTTACGTGAGATCCAAACTTGTCAATAACCATTTTGCAACTAATAAGGAGAATTTTTAATGTTTAATATTTATACAATAATATCTGCATCTCGTAAAGTTTCCTCTATTCTAATTAATTCGTCATCTAAACCTGTGTGCCCTGCTTGTTTTGAAGCTAATAAAAGCTTCAATCTTTCTACTAATCTATTGGGATTATTCCAATATACGTATTGGGTTCGTTTGTTGGTAACATTTAGTTCTGGAAATTTTCCTCCTCCTCCCGATTTTTTCGATTTTGATCGAGTTCGTACATGTGGAACAATGTCCCTAATTATTTTATTATATTTTACTCCAGATTGAAATACGATAGATCCCAATCTATCATGATATTTTCGATGAGCATTTGTTTTTTTAACTATTTCTAAATATGTTTTTTTATCATGTTCGCTATATACATTTGGATCTGGTACTTTTAAAGTTAAAAGTTCATAAAGTCCTGGAGTACCTTCATACCATTCACCACCAATATTAATATCATTGTTATCTATTTCAATTTCAGAATCCCCAATCATAAATTTGTTGGTAGTTGGATTCAAGCGAATTCCATATACATTATCAATATCAGGACTATTAATTGCATACAATGACATATATTTGCCAGCAATATCACCTAACAAATTTTGAGTGGATTTTTCCAGTTCTTCTTTTGTTTCAAATTCTTCTTGAATTTGTTTTGTTGGCGATGGAGAAGGCATTATACCAAATGTTTCTTCATCTTTTAGAAATGGTGGAGTTCGTCTAGCTTGAATTTATTTTGTTGATGACGATGGAGACATTACATCATTATCTTTTGGAAATAGTGGAATTTGTTTAGTTTTTCTTGTTTTTTTCCACTGGTGTTTCAAATACTGTATCATCATAATCATCGTCGATATCCGATTCTTGTTTACTTTTGTCACTGGAATCTTGTTTATCCTTTTGCTGTATTTTTTTTAATGAAACACTTAAATCACTTAAAGGTGTGATAATTGGTTTAAATGTTTCACTTAATAATTTTTCTCTTTCTTCCGCACCACGTTTCAAGTCCAATAGTTTATTTTTAATAATTTGTTTAGTTTTTATTAAATTTTTTAATGTGTTAGTATCACTCATTGTGACAGCAGTACAAATAACAAAACATTTTACATACACTAATACTTATATACTTTTTAGAAACTGATCAAAACTCTTTCTGTAGCGTCCATTAAATAAATTACAATCCTTGCTTATTACAGCAAATCCGTATTTATCAAGCCAACAGTTTGAACAAAAATTTTTAAAATCGTTATATGACATATCTGTATTTACATGATCATTATATATGTGCTTTAGATTTAATTCATCTTGTTTAAAGAGAATAATTAAATTTGCATTATCACGTATAAGCTGTTTACAAATTCGAGAATATGTTTGTATGATACAAAATGTTTCTATATTAAAATGTCTCCCTTGACAGAAATAGTTTCGTAAGTGTTCTTGTCGATCCGTTGAAATATCATCGAATATAAAAATGGAATTTGGTAATACTTTGTCAAGTGGAATTAGATTTGTATTGTCTATATATGGGAAATATCTGATACCACTAATAGATGTTAAGATTTCTTGCAACATTTGATATTTTGGTTGATGTAAAGATTTTGAATATACATAAACGTTTTCAAATCGCAATCCATTTGCACTTGTAAGTAATGAAATCATTAAGTTTGTTTTACCACAGTTTGATGGACCGCATATAATACACCGTATACTATTCGGAAAAAGTACACCATGTTTACTATAACTTTTTTGATGAACTTCAATATTTTTCACTTGAAACGTACATTGTTGCGTTTCAAACTTCATCTTGCACAAATATGATTAAATAAATAAGGTTCATTTCCATTTATTGACGTTAGTATAGTGATTGAATTGTAGACAATAACATACAATGGAGTCACAAAAAAAGAGTGTATTTCGCGATGCGGTTCAGAATGCTAGAAGAGTATTTTTAAAGGAATCAAGGAGAGGGAATGTAAGTAAATTAATTCCTGAAACTTTGAATGCTGCACGGAAAACTGTAGAGAAACGTAAAAATGAAAAATACGAATCACCACGAGTTATACCGATACCGAAAACCGGTGGATTTTTACCAGCTCTTATTCCATTATTTGCCGGATTATCTGCTCTTGGTGGTCTAGCTGGAGGAGCTGCCGGAATAGCGAAAGCGGTAAATGATGCAAAATCTGCCAAACAACAACTGCTCGAGGCTCAAAGACATAACAAAAATATGGAAGCCATCGCACTTGGAAAACGAGGAGATGGATTGTATATAGGCAAACATAAAAATGGGTTAGGATTATTTCTTAAACCCCGATTAAAAAAAAACTTCCACAGAGAGCGTTAACTGATGTAGATTTACAAAAATATGCTAAAGATATTCAATATTTTCGAGGAATTTATATGCGAGATAATTTGCCTGCATCAGGTCCTTTATACAATGAATCAGCAATTATAAATTTGGATAGCAAAAATAATCCGGGGTCACATTGGGTTTGTTACAAGAAACGGGGGAAATTTGTGCACTACTTTGACAGTTTTGGAAACTTGAAACCACCATCTGAACTAATTAATTATTTTGGAAAAGATGTAAAAATAAAATATAATTATCAACGATACCAAAAATTTAATTCATTTAACTGTGGTCATTTGTGTTTACAGTTTCTTTTAAATAATAAAATATAATGTCACATACAATTATACTCACCGGCCAAGAATCAGTATTAAGTGCTGATTTTTCACCACCATTACATTTAACTACGAAAAATAATAATAATGTTGAAGGAGGAGGAGAAGAATGGGTTATTGGTCTTGTTGATTTTCAATCTTACAATTCAATTCCAAATATTACTGATGGAAAAAATAAGTTATACTACTATGAAGAAAATAATATATTAAAATCTATAACAATTCCAACAGGATCATATGAGATTGAAGATTTAAGTGATTACATACGATCAGTTTTGGGTGATTCGGATTATCATAATGAACATTTTCCTAATCAACTTGGAGGAAAAATAAAGTTTCTACTTACAGCGAATGTTAATACTTTAAAATGTCAAATTTCATGTTCAAACAAAATTGACTTTACAAAAACAGACAGCATTGGTTCGGTATTGGGTTTTAGTCCAAAATTTTTGGATGAAAATAAGATGCATGAATCCGACTCAATTGTAAACATAATGAAAGTGAATAGCATACAAATAAATTGCAATATTTGTACAGGTTCATATCGAAATAGTTCAAACGAACACATACTACACGTTTTTTTCCCACAAGTACCACCAGGATATAAAATAGTTGAGGTACCATCAAATATTATTTATTTGCCAGTGAGCGTCAGAGTCATTGACAACGTAACAATAAAGATTGTTGATCAGGAAGGTAATATTATCGATTTTCGAGGAGAAACAATTACAGTGAGATTACATTTAAAACGAATTAATGGGAATTAATTTTAACAATAATAAGAAAGTGTTTAGTATTAAGTACAATAATACAACCCGTTACTACCAACCTTTCGCAGAAGCACGCAGACTCACAGCTAAGAATATAAAATTTTTAAGAGCACAAGGTTACACACTGAAAAATGAATGATATTTTAAATATTGATGAACAGGTGTTATTTGATGACTCAATAACACGTGTGGAAATTCATTCACATCAACCATATATTGCTACGACTTTTAATAACTCGGACGAGGTAAGTAAATCATTAGTAATAATTAAGTATATTATATTAATATTTTTTATTTTTATTAAATAGATAAGAATACCAATTCAAAAACAAGATGTTTTCACTCTTCCTAGTCAGAGTTCTATACTAATTGAAGGTGAGCTGCTTAAAAAGAAAGATGGGTCACCGCCGGCTGCAACATCAACTTTTATCAATAATGGCATCGCACACCTGTTTGACGAGGTTCGTTATGAACTGAATGGAATTGAGATTGATAGATGTAAAAATGTGGGAATAACATCTACAATAAAAGGATTCTGCTCATATCATGAAGGACAAAAAAGAATACTCGAAAATGCTGGATGGGGTGAATCTTTTACTATTAATAATAAAGGCCAGTTTAATGTGATAATACCTCTCAACACAATTCTTGGTTTCGCCGAAGATTATAAAAAGATTTTGATGAATGTTAAACAAGAACTTGTTTTGATTAGATCAAAGGTAGATTCGAATGCATACATTACCCAAGAAGAATTAAATTTAAAAATAACAAAACTTTCATGGCGTATGCCGTACGTCTATGTAAGTGACAAAATAAGACTTTCATTTTTAAAGAAGCAGGAAAGAAATAAGCAAATTCAGATTCCCTTTCGATCCTGGTCCTTATTTGAATATCCGCTACTTCCTGCTACTCAAATGCAAACATGGACAATTAAAACGTCTTCACAGTTCGAGAAACCTCGATATATTATATTAGGATTTCAAACTGATAGGAAAAATAATGACGCCAAAAATGCTGGTGAATTTGATCATTGTAATATTTCTAATGTTAAACTTTATCTCAATTCTGAAAATTATCCTTATGAAAATTTAAATTTAAATATAAAAGATAACCATTATGCTGTTCTTTACGAAATGTATACAAAATTTCAACAAGCTTATTATGATCAAGAGGCAGTCCCTCAACCACTTTTGAATAAAAATGAATTTATCAAAAAAGTACCACTTATAGTGTTGGATTGTTCGAAACAAAATGACAGTTTGAAAACAGCGCCCGTAGATGTCAGACTTGAGTTTGAATCAAGAGAAAATTTCCCCGATAAAACAACAGCTTACTGTCTTATTATTCACGATCGTATTGTGGAATATAATGTGTTGAGTAGCACCGTTAAAAAGTTAGTGTAATTTGAGTGAAAGAGTTAGTTGTGCCATGGAGTTTATAGTAGACATTCAGGGCTTCACAGCAAACAACGGTGACTTCATTCCGAAAGAAATTGCTATTCTTTCAAGAAATGGTGAAAAATTACAACATTTTTTGCTGGAAGCGCCCTATGACTGGAATCAATTGAATAAATCACGTCGTAAAGAAACACAATGGTTACTCAATAATTATCACGGCTTATTCTGGGATTCTGGAACTAGTGATTATTGGAAAACACTTGAAACCATAGAAGCAGAATTATCAAATGCATCGAAAATTTTTGTGAAAGGTGTTAGGAAGAAGAAATTTCTACAAAACAAATTAAACTTGTCTGCTAGTGTCGTCATCGTGGATTTAGTCCAATATCCAAGTTTAAAAATTGCCAACACAATTAATTTTACATGTTTTTCACATTCTCCACCCTTTATGTGTGCCTTACGAAATGTTTTTGTAATAAAAAATTGGTTAGATGCACTTACACCGAAATTTGTATTATAATTGTAAATTTACATAGGTATAATAAATAAAATAAATAAATTTAATTTATGCTTTTATTTTGCAAATCCTTATACTATCCATTTTCCCTATATAAATACAATAATTCCTTAAATGCTAACACATTTAAATTTACATCTTTATCTAAAACAGTTTCGATACATTCTTCTCTAGTTAGACAATTATTTATTTTACAGTACTCATTTACTCTTGTCAATTTTTTTTTATAATAATCAAAAAAATTTAAAGATTCAAGTAAGTTGATTTTATTTGAAATTATTTGACTTATACGGAAAATAGTTTGTACAGCCAACATTTCCAAAACAATAGTATACTCATTATTATTCCACGTTAACGTTAATATTTTTTTCCCATTAACATTATTTAATATTAATGCATGATCCCCGGGAATACTTTGATACATCATATCTTTACCGCATTCAAAATAATTCAAAATTATCTCCTTATATTTCATTAATTCATTCCATTCCGTAGCAGTAAATTGTATTCCAAATTTTTCAGGCTTACTTGAACTTAATTTTATAATAGGTGTGTAATTTCTCTTACCACTTAGCCCTATTGTTAGCCATTTGGTTTTTGATTTATTTAGAGAATAGTGTGATGCAACCAACAGATATTCTTCTTTATACAAATCTTGACACATTTGATTCTTCTTTTTTAATTCTTCAAAGTCAGTATAATATAGGTTGGAAACGACGTCTTGTGTTCGAGAAAATGCCATCTGTAAAAATAAAATACCTAATTAATATAAAATCTACTCATATTTACTTACAGCTTACCTTCTTTAGCTGCTGATAGTTTCTCTATAAATATAACCTTAGTCCTTTCAAATTACTTTTATTAGCCGTGAATATTTCTTGTACACATATGGCTTGGTACTACTACAAATAAATTTTCTCGGCAGTTAAAGCAATTTTTATCTGGCAATTCTTCTTGAATCCAATATTCCAAGTTGTGTTTCTCTTTTATATAAAAATGAATATATTCTTGTTCAGTATTATAGTCTTTTTCAATTAAATTTAATGTGTAACAATCTGTACACAATAATATTGGACCAATATCTCGGGGAAATATTTTGTTATTTAGACTTAGCCAACAGTGCATAAATTGTACATATTTAAGACGAATACAAATTCTCTCACCACCTCCAATATTATTATTGTTGCACACGTTTAAATATGGAACAGCAGTTACTGGGTCTTCTCCTTGATCGTCGTCGTCGTCGTCGTTGTTGTTGTTGGTTTGAACTGGTGAAGTGTTTGGTGGATTCGTTAGACTCATTGTAATATCTTATGGTTTATATCCAGCTATTTATATGTTTGCAACATGAATGATGCAAGAACATGTTTTTATTACTTTATCTTAATAACAACTTTGTTACCTTGTATCCATTCCGAACAATAAAAATGGCAACATATATAAATAGATTAGTATAGATAATGCTTTGGTCGTGTATACACACAATGGCTGACAAAATAATAGCAAATGAGTTATTTTCCATCTGTTGCAATATAGGCGTTAATTGCAAAGAATTATATAATGAATATTTCTTAAATAATGATTTTCGCACATTTATAAGTAAATTTGCACCAATAGTATACTTGTGTGGAGAAATTAGTGAAGAAAAATTTATAAATATACTGGAAATGTTTCAAGGAATCGAATTACAAAATATGTGGCCTAACTTACCATACAAATTTAAAATTCATCCAGATGTAATAAAAAAATTGTCTTGTATGGATCACTACAACCTGCCTATACATGAAGACCACATTGACGGACCACCACCATTAATAAAAAATTGTCTTTTATGTAAGACTAATGAATGTATTGTAAAGGAGTTTGTAAAGAAAAATATATTTAAATAATAAAAGCATTATAATTGTTTTATTTAAAAAATAATTAACTGTTAAGATATTTTCTTGTGTGTGTGTGTGTGTGTGTGTGTGTGTGTGTGTGTGTGCTAAATAATTAAACAAAGTTGGGTATTCGGTATGCTCTATAATTAAACGAAGTTGAGTATTCGTCTCGTCTACTCCCTCGATGAAAATATTAAAGACTCAGGCATCTAAACAAAGATACATTCAAATCAAACATTAGTAAAATTATTTATTGTTTAAAATAATAGAATTTTTATAAATTATTGTATGTTTGTCATAATCATATTCTTCTGGTATTAAATTTTCCCTACAAAATAAATCTATTTGATTTGCATTCAGTTTTACAATTTCTTTCAATTCGTTTTCATTTTGTCTGTAATGTGATGGTGCCATGTGCCTACCGGAAATTTCACGATAAATAATTCTTTTCGGAATTGATTTCATGTTATTGTCAACAGTTAAAGTGTTCATTGCTGTGTAAGTGGATGTGTAAAGTCAAGTGTGTAAATACGTACAACCGTCTCGGTTTATATAGCAAGTAAATAGAATTTCTTTTCAATGCGCTGATTCCAAATTTTGAAACCGCAGGTCAATATCCCTATCCGTTCTCGAGATATTTAAATTCAAAATTTTGGTCAAAAAAAAAAAAAAAAAAAAAATCGAGATTCATCCAAATATGAACTCAAAAAATTTTTGAATTTTTTTATAACATAAGCCCTTACTGAGTTTAAAAGTCCTTACCTTCGATCGATTCTTCTTCCCAATGCAATAGCATTGTAACAAACCTCACATTCATTGTTTGGTACAATTTCAATAAGGGGTACCTCACATTTTAAACAAACAAAATTTTGAGTATAATTATGTGCGTCGTATGATTCTTCAAGTTTTACGTTGTGATGAGACGAGTAAAAATTCGCACATTGCTACGCCCATTTAAAATATTGTATAAATTTGTGTTTCTAACATTATTATAACACTCAAAACATAACATATTATACAATACACTATTTTCAAAATTTGCACTTCGATACTCAATTTCGACATAATCAAAATGAATGCACCTGTCCAGATTTGGTCTCAAATTTCTAATTTGATTGTTCGCTACAATATTATTTTGTGCTGCACCGTTTCTTACTGGCATTTTTCGGATGACTTTTGAATATAAGTTTTGAGTTCAGTTAAAATTTTAAACTGAGTTTACTACTGAATCATAAGCGTTTATATATAACTGTGAATACGTAAAAAACAGTTAACTATCATTCTAGAATATTACGCAGACAAGTTTCTATGATTTTTATATTTTAAGTTAATACAGAAACTCACGTGGGCACTACATGTGCAAAGTAACAGTAAAACAGCTCGAGGGATTGCAGCTGTGCACCAAACACACCCAAGATAAGAATTTTCTTTGTTGCAATGTGTGTATATAAACTAGCATGAAATTATAGTTAAATCAGATCTTCAACATGTCTCTAGCAGCATTGAACTCTTTGGCATCAGGGTTTGAGTACAAGAAAATTTCCGATTTAGTTGTTGGTAAGAAATATTTAATTAAAGAGTCTAAAATTATTAATACGAAATATGGACCGAGAGTCACGCTAAAATTAGAAGAATTTCATGTATTTTTGCCGCAAAGATTTAGTGCGGTAAGTGAAACGGAACTGACAAGCATGGTTGGCGTTTGTATTGTGAATACAACAACGCCAGCAGACCGGTTTGCAAAATTTAAATTCGTTAAGTAAGTTATATATAAAAAACATTTGTATAAATAATTATCAACTATTTTTGTTTATTATAGTGTAGAAGAGGAAGAATAGAACTATTACAGACTGTATCTTTTTTCGGGTTTCTGGACCATGGTCTTCTAGGTTTAACACACCATGAGAGTTTCACGATTTTTCAAAAATAATGTTCTGAATATGATTGAAAATTTATCTAAATCTAATGTGTTTCTTTGTACATATTATGACAATCATTATGAAGCTAAAAAATTTTTTTATTGTACAGTATGTGTTACAAATTTAGAACAAGAAAATTTGCTTTTTGTTGCCACTAATGTAACACATATGGAAAGCTACTTTAGTGGTGATTTCAAATATTGTCAAATATGTGAACGTAATATTAGAAAAATGCGCATGGATTCAACAGAATGTTCCAAATGCAAGAATCTTTTTACTGAAACAAGTAAAAGTAGGTCAACAAACATTGTGAAAACTTATCAAAAAAGAAGTAAATTTAAAAATATTTTTAATATGCAGTACAATTTTAAAGAAAAAATATTACCAGTGTCAGTGAAACGTGAAGCCGAAGAAACTACATAATATGTTTACATGTACAGAGTGTAGTGTAGTGTATAAAACTAAAAACAGTTTGCAAAGACATAATAAGTATCAATGTAAGACAAAACCGAACTTATTATGTCAATATTGTGGCAAACTATATAGTGTTTTAACGTTTAAAAAACATTTGAAAAACATTCATGGTATGGTGGTGGTTAGTGATTCTGAAAATACTCCATCGAGTAGTGGTCATAACACAGCCAAAAAAATTAAATTAAATGTCAATGAATTTGTATTTTGTGAGTCGTGTAATATTCAAGTAAGAAAAAATCTATTTAATTCTCATTTAAAAACAAATCAACATAAATTAAATTTTTTTTTTTTTTTCTTACACGTTACTAGTTATTTGTAGTTTCATAAATATTGCACTCATCAAAAACAAGTTTTTAATTGTTAGACGAATTTCTCTCTGTGATATGTTGGTTTTAACTATTTATTTATTTATTTATTCATATTTATTTATTTTTTTAATTGTCCGTGCTGTATGTTATTTTATCCACATGTGGTTTCATTTTTTCAACTGACCATTCTAGCCCTGAAGAAGACTATAGTATAGTCGAAACGTCGGCATGAATAAATTTTATTAATTGACTGAAAGTCCGAAGAATTCTTACTTTCCTGTATCTACCTCCATCCTAACACAGTCGAATATTGATTTTTCAACATAAATTAAATTCCTGTGTTGATTGTGAAAAAAATATTTCAATTATTAAAACAGCTTTTAAAAGGAGAATTATTTCGTACAAAATTAACAATGACAATTCTAATTCAGATATTGTTACGTTTTTAAAATATATTAAAAATAAAGTGTGTGACTTAATTGAGAAACAAGTCAATATACATAATCAAGTCAAAGCAAATATCGAATTATTTGGACTTTATATTTTGCCGACAAAAGGAGATAAAGATATCAAATCCTTTAACACGGCATACCAAGATATTACACGATCCACGGATGTATCGACGATTTATGATGACTTCGTATCACGAATCAGTACACAGTCTGAAGAATTTCAGGTAATATATTTTTTTATTTCTCAGTTAGTTCTCATATTTAACATAAAATTTGTTTGTGTGTTTAGGAGAAAGATTCGGGGTGGGCTTTGCTGCAGGTCAATCATTTGGAGGTTAACATCAATAAATACACTCCAATATCTGCATCCTCATATATTCCGTTACCGTTGAAAATTGAAAACAAAAAGGCGTGTGTCAACGTTCAAAACCAGGATGAAAAATGCTTCATGTGGGCCGTTCTTTCTGCATTACATACGCCGGCAAAAGATGCACAGAGGGTAACAAAATACGTTCCATTTGAAAATGAACTAAATTTTAATGGTTTAAATTTTCCATTACCTTTGGAAGATATAGAAATTTTTGAAAACTTAAATAATATATCTATTAATGTTTTTGGTCTTGAATTTGATTATAAAAAACAAACTCATATTATTATAGGACCCTTGCACCATACAAAAAATAGAAGACAAAATCACATAAATTTATTATATATTGAAAATGAATCTAAATTTCATTATGTTTGGATTAGAAATTTGTCTCGTTTAGTTAGTCATCAAATTAATAGTACAGAACATAAAAAGTGGATATGTGATGGATGTTTAGGTCATTTTACCAGTGAAAATAACCTTGTCACTCATAAAACTCACGACTGTAATCACATAGTTACTTTCTTACCAAATGAAAATAATAATATTCTTAAATTTACTCATTTCGAACGAAAATTAAAAGTACCTTTTGTTATATATGCTGATTTTGAATCTTTACAAGTTCCTTATTCTTCATGTTTACCCTCACCAGATTATTCGTTTACAAATAGCACACATGTACACAAACCATATAGCTTTGCATATTTTATCAAGTGTTCATACAATAGCGAATTAGACAAATTTAGAATTTATACTGGTAAGGATGCATCAGATAAATTTATAAAAAGTATTTCAGATGATGTTAGAGAAATTTATAACAATCACTTGAAACTGGTAATGCCAATGACACCTTTAACGGATGCCGAACAAGACAATTACAATTTAACAAATATTTGTCATATATGTGAAGAAAAAATAGAATCCTTCGTTGATAAGGTCCACGACCATTGTCATCTTACGGGTAAATTTCGTGGTGCTGCCCATTCTTCATGTAATTTAAATTTTAAAATTGTTAACTTTATCCCAATCTTCTTACATAATCTTACAAATTATGATTGTCATCTATTTATTCGATCACTTGCATTTGACAATGAAAAGATAGACGTTATACCAAAAACTAAAGAAAAGTATATTTCATTTACTAAATATCTTTTAGTTGACAAAATGAATAAAAAAAATATTTATATGAAATTGAAATTTTTAGATTCCTATAGATTTATGAGTAAATCACTTAGCAGTTTGGCATGAAATCTCACCACACAACAACTTGTAAATACTGGTAAATATTTTCCAAATTTAGAACAGTTTAAACTTGTAACGAGAAAAGGAATATTTCCTTATATGTATATGGATTCTTTTGAGAAACTTTCCGTAACTAACCTGCCAGATAAAGTATATTTTAATGATGTTCTAAACAATTCTTCCATAAGTGATTTAGATTATACACATGCTTTAAAAGTTTGGAATACGTTTAATTGTCAAACACTGAGTGATTACTCTGATATTTATTTAAAAACAGATGTCCTACTTTTAACAGACGTTCAGAAATGTATGCTTTGGCATATATAATTTGGACCCATGTCAATATTTTACGGCGCCTAGTCTAAGCTGGGATGCACTTTTAAAAACAACAAAAGTAAAATTGGAATTACTAACAAATATTGATAAGTTAATTTTTATTAAAAAAGGAATTCGGGGAGGAATTTCACAATGTTCAAATAGATTCTCCAAAGCAAATAATAAATATATGCCTACTAATTTATATGATGCATCTTTACCTTCAAAATATATTGTTTATTGGGACGCTAATAATTTATATGGACATGCTATGTCAATGTATTTGCCAATAAATAATTTTATGTGGTTAACTGACGAACAAATAAAGTGTTTAGATGTTTCAAATATTCCAGAAAATTCAAAAATAGGATACATTTTTGAGGTAGATTTAAAATATCATCCTAATTTGCATGAAAATCATAATGATCTTCCTTTGTGTGCAGAAGCTATAACTTCTCCAATTTCAAAAACCAAAAAACTAATTACAAATTTAAATAATAAAACAAAATATATTATTCATTATAGAAATTTGCAACAGGCAATGCAATATGGTTTAGAATTAATCAAAATACATAGAGTGTTAAGTTTCAATCAATCGGACTGGTTGAAAATTTATATCAATTTAAATAATAATATGAGAATGCAAGCAAACAATGCATTCGAAAAGGATTTTTATAAACTCATGAATAATGCAGCATATGGAAAAACAATGGAAAATATTGATAAACGTGTTGACGTAAAATTAATCACACATTGGGAAAACATTGGCAAAAAACATGGGGCAGAATATTATATATCTAAACCAAATTTTCATAGTGTGTCAATTTTCGAAGAAAACTTTTTGGCTATTCAAATGAATAAATTGAAAATTATATATGATAAACCTATATACCTTGGTTTCACGGTACTAGAACTTTCAAAGTATCACATGTATGATTTTCATTATTCATTTATAAAGGATAAATATGAAAATAAAGTAAAATTACTATATACCGATACAGATTCTCTCATTTATGAATTTTTGGTGGATGATGTTTATGAAGAAATGAAACAAAATTTAAATATGTTTGACACTTCAAATTATCCACAAAATAATCCATATTGCATTCCATTAGAAAATAAAGCAGTGTTGGGAAAATTTAAAGATGAAATGTGTGGTAAAATTATTTTAGAATTTGTTGGTTTACGATCAAAAATGTATTCTATTTTAACAAATGATTCAGAAATTAAAAAAGCAAAAGGTATTAAAGAGTGTGCTGTAAAAAACCAAATCACTCATGATGATTATAAAGAAGCTTTACATTCAGAAAAATACTTTTATGTCCAACAAAATTTATTTCGGTCAAAAAATCACATTATTTATACACAAATACAAAACAAACTAGCACTGTCATGTAATGATGACAAAAGATTTTTAATAGAAAATTCTACTGACTCGCTAGCTTGGGGGCATTATTTAATTAATGCTTAGGTTATAATTATCGTTAAGTATATAATGTAAAATATTATTTATAAAATTGTTCAAATTTAATTCTTATATAAATATATATTTATTATAATAAATAATTATTATGAAATATTTGTTTCACTACCATCACATTCCCTGCAATCGCATCCTTCACACAGTCTTTACAGATGAACAACGATAATTTAGTTACTACAGGTGTGTCAACATTGTTCTGGTTTCTGTTTTGTTTCAAATTTAGCGTATATATATATATATATATATATATATATATATATATATATATATCAATAAAAATATATACTGAATAAAATAGTTATAATTAATTAAAAAACACCGCACGCCTGGTCCGTAACCTCGTGCCAATCGCACACCTGGTCCGTGACCTCGTTTCAATCACACACCTGGTCTGTGACCTTCCTTTCACTTCCTTTCACCAGCATACCATACGCTTGTGACGTCAGAAGCGAGGATTGGCCTGGGGCGGTTGCGGTTGCTGCGCCAGAACCGGCGAATCCTAACTACTGGAGTGATAAGCCACATAAAAAGTTTTCCAGTAATGGAGAGCCATTACTGCCGAAAATCAAGTTCAAAGGTATATTTATCTAGTGAGTTAACATTACCAAAAAAATTTGATTTATATATAAAAAAAATGCAAAGATAAGAACGTAAATCCAGTAAAAATATATCGAGAACAAAATGCTAGCAAGAGAACAAAAGTCAAGCGACATTTTAAAAGCTAGGAATGAAAATAATATTAAATGTATTTCATTTGATTTGCAATCGGTTCTTTATACACCTTGCAGCGAAGTATCGTCCCTTTATTACTCAAGAAAATATTGCACTTATAACTTCACGATCTACAATCCAAAAACAAAGGATGGTACATGTTATTTGTGGAACGAGAAAGATGGTAAACGTGGAGCAGATGAGATAGGTACAGCGCTTTTCAAATATATTGTAAATTTGCCTGCTTCAATAACACATCTAATTATGTACTCCGATTGTTGTGGGCAACAAAACCGCAATAATAGATACATCGTTGTGTTATATTTACATATAATTAATAATTTCGATAATCCCCAAATAATAGATCATAAATTTCTTGAAAGTGGACATACTCAAATGGAGGTGGACATGATGAATAGTGCAATAGAAAGAGCAAAAAAAAAATACCTGTATCAGTTCCACAAGAATATAGTACAATTATAAAATCGGCTCGACGCGCTTTTCCTTTTAAAGTAAATGAATCAGGTGAACAATACTTTAAATATTTTTAACAGCTACAATGAACATCTACAGTTCACCACTGAAGTGGAAATTGATGGCCGCATTCCTTTCTTATACTTATAAATAAAGAACATGAAAATATTAAAACTGTATGGTATAAAAAACCATCAGCGAGTGCTAGATATCTTAGTTTCCATTCAAAACATCCAAAATCACAAATTTTAAACAATGCAAAGAATTTAATAAGTAGGTCACTGAACTTAACCTCACCTGAATACAAAGCAGAAGTTGTAAAATATGTAAAACAACTACTACGTCTCAATAGATTTCCAAAAGGAGTGGTAAATGGGTTGGTGAATGAATATGAGACAAATAAAAATAAAAATATAATTAACAAAACTAATAATAACAATGGCGATGGGAGGAATGAAAAAACAACAAATAATAAGGATTTTTATTCATTAATATACGTCGAGGGCGTGGCTGACCAAATGAGAAAAACATTGGCGCGAAATTTGCATGTGGGCGTTGGTTTCAAACAAGAAAAAACTATTGGAAATTTATTCACTAGACTAAAAACCAAAATTGCAACTGAATATCAATCTGGCGTGGTCTACAAAATACCTTGTAAGTGATGAATATTCGATATGTAATAATTATTACAAACAACAATATTTAAACTAACGTAAACCTTTATTTATTATATTTTACAATTTATAATCACTTTTAAATTAATTACAGAATGTCAACTCTCTCAATATTGTTTTTCAAGGCAAACTTCCAAAAATATAACAAAAATACAACAGTAAGGATTGTGTGGCCCAATATACGGGACAAACAAAACGTTATCTAAAAACTAGATTAGATGAGCACAGGAGAAATTGTTTTTCTCAAAGAACAAAACAAGTAACGGGGAAATGTGCTCTGGTAGACCATGCTATAAAAAATAATCACGAGTTTAAATTTAATGAAACAAAAATACTGGACAGGAAAAGAAATCTTAATAAACGGTTGACACTAGAAATGCTACACGTACAGCAGGATAAAAATAATGTTAATTTCAGGTAGAGCACTGCAAGGCCCGGCTCGGCTCGAATGGGCCGCAAGCTACCCGGTGTGATGGGCTCGAGCCGGGCCGGGCCTCAGATATGGCGGGCTTATATCGGGCCGGGCTGGTTTTTTTGACGGGCTTGAACCGGCCCGACTTGTTTTTTTTTTTACTCAATAAAACATTATAAGAAAGAAAAATTTGCGTGAATGTGATGTACTAACTATAAAAAAATACATTTTTGTGGAGAAAGAACGGTCACATGACTTGCCACACGTTTTATTCCAGTCAATGCCGAGAACCGCGGCAAAATTAAAATGTCAGGTAATATTTTTAAACTAATATGTGGAGCAGTGAATCAAAGATGCTTAAATTTGCCGCTGTAGTCGCCATTAGCCAAAATAAAACAAGTGATTTAATTCTAGTGTTGCTCATCTCATAAACAATTTTTTTTAGAAGGATGATTATTTTTGATTTTGATACGATTATAATTTATCGTTTATTGATGTTGATAAATGTTATTTTTAAAGAAAATGTAGATTTGCATAATAATTAATGCATTTAATTGATATGGCTAATTGCATTTTTTTATGAATAGCATAAACACGTGTTCTGTTCTGTGTTATTACTTCTTCAAAGTTGCAAGTAACACACTAAGTTATTGTGATAACTGATAACGTAGACTCTCAAGTTTCAAGAAAACAATTTAAACTACTTTCCCCTGGGATGGGCGTAAGAAATTATGTGCATGTTGACACAATCTCAAGCTATATAACTGCTATTGCCGCACATCACAATTTACTTTGAAAAATATAATTTTTAAATTAGGGACTTGTACGCCATCTAACAGGCATATTATTATTTCTACTCATTAGATTCAAGGCCTAGTGGTGTCGCTAGCTGAGTATCAAGGTCTGTAATATGTGATTCCCGTTTTTCCGTTCTTTCCTAACATGTACAGATAAGATACAGACACGGCACGACACGCATAAATTTGATTACCGAGGATCGAGGAAGTGTGCGCAACAAATAACAACACACTACGTATTTTCATTTAGTTTATGCATACATTTTTCTTTTAATATCAACATGGAATCAGAAAATTTGGTATCTAATGTTGAGCATACTTCAACAGTTTTAAAAAAACTAGCAAGTAATGTGTATAAAAGAAAATCACAGATATCAAAGAATAAAAAAAGTAAAGTGTGGAATATGTTTCACTTAATTGTGGACTCCGAAAGGGAAGCAGAGATAGGTAAGAGCTAATTTTATTCCATATTTATAACACTACATTTACGCATTACTTTGAGCTACAGAAACGGGCTACTTTTTTTAAGTAAAAAAAAAAAAATAATAAATTATAAATATACTTATTAATATATTTTAATACCTTTTTTTTAAATAATTACAATAACAAATTTATTTTCAAGAATTGTTACTGCGAAATATAATTTTATTGCACTCAAAACTACGACTTGTACTTAAATTTATTTTGAAACTTGTGATATCGAAACTACAGCAAGACAACCGATTACCGATACAATGCCGGTCCAGCCTGGATACTCTACCGCTCAATTTATCGCTTATTTCTCAAAAATTAAAATTTAAGGAAAAATAAACAAAATTTGATTATAATAATGAAAATAATAATAGTACTTTATTATATATTATAATAAAGAAAATTTGAATACAATAATCAAAATGATTAATTACGTTTTTCCTAAGACTGCAAGATCATTTGTTGTAAGAAACGACAACATTCTTGGAAATGTATATGGTATAAATTTACAAATATTAGAATGAATGTCTAATGTCTATGTAAATAATACACATACGACTCTAATGACATTTCTATCTAATACATTCAGAATGCTAAATAATAAAAACCGCAATAGATAATAGATATACAGTGTGTTCAAAAAAAATCTTAACTCGGAGTAGACTGTGAACAAAAAAACGTATGTCAAGTATTTAATTAAATGTCAATTTGACACGAGATATTGCCAAAAATGTTATTTAACCTACTTTATTAACTTTTCTCCTTAAAATTCCATTTCATGAACAATTTTGACAACTTGACTTTTGAATTGACATACGTTTCTGTGTTCATAGCCTACACTGAATTAGGGTTTTTTCTGAACATACTGTACTTCGAATGGCTTGGTTCAGAAATAAAAAAAAATAAAATATATAAATAAATAATAATAATAATTATTATTTAATCTATAGTTAAATATATTAATAATAAAATACACACTTGGTTGCTTCACTTTAAGAAGTGAAACAACTAACATTTTCGCTTCTGTGAATATTGACGCCTATGATTTTGAATGAAGTGAAATTATGAGGAAGTTTGAAAAATGATCTTGAAGTCTCAGGTTTCGTGAATTTTGCAATAGGGCACGGAATGACTGGAACTCTGTCCCATGATAACTTCAGACGTATTTTATAACGCAGTACGCATGCGTCATTTTGAATATCTGTCACATTTCTAGCGGTAAAAACGAAAATACAAAATGTTGACAAATTCGACGCTTGCGCAAACTCATTCTTAAAATTTATAACATAGTGCACATGCGTCAGTTTGTATTTTCGTATTTACACAAATTCTTAAAAATTGTTCCGAACTCTCAGTAGGTATATCAAAAACTAATGCTGTATTTTTTTCTGTTATAGGTTACGTTCAACGTATAAAGTGCAAATCTTTACTGACTTATAGAAGTGCTTCCAAAAGTGGAACATCACATTTATTACGACACAAGTGCAATAAATTGAAATTAGTAACAAATCCAATAACATCATTTTTAACAACACAGCAAACCGAAAATACAATGACAGTTATAAAACAAGAAATAATTTCAAAATGCGTCAATTTTTGTGCCAAAGATATAAGACCCTTTGATAGTATATCAGGGAAAGGATTTAAAGAATTAGTGCAATATTTAATATCAGTCGGTTCAAAATACGGACATATAAACGTAGAAGATATTTTTCCTCATCCGACAACAGTGTCTAGACATGCCGTGGAAATAGCAAAAAATAAACGTGATTTACTAACAGAAGTCATTGAAAAACATACTGAATATCACAAAATTGCTGCCACAACAGACATGTGGACAGATGATTTTTAAAAAATATCTTATACAACCCTCACTATATATTTTATTGATGAGAAGTGGCAGTTAAGAAAACATGTGCTTTTCACGTGCGATTTTCCTGAAGAAAGAAAAACTGCAGAAAACATAAAAAGAGAATTAGAGAGAAGATTCACCAGTTGTGGATTGCCTTCACATTTATTTAATAAAATACAATTCGTTACCGATCAGGGGGCGAACATAGTAAAAGCTCTGGAAAGTAATAATCGTTTGAATTGTTCCGCACATCTAATTAATACTGTGTTGAGGCATACCTTTGACTCAAAACAACTAAGTGGAAGTCACGCAAATATATGTAGAACAATACAAGGTTGTAAAGAATTAGTTAGGTACATGAAACAAAGCGGAAATGTAAAACTGCTGTCAAAAACTTTGATCCAGGAAGTAGAAACTAGATGGAACTCAATGTTCAATATATTAAAGTCAGTGGATTTACAATTTGATGAAATTATGAATGTTTTATATGAAAATGATAATGAAGACCTGCTAAATAACGTTGAAAGAGATTTTCGTAAAGTTCTGATAAATTTTTTAGTTCCTTTTAAGGAGGCTTCAGAAGAACTTGAAGCAGAAAATTCACCAACTATTCATAAAGTGTTATTATGGTATAAAAAATTAATAGATCATTGTACTCCCGACGAAACTATGCAGATTACAGATGAAGAAAGTTTCTTGAAGTCTCGGGCAAAAAAATTTTTAACAATGAAATTTGAAATAAATATTATTCATAAAGTAGCTACATTTTTGTGGCCTCGTTTCAGACAATTGCGTATGCTAACCGAGATAGAAAGACAACAAGTTACAGAATACATTTCCAATAAATTATTGGAGTTTGAAAATATAACTACAGCCACATCTAACACAGATATAGAAAGACCAAATAAGCTGACTAAATTTGACCAATGGGAAGATAAATCCTACAATATCAGTGACAATAGCTGCACAGAACTTGATAAATACATGCAGTTTAATTATGACTACGACGATAACAAAATATTACAGTGGTGGTTAGAACATGAAAATATATTTCCATGTTTAAGTAAACTCGTTAAAAATATAGTTTGCATTCCAGCTACAAGTGCTAGTAGTGAAAGAAATTTCAGTACTGCTGGAAGAATTATAGAAGAAAGAAGAACATGTTTAAAACCGACAACTGTCGATGCATTGTTATTTTTACATGATTATTAAGACTGTTTTGTTTTATATGCTATATGCTATGTACATTATTATACTGCGTTTCATGTAAGAAAATAGGAGATGGTGTTTGAGATTTAGTTGATACTAACAATAACAATCAAAAATACAAATATAGATGTGTTTTTGTCAGTTTTTCTACAGATTTAAACTTACAGTTTTGACCATAATACGGCCATAAATTCGTAAAATAAAATACCCGTACTCATTACTGTGACATTATTGCCAAAATTATACATTACCACATTACAGGATATTAACGTTGTTATCGTTGTTAATAATTACACTTCGTCTGTCAAAATTTAAGATTATTTATTTTCTCTACAATGATTTCGGTTTCCATTTTGACCAATGAGAAGGCAGAATTTATTTTTCAATCTAAAGCTAAACCATTGCTATTTTCTTGCGTAAAATGCACTGTAGTATAGCACGCGCACGTTAAGTTGAGACTGATGACGTCAAAACTGCGTTTATAACAAACCAGAAAATAATGAATACGGTAAGTACATCCTAGTTATTGTATTGTACTGGTACAATAACTAGCACGCGCTTATTTTATTCAATATTTCCTGGATTGTTAATGGATGCAGGTTTGCATGTCATCATTCTGAACTTAATGTGCTCGTGCAATACATGTTCTTATTTTTTTATTTTTATAAAAAGGAAAAATGTTTTCATTTCATTATTATTTGTCTTTAAGAAAAGTAATAAACTTTTTTTTATAAATTACTTCCCTTTATGTTTCCGTTTAACCTCCCGCTACCCTATGTGTACGTGTGTGTATGTATGGGTGGTTTATGTGTGTGGGTATATACGTGGTATGTGTGTGCATTAATAAACGATTTCAGTGGGTAACCATAGTCCATAACACATAACTATTGATGAACAATTATCTAAACTTATGTGTCAAACGTTACGAACCTAATTTTTTTTGTCATGAATAAAATTAGATTTTCCAATTCAGTGAAATATGATCAACGGAAAAATATACTAACACGGGTTATTGGTGATTAATGATATCTCAATCATTAATCGCTCTCATTAACACATGCTAGTTAAATAATTATTTTTCGCATACTGACAATGCCTATATTGGAACAATAGTTATATGCTAAGGAACTTAATGCAGTTACCAGCATTAGTAAATATGTACATATGTTAACAAATAATAAATGGCGGGAGGTTTAGTGCGGGCCAAATCCATTTTATTATATATGTATATATGGTTTGCACAATATATGGTACATTATAATAAATTAACTAATTATTACTATAATTACTTATTATTAATTAATAAATAAAATAGCACTTAACAACTTTGTGGCGTAAATTAATCCAAAATTTCATATTTGACATTAAACACTCATATTTAAAGGAAAAATTGATTAGATACTTTTACTAGCGCGATTTAAATATTTTTTTTTTACTGAGTAGAATCAAGTTATGTAAAATGAACGGGTCTGGTCGCCGGGCCGGGCCTGGTCGGATCGGCCTTCTTAAAATATACGGGCCTGGCCGGGCCGGGCTCTTAAATCGAAAGGGCCGGACCGGTCCGGGCTCTTTAAGTAAACGGGCCTGGCCGGGCCGGGCTCTTACAGTGAACGGACCGGATCGGGCCGGGCTTCATATTTATCTCAAAAAAGTCGGGCCGGGCTCTTTAAATGGGTGGGCCGGGTCGGGCCGGGCTTTATATTTCTTTAAAAAACTCGGGCTTAATCGGGCCGGGCTTAAAAGTTATCGGGCTTCGAGTGGGCCGGGCCTCAAAATTTTGGCCCGTGCAGTGCTCTAATTTCAGGACTGATACTATGTACATTAGTAAAATATACACCAACGTCTTAAAACATAGCTTAAAAAATAAGGATAAAACTTAATCATAAAATACATTTTTCTAATCCTTAAAAATAAATTTTTTTTCATTAAAAAACAAATTGCACTAAAATAAATTTAAAATATTTTACTTAATTAAACAATAAAAAACCTTGACTTTAGTAAGTGTCTTAACTTGCTAATACTTTACTTAAGTAGTTCCATGGATGTGGTTCACGTAGAACATTTGTTCTTAGTTTTTTATAAAAGTTTTATATAATTTATTTTTTTATCTTTTGACGAAATCCATGAGCTTTATGTTGCACTTACGATTTAATTTTTTTGCCATATATCTAAAATTTTCTTAATTCTCATGTAAGTAATTTATAATTTTTGTTATTTCTGATTAATAAATTGTAATGTTTTGTAAATACTGTTCAGCTCCTGCGGAAGGCTCATGTGGAGCTCGAAACCGGTCGACCCGAGAATTTAAAATAAAATTTTGTGACTGCAATCCAGGAATTTTTATTGCCTCATAAATGAATTATTGTTTTACGATATTATTGATATAAAAAAGTCTTAATGATTGCATTAAATATTCAATGAATATATCGGACGACGGACAAAAATTATCATGGCTAGAAATTAAGCAGATACAAATTTGTAAAGACGATCCAGCAGCATTCAACTATAAAACAAGTTATTCTCAAGATGATTTGAAAAGAATAGAAGGAAATTTTAAGAAAACGGATAAAAAAAAAATGTCCAAAAGTGTGGGACAATTCACAGTTTAAGGGTACTCTGAAAAGGGTCTATAATGAACCTTTACCCATATAGTCATCGAAGAAAAGAGATCTTAAAATTATGTGAAGATCTAATAATTCCAAAATCGGACCGTAATTTTTACAAAAAGTTTACAAGGTAAGATAAATCGTCAAACAGGTTGTTGAAGACGCTCAGAACAGAAAATGTTTTAATCGTAAATGTAATATAAATGTTCCCATTTTACTTCATAAAAAAAAATTAAAAATACAATGCTTTTTATTTATTTTATCTACTTAACATTGTTCATATTGAACTTATTTTTATTTCTCCACTTTGTCGCAAAACACCTTCCCTATCTCCCTCCTCTTGAAGATCCAACCCCATGTCATCTGGATCCATTTCAGTTTACATTTCAATAAAATCGTCTTGATCTATGCATAAATTATGCAGTACACAGCATGATAAAATAAACAATGTTAATTTTATCTACATGATGGAATCTACGCAGCTAAGTTGCCTAAACCTGCATTTTAAAATTCCAAATATTGTAGTTATAATTTCTTTGCGATTCGGTTAAAGCACCATAATCTTTATATGGTGTAAGAAGATACTCCCTTAAATGGTATGCATTATCTCCAATTATATGATAGTCCTTGTTATATTGCTGATAAATGATAATTTATAAACTCTTGAATCGTGAATTTTTCCTGGTGGACCAGTAAACACATCAATAAATCGTCTTTTATAATCACATATACCCTGTAGGGTTACAGATGGTATATCATGTCTATTTACATAGGTAGATTTAATTTTGTGTGCTGGAGTTCTGACGCCAATACATCCAATTACACCTGGAAAGCCAGAAATCTTCAAACGCAAAACTATAGTTTTTATTTTTTTTTATATAAATTGTACATACATTTCTAAAATTTGCAACCATTTCATCTTTTTCTTCAACGGTTTTTGGAAATTTTATAATTTTAGGAGCTATATCAAGTAAAAAGTGCTTAACTCTATTTATTTGACGAAAACATGTCGTTTGCTCAATACCAAATCTTTCTGCCACGTCTCTAAAATAGCATTTGCTCCCTGCAAACCTACAAATCAAGGATCTAACATTGATGTTACGACATACTCGTATATTATATACCAAAGAAATGATAAAACATGATTCTCTGCTGATAATGTTGGTGTTCCGGCGTGTTGAGTCATTCCAAGAAAATATTTAGATGTGCTAAATTCTGCAAATAATCGATTACATGTGTTACGACCCATCCTGAAGGTACTTTTAAACTATGATAAATATGTATGCATTCATTTCAAGACTTTTTTTATTATTTTGATTACCTGTTTATCTGAGTAGTTATTTACAACGTCTTTAATATAATTAATTAATTTAGGTCTTTCCGTTTTCCATAATTAGCAAGAACTTCTTGTATTTCCAAATCACTATCACTTGATGACGATTCTAGAAGTTCATTTAATACGGACAATATTGTTAAATTTTTGTAACTTTGCGCCGCCATACTTGCACTGGAACTGTTGCACTTGCTCTTATAGTCAGTGCAGCCCAGTGCACACTCAACTTGACCTCAGTGCAATTTGAAAGGTAAATGGAAAACGAAACACTACAAAAGTGCGCACTCAAAGTACAAGTGGAAAACGCTGCCCGATCTCAGTGCAGCACCAGTGCGCACTGAGTGTACAAGTGGAAAACGCTATTAATGTAACTATATATTAATAGGTGTTTTGATTTCGATGGAGTAACATTGCTTGTTTCTAACCTACAAGAGCTTTTTATATCTGATACCGGCCAAACCCGATTTCAGGCTAAACTAGTTTTGCCTAGGCCAAACTATTTACTAATAGGATAAATCAGTCATTGGTTTTGTATGTTAGGTAAGGTTTTGTTAAAGTATGTTTAGAAAATAAAGTACTTATATTTGCTTTCATTTTAAATTAAATATATCTTAACAAAGCCTTACCTAAGACATTATAATCCTTTTTAAAGTTTGATTTTGCACTTCTGGTCTGCCGATCATAGTAAAGTTCGTACAATTGTCTATGAACATCTGGATTTTCTGTAAACTATGTTTATTTTGTTATTATACCAGTCATGGATTTGTAAAAAGGCCGAATCGGCCGCGGCCTAGGGCGGTAAATTTCAGGGTGCGGCTGTTTTCTGAGGACGCCGTCATCAGAGAATATTAAGAAACCATAAGAAAATAAAAAATTATTATATGATAAATCAGCGGGGACAATCCACTTGAAACTTGAACGTACGTACCACTTCCTCTATGTTCATGGCGGTCACAGGAAAGTGGGCGCGGATATATAAGCGGCGGGGGAAATAGAGAGCCAGTGTTGC
Organism: Ophonus ardosiacus; assembly: GCA_943142095.1. NCBI lineage: Eukaryota > Metazoa > Arthropoda > Insecta > Coleoptera > Carabidae > Ophonus > Ophonus ardosiacus. Next base: position 26,985,434 of record OW964835.1, read on the forward strand.
CACTTAAGAGATATATCTCTTTTTAAGGAATGTTTTGAAGCTAAAAGGGGACAGAGTTATTTTGCCTCAGAATTAAGATTTTTTTTTTAAGAATCAATTCATTACATAATTTCCAATTTCAAACTTCAATAGATTTAGACCTTAGATAGCGCTGCATTTCAATCAGGGATATTTTGCTTGGATTTTGTTTTATCAGTGGACTTCCTTCAGTCCATTTTAAAGTAGAAAAATTACTTAAAATGAACATTTAAATTTAAATTGTGTCTAATATTAAATCAATGCGTGTACTCGTATTTACTTCATACAAAAATAAATGTAGTTTTGATGATTAAAATAAAATTTTGACTTTACTTTGACACAAAAGTGGTCACGTGAACAATCATTAATATAATATATAATAATATAATAATAATTCATTAATCACTAAGGTAAACATTGTCAAAGATCTGGGAGTTAGTCTTGATAACAAACTATTATTCGATGTGCACATTGATAAAATTGTTAAAAAAGCTTATAAGATGTTAGGATTCTTAATTCGTTCTAGCTCGAACTTTAAACATCCCTGTACATTTGTTACGCTTTATATTACTCTAGTCCGTAGTCAGTTAGAATTTGCTTCTGTGTGTTGGAATCCTCAATATCAAATTTATATCGACCGAATAGAAAGTATTCAAAATAAATTTTTAAAGATATTGTTTAAAAAATTTCCCACGCACAGACCAAACTTACTATCTCTAGAAAATAGAAGGCAGTTAAATGACTTATGTTTTATGTATAAATTATTTAATAATGTCATATTATCCCCATGTTTAATTAGTTCGTTCAACTTTCACGTACCTAAGTATCCCAGCAGACATATACGTCTTTTCTCAGTGAATTATTGTAGAACAAATTCAACTATGAATTCGCCGATTGTCCGCCTTTCTTATCTATGCAATAATTTGTATTGTAGTGGAAGAATGCCGGATTTATTTTTTGAAACATTATGTAGCTTTAAAAGACTGATTAAATTTTAATTTAAGTAGATCAAATAAAAATTTTCGTATTGGGTTAGGGTTAATAATTGGTATAGGTTTATATTTTGTATATTTCATTTACTTGTTGTATTATTATTGCTTATACACAGTTTTTTGTTAATTGGTCTAGTGCCTCTCTGTTATAGGGAAATATTTCCTGTTGAGAAGCCAAAATTGTAAAATAAATAAATAAATAAATAATAAATTAATGATAACTCTGTAGATGTAGTATCGCTCATCTACGCGCTGCGTCATCCGTCCTTTCACTCATCCCACGCATCCATTCTGAGAATTGTTTCGTAGCCTTTTAGATTCAGAAATGTTATTTTATTGTTTAATAAACAAAATATCCATCTATAAATGGGATAATTTAAATATAAATTTAAAATAAAATTATTTTTGTATTTAAAACCTGGGAATTATAATATCATAATTTTATTCAGAAATAAAAATATGTATTAAATGCGGCTTATATGTATCATTTGTACTATATAGGTAG